>CM035154.1:89103259-89586947 GCA_020205615.1 Panax quinquefolius
CACCTTTTACTGTCATTTCTTATCCTATATGAGGACAAATGAGTAAAGGTAGAAAAGTAAAATAACCCTGGTAATTAGATTACACTTACGGATTTTCTACTATAATTTATGTAGGATGTATATGGCTGTTGGTAGGCGTGCTACTGAATGGCCACCTAGTTATGCCTATCTGCATATGGATAGTCCCATTTACAAAGGGGCTATGGCAAATTTTTTCCAAAATGTAGGTATTGGATAGTCATGCATTTTTAAGTCTACTATAGATGTATGTTAAAACAATGTAAGCATGCATGTGGTCATAAGATGCATTTTGAGAAGCTCCAGGTAAGAATTTACCACACCCTTTCTAAGGTAATTTGGAGACTTGTTGTCCAGATATTATGGATCCGGATCAACCGAGCAGTTCCCACAGGACCACTTTTGGTGTACGGAGGAGGACTTCTGAAGTACCTAGACCCCGTTCTGTTAGACAGCCGCATCGTTTGGTGGAGGTGGTGATTCGTCCTATCCGGGTTGAAGTGCCGGATGTCGAGGACGAGGAGGAGGATGTACCTTTTGAGGTTCATACTCCTGCAGCACGTATTCCCCGTAGGGAGTTCCAAGGAATTCAAGTGGCAAACCCAGATCTTCTAGGTGACTTGAATCGGCATCCTTCAGTATACCTGTATGCAAACGAGGTATGAAGTTAGATCTTAATCTTCCTTGTTTCATATTGATGAGGAGTGAAGGGTTCTGATGTAGATCTGCATTTGATGTAGGTTCCCGGCTTCACACAGCCTCGAGGGAACTGGTTCAGCATCTACTCTATGTATCAGGCCTTGCATGATGACTATAGAGAGATTATCCATGGATGGGGATTCGGGATGTTCTTTTCCATCCTTCCCCGTCGTTGTCCCTGGGGTTACCTTGGGAATTTTTCGAGCTACTGGTTTCACCTGCACTCTCATCACCCAATCACCGGATCGTGAGGTGATGATGACGCCGATGGATTGGTGATTTATCACAGGTATGGAGTTTGGAAGGGATCCCATACTTTTGCACGGCGGATATTACCCCTACCGCCGCCGGATCCTTGTTAGAGTTCATGAGGGCGCCAAGGAAAGACTGCACGCATGTGTCCTTTGAGCGTAGATGCTATGAGCAGGCTGTTGAGTGAGCCTATACCCGATGATGTGAGAGTAAGGGACCACATTCTTTGGCGATTGTTCCTGATGATCATTAGGGGCTGCTTTATAGCAGATTACTCTTCTATGGTGTCCTTCGCTTTGATCAGTGCCACTCGACACGTGGACCGTATACGAGACTCTGATTGGGGTTCCTACACCTTTGCCTACTTCCTTAGGGGAATGCACATGCGATCACAGGGTTTGACCGAGGCATGGTTAGGATTCTACCCGTTTCTGCTGGTGAGTATTTCTCTTGTCTTTTCTCATGCACAGGTTAAGAGTGTTGACTGACAGCAGATGTTTCCCTTTGTGTTTGCAGTTTTGGGCCTACGAGAGGCTTCCATGTTTGCATCATGTGAGCGTGTTAGGTTTAGACACCTATCCACGAGGACGGCGATGGCATCATTCCATACTAGCGGAGGTCCCTGTTGTTGAGGGTTTCACCCATTGTCGCCTACAGCTGGAGTTGTTGACAGCAGATGTCATCACATGGGTTCCCTACTTTGGGGAGCATTTGAGTGTTGGGTTTGAGGACGGATACTCGACTGGAGTTGAGTATGTTATGTCCACCCGCATGATTCCTCTTTTTAAAGATCAAGGATGGGAGCTCTACTTAGGAGAGCGTGCTATCAGGAGCACTACAGGAGAGATTCGCATGCCGATCTTGGCTCCTGTCGGGCGTTATTGGCCTGTTTTGCAGTCACCCGTCACTGATATCCTGTTGTTGGGGATTGACGAATACACATTATTAGAGGGCCCCTATACTCAGGAGATGTTCCAGCATTGGTAGTTCTCTCGTACCATTGGAGCTCAGACCCGCGCCACATAGTTTATGGGGGATATGGTTCTAGGATCTGTGATGATAACGGATTGGCTAGCCTGTGTTAGAGATCTGACTCATATGACAAAGATTGACAATTTAACCTGGCAGTTGGACCGGGTACATTTCTTTATCCAATATTTAGGCAGAGATCCTTCAGAGGCAGATACTTTTGATCTTTCTAGCTCTGGCTCTAGCCCCTCAAGTGACCCATATGGCTTTTCCGGTGTAGATCCTCCCTTGCATAGGCCTAACATCCCTGTAGATAGAGATCTAGTGACTCAGGAGGAGTTACATCAGGTGGATAGGATTGACGATGTGGACATCGATACCATTGACTTCTTCTGATGTATATTTCTCATTATCTCTTTTGATAGGCCTTTGTTAACTGCTGGGTAGCTTCGCCCCATTCTCGTTATATCTTTTGATAGGCCTCTGTTGAGATGTTGGGTAGCTTCGTCCCATTTCCCTATTTTTTAGCTGTACAAAGATGTATTAGATGATGATATACTTAGGAATGTATGTACATTTTCCATTCCCTATATCATATTATCATCTATTATATTAAGCATGTTATTACGTTATGCATATGTATATATGTCCATAGATATTCAAAGATTTGACCGGATGGTCTTATAACACTACTCGCATGAGATGTCTTCTTCGATAGTTAGTCAGATTGATCATACCCCACCATGTTTGGTGGCATCCGTATCGCGCCATGGTATGATAGTATGTCACCACCGCATGTGGTGATCAGAGATCATTTGGCACAAAGATACTATGACCTTGTTGATGTTTTGAGTTCCTGCTGTGGTTCATAGACGGTATGCTAGAGCACTGGATACTGAACAGACAGGTTTTCCGGTTTGGCACCCGAGAGTTGACTCCTACTCTGGAGGAGTATGCACGATTAACAATGTTGCCACTGGACAGACCTTGCGTGCAGATGGCGATTGGGGACATGAGTAGGCAGTTCATGATCCTCACCAGCTTGAGGCGTAGAGTGGTACAGGACAAGATTACATCCTGCCACGTGATATCCCATCATTTTCTGATTGATAGATTTGGCTCTGAGGATAGTTATGCAAGGCATTCCGGGGATTTCACCACATCGGAGGATCAGTGGCGTTTGGCCAGAGTAGATGTACTGCTGCTGTGCACATTATCATATGTCTACATGCCACGGTACATGGATGAGCTGGACATCGGGGTTGTTATGGTAGTGAGAGCTCTCAGGGAGGGTCATACCATTGTACCGATGATTATTGCAGAGACACTGAGGTTAGCTACATACTGCTGCACTTGTCCGGCAGGAGTATTTATAAGTAGCTCGGTCATGCTATACGTGTGGTTTATGTCACACTTGGGACCAATTGGCGCTTTCAGACAGCATGGATATTGTTTCACCCGTTATATAGCGATGTCGTACTCCTTCCAGCCTGCGGAGTGTACAGATGCTGCATCTTGGTTAGCTTTTTTGGCAGGGATTGGAGATCCATTCACTATATTGCCATGTACATGGCTTAGCTCACCCTACAGCTTAATTACTCATGCTCCGGGCATGGATTATCTACCACTAGCAGGTTTGAGAGGGATGATCACCTACCACCCATTGGCCGTGATGTGTCAGTTTGACCAGTTTTAGGATTTTCACCTATATGAGGGGGAAGTGATCTAGGTTGTATGCCTATTGGGATCAGCGAGAGCTAGCTGAGTTTTCCGTCAGCCATCCGGGTTGTTCTGTAGAGTATTCAGCATGGATGGAGACAGAGACTGCATTGGCTACGGTGGTATCCACAGTGCAGGATAGTGAGTCCGACGATGAGGAGCCAATGGAGGAGGCTGACATTCCCATCGATGGGGACTTGACTACTGGTTGCCAGCATTTGTGATGGATTCTCCCACTCCGAGTGCCACTGTTACTCAGTATTTGGCATAGCATTTGGAGCAAAGCTTACATCTGATGACCTATGAGAGAGATTAAGATAGGGCCGCGATGTTGACAACTCTTGAAGGGAGAGACGCCGCTCTGTTAGAGAGAGATAAGGCTATATCAGCCAGGGATGCATTGATCATGGAGCAGGATGCCGCCCTATCTGCTAGGGATGTGGCCATCGCATATAGTACCTCTATGAGATCCCAGATGACTTGCACTTTTGCTGATATGAGTGCATACATTGATGAGCACTAGGCCATCTTGCAGTTAGCCTCAGATTTTCTAGCTCGGGTAGATACCCTTGGGCAGGAGCTTGCAGCTTTACCTCCGTCTTCAAAGAGGGATGCTATGTTAGATCTGATAGTTCGTATACACACAGATCTGTAGATAGCTTTGTATTTTTCTGCACAGACTAGCTTAGCCATTTTGTCATGTACATCACAGATGTATATATCAAACAGTTTTATATATGGCAGAGAAATACATTTTGATTTACTTCCCTTTTATTTGTGCCGTGATATTTTCTTGATATTTGCATGTTTCTTTAGGGCCTTGTGATCTTGATGCTTTCTGGACTTATCCTTAATATGTGGACATTGAGCCATCGCAGGATCTCTCAGAACGGATCATTGATTTGTATGAATCCCTACAATCTTTGGTGTCTTGGGACAGGTTTCTGTACGGACATGTGGAGAGGAATGTGGCTTTTCCTCTTTGAGACTGACCGAGCCACAGATGGTCGCCAGTACTTCTATTTGTGAGAAGCCTAGTTAATTTATCTTTTATGAATTGGTATTGCTCTTTGAGGTACAACCACAACTTAGATGGTCTCCCAATCTCCTATTTATGAGGAGATGTTGGGTAATTCCATCCCCTTGGTCTAAAGCCGATACAATGTGGTGAATTTGAAGGTTTATCCCAGTATCGTGTGACAAGTATTTTTGTTCTGGTAGGGGTTAGATTGAACCATAAATGGCTACCTACGTATTCCTATTGAAGAAGAGATCAAGTCTGCATAGTTCGAACCTGGTGTAAGAGGTTCAACGCTGAACATGAAAGGCAGAGAGGTGTAGAAATATTTTTGTTGTTTTTGTTTTTGTAGAGAAAGGGCAGAAATGTTTTTGTTATTTATTACGACCGGGCAATATAGAATATGGTTGCCTACGTACTCCTATTGAAGAGGAGATCAGGTTGACGTAGTTTTCCCTTCAAGACGAATTGCAGCCAAAGAGAAGTGTGAATCCTGTGCGCATGCTATACTTCGGGGAGAAGAAAGTTTGATCCCATAATGGGGACAAACTGCAGATGTGGAAAATGTTTGATCCTATTTTCAAGACAAACTGCAAGAGTAGAAAAGTTTAATCCCGTATTTGGGATAAACTACAGGTGTGAAAGGTTCAATCCTGTGTGTAGGATAACCGAAATTGTATGAAGGTTTGAAATGAAGTGGAATTAGGTTACTGATTCCAAGTGGGGTAAAACCAGGCTGCTGGATTGAAGTATATATTTCCCTAAGGGGCAGAAGAGTTTGTGAAAAGAGGGTTTAAAAACCGGAATGATTGGTATTTGGATGATCAATACAAGGATGTTTGCTTGATGGTAGCTTCAGATATAGTACCGTTTCACGGTGTCCGAGTTGATAAGTTGTGGAAATTCATCGCCATCCACTTCCTGTATTCTGAGAGAACCTCCTATCAATACTACCTTGACAACAAATGGTCCTTCCCAGTTAGGAGCAATTTTTCCCTTAGATTGATCTTGGTTGTCAATGATCTTCTTCAAAATCAAGTCATGTTGCTTGAATTACTGTAGTCAAACTTTTCTATTTTAGGATCGTGCGATCCTTTGCTGATATAATTGACCATGGAAGATTGTCGCGGTTCGCCTTTCGTCTATCAAAGACAATTGGTGATACCTGTCTTGTAGCCATTGGTCTTCATCCAACTGAGCATCCATCAATACTCTGAGGGATTCAATTTCCACTTCTATGGGGAGCACTGCTTCCAACCCATAGGATAATGAGTAAGGGGTTGCCCCAGTGGAAGTTCGTATAGAAGTTTTGTAGGCTAATAAAGTCGAAGGCAAGAGGTCAGACCACCCTTTGTGATTGGCGGACATTTTCTACTTGACTTCTTGATATTTTTATTAGTCGCTTCAACAACACCATTCATCTTTGGATGGTAGATGACGAAGTTAAGGTGTTTGATGTTAAATTTACTGCATAACTCGTCCATCATTTTATTGTTGAGGTTCTTAGCATTGTCTAACACAATGACCTCTGGTTGTCTATATCGACATACGACATTGTTTTTGATGAAAGCAATGATGACTTCTTTAGTAAACTTAGGAAGGAGGCTGCTTCTACCCACTTGGTGAAGTAATCGATCATGGTGAATATGAATCGATTTCCATTACTGGCTTTGGGCTCGATGGGCCCGATCACGTCCATTCCCCACATTGAGAAGGGCTATGGCGAACTCATATTGTGGAGTTCCCTTGGAGGGGCGTGGATAACATTCCCATGAATTGGGCATTGATAGCACCTCTTGACGTGATCATCACAGTCAGCTTTAAGTGTTAGCCAATAATGTCCTGTTCTGAGAATTTTCTTGATAAGTAAGGGGCCGCTCATGTGTGGGCCACATACTCCACCATGAATCTCATCCATGAGCCTCTGAGCTTGGCCTTTGTCCAGATATCTGAGGAGAGCTAATCCTGCATCTTTCCTGTAGAGTGTATCTCCGCTCAGGTAGAATTTCATAGCAAGTTGATGGATTCGCCTCTTCTCAGTTAGGCTCGCCTCAGTGGGTGTAGATCCATCTCGCAGACACTCCTTGATATGCTGATACCAAGGGTAGTGGATGGGAGGTAGCTCATCCGATACTTCTCCAACGTAGTTCCCATAAGCTGGGGCCTTTTGTAGGGCAAATGCAATGGTTGTCATGTTTTCCTTGTCTGGTTTGTGAACCAAGGAGGCCAACGTTGCTAGTGCATCCGTAAAATCATTCCTATTGCGAGGAATGTGTAGAAAGCAGATTTCTTCGAACTCCAAAGCCAACTAGAAAACTTGCCAATGGTAAGGCAGCAAATGTAATTCTTTGGTTTGATAGATTCCTGTGGATTGTTTGATCACCAATTCGGAATCCCCAAAGTCAGTTAACTGCCCGATGCCCATTAAACGGGAAAGTTTAAGCCCCATGATACAGCCTTCATACTCAGCTATGTTGTTGCTGCTGACAAACTGCAATTTGACGACGAAAGGATACCGTCCCCTGCATCGGATATTAGAACTCGCTCCACCCAGAGAGCCTTCGTGTTAACAGCCCATCAAAATACGTTTTCCATGTGTGTCATGCATCATAATCGATGGTATTGTTGAATCGTCATTACCCTTCATCGTAGAAGTATGTTTCAAGGGTTTGTAGTCCCGCAGAAAAAGTGGTGCCAATTGATCGCGCAATTCCTTGACCTTTCGATGATTTTTTGCGTACACGTAGACGATGTCAAATTGTAGTATGATCAATCGCCATCCGGATAATAACAATTCAAAGATGGGCCATCGAACACATACTTGAGAGGATCCACGTGGGATATAAGATGGGTTGTGTGACAATGGAGATAATGTTGTAATCTCATGGAAGCCCATGCCAAAGCACAACAAGTCTTCTCAATGAGAGTGTACTTGTGTTCACTGGTGCTAAATCTTTTACTGAGGTAATAGATAGCTAATTCTTGGCCTCTATCATCTTTTCTGCCCCAGCATGCAGCCCATGACATTGTCATTAATGGACAGGTACATAAAAAGGGGAACATCATCCCTGGGAGGTACCAAAACAGAAGCATTAACCAACTATTCTTTAATGGTAAGGAAGGCCTTCTAGCACTCATTATTCCATTTCATGGAGGAGTTCTTCCTTAATAGCTTGAAGATGGGTTCACAGGTTGCTGTGAGTTGAGAGATAAATCTGCTAATGAAGTTGATTCTTCCCAAAAATCCCCGTATTTCCTTCTTTGTCTGAGGAATGGGCATTTCCTTGATGGCCTGGATTTTTGTAAGATCTAGTTCAATTCCTTTGTGGCTGATTAGGATACCTAGCAACTTGCCTGATTTGACACTAAAGGCACACTTAGTTGGATTCAACTTCAAGCTGTACTTACGCAATCTGTTGAATAACTTTCTGAGATGGTCTAGGTGGTCTTCCTCCTTTCGGGACTTGACAATGATGTCATCCATGTAGATCTCTATCTCTTTATGCATTAAATCGTAGAAAAGAGACATCATAGCTCGCTGGTAGGTTACCCCGGCATTGATGAGGCCGAATGACAACCGTCTATAGCAAAAAGTTCTCCAAGGTGTGATGAAAGCAGTTTTCTCACGGTCTTCCTCAGCAACCATAATTTGATCGTACCCCGTGAAGCAATTTGCAAAGGAGTACATGCCATACTGAGCAGTATTGTCAATGAGAATGTGGATAAAGGGCACGGGAAAGCTATCTTTCAGGCAAGCTTTGTTCAAATCCCAATAATCCACGCAAACTTGCACCTTTCTTCTTGGTTTAGGCACAAGAACAATGTTGGATATCCACTCCGGATATGTAGACACCATGATGATGCCAACTTGAAATTGTTTCACAATTTCTTCTTTTACTTTCAAACTCCACTCAGGTTTCAATCGCCTAAGCTTCTTCCTAACTAGCTTGAATCCTTCTTTAATGGGAAGGCGATGAAGAACAATGTCAGTGGACAAACCCACCATGTCTTCATGAGACCATGTAAACACATCTTGGAATTGGGTTAATAGCACAACCATGTCATTCCGTTGGTTTGGAGTGATGACTGAACCAATCTGGATTAGCTTAGAGTTTTCTAAAGTTCCAAGATTGAAAGGAGTGGTTTGGTCAAGGTTGGGTTTAGGATTATCTGTGACCCATTTCTTAATCTCCTGAGGTGTCTCAATGTCATCTTGTATGTCCATCAACTCTGAGTCCAACTTTGAATCAAAGTTACACCCCTTTGGAGAGGAGAGAAGGCGATCATCAAGAAAGTACATGCACATCTAAATTGAGTCCTCAAATCAAAAGATGCTTTCACTTAATATATGAAATCTGCTTAATCATACAAAGTGTTAGCATGTATCGATAAAATAACCGCTAATCATCAGATAGAAAAGTAAGCAATTAAAGTTATCTACACGGGCGTAGGGATTTTTACTGCTTTTACCTCGTCGCAACCAATGCATGGAGTACTGCTCCAA
The DNA here is from genome assembly GCA_020205615.1 of Panax quinquefolius. Classification (NCBI taxonomy): domain Eukaryota; kingdom Viridiplantae; phylum Streptophyta; class Magnoliopsida; order Apiales; family Araliaceae; genus Panax; species Panax quinquefolius. Next base: position 89,112,439 of record CM035154.1, read on the forward strand.
TTGTTGAGGGCAAAGTCCTGATGGACTGCAGTGATAAGGGGGATGTCATTGCCCTCCTTTTCCAGAATGATAACCATGATGTATGGGCAATCATCGTCTGGGGTATATCGGTTTGTATGTTCATCATGAATAATGATGCATATGTCGGACATCATCAAAGTGATGTCATGTTTGAATTTCTGTTCCCTTTCTTCCACTTCGGGATCGGGAATCAGCACCTCTTTTTCTTTGAATGGTACTGGTTTGGGTAACAGCATAGTCATAACATGTGGCGGCACTCTGAATCGAGACTATGACGTACTCATGAGGTGCAGATGGAAAACATCGCTATGTGGCGAAAGTTTGAGGAACCGACATGTGTTTATGCGGATTCCTATAACTGGAACTGGAAGAATAGCCTAGTCTGGCTGTCCCCGTTTAACTGGACACTTGAATAGGGTGCTTAATACCCTGCTAATTTTTACCAAGCCCTTGTCTAGGCTGATGACCTAATGACATCATTTCTTGAGTAGCCGACATAACCTTAGCAAAAATCTTGGGTATGGGAAGTGGTATTCCAATACGATGATATTGAGTGTTACTCACTTCCAAGGTATGAAAACTGACCGGATCAACTTCAGAGTTGAAACTGATGATTGGCAGATCTCCTTGTTCAGGGTACTCCGACTCAGCATTGACAGTAACTAGACTGTTGTTAAAATGTATTTAAGTTGTTGATGTAATGTGGATGGAACAGCTCCATCCATGTGTATCCATGGTCTCCCCAATAGCAGGTTGTATCCTGAGTCTTTCTTGAGGACGTGGAAGGATACATTGAATGTATTTGGACCAATCTCAATTGGAACCTCAATCTTTCCGACGGAATTTCGCCAGGATCCATCAAAAGCTTTGATCACCGTGTGGCTGCTTTGGATCCGCTTGAGATTGATATTACTCTTCGCCAAGGTGGCATAAGGACAGATGATCAGAGATGAACCTCCGTCTATCAAAACTCCAGCTAACATGTATCCGAAGTATAATACTGTGATGTGCACTGGTTTGCAATGACCGGTCCCTTTGGGAGGTATATCATCATCAGTGAAGGATATCACATTGTTGTTGAAAATGTGATCAACCATATGTTGGGATTTTTCCACATCCACTGATTTTGGTAAGTAGGCTTCTTCCAAAACTCTGAGTAAAATCTTCCGATGATCTTCGGAAGAGAAAACCAAGTCCATAATTGATATCTGATGTGTAGCTTTATATTAAGATTAGAACCACCTTGTCTTCATTATGGTCCATAGTGCGGAGGAATTTTTCAATCTTCTCCATGGGAATCTTCCCCTTTGATTTGAGGGTAGGCTTGATAACCATGTGAGGAAGAGACAGTGGATTATCCTTCGACACTATAGTAGTAGTAGTATGAGACATGGATCCTTCAGCTCCTCCATAATTCCATGGAACTTTGTGTAAGCTAACAACAGTATATTGTTGTCTGCAATGTAACAAAATTGGCTCGGGTGTGACCACTTTCAAAGGATTGTCAGCTCCTTTGAGTTGAATTGCTTGAATGGGAAATGCTTTGACAGTCTTATCATTGTCGTCGGATATAATTGCTACTGATCCCTTCCATGTAATCCCACTTTGAAGTTGCACGGTATTATCGTCTGCCAGCTTCAGGATACCACTATCAATGAGATTTTGAATAAGATGGCGGAGTGCCCAGCATTCATCTGTGCTGTGATCGTGAGAATAGAAATGATACTGACACACTCCATCAGGGTTAAACCGTCTTGCACGGGGATTGATTGGAGTCGGAAAGGATGTAATTCTTCCATCATTGATCAGCATTTGAAATATTTCCTCCAAAGGTTGGCCCAGATAGGTGAACTGCCTCTGATTGGCAAAATCTCGACGAGCTTTAGCATTTGCTCACTTTGCAATCTTATCCTCCATAGCTTCGCTTTCTGAAGGTGAGGGTGAAGCATTTATAACAATTGGAAGGAGATAAGCATGCTCCTGCTTGATTAATTAGTGTGTGACTTGATGCTGATGGGTCACCAGTTCTGCCAATTGTTCAATTTATTTGTAAAGAGCTTTCATCTTTCGTTCCATAGTAAACTGGAACTTTGCGTAATCCCATTTGTCAACATCGTCTTTGATGGTTTGGGATGTTTCACCGTTAAAACTGGAATTCTGTTCAGCGCCCCAACTGATCATGTTAACCTCTTCTTCTTTGTGTTGAGGAAGGGGGTTGTCTTGCACATGAGGTTGATCTGGTTTGGTGACTACAATCTCAGCATTGTCTATCATGTCCTGGATCTTATGTTTCAATGCCCAACAATCTTGAGTATCATGTCCAAGTGCTCTGGCATGATAAGCACACTTCCGAGTAGTGTTAAAACCCTTCCTATTGGGGTTGGCTGGTGGAAGAAGACGTGTGATTTTCTTCTGAGTGGTCAGAAGAACAAGGATATTATTGAGTGAGTCCCCTAAGGGTGTGAATGTTCGAGGTTGCTTTACTTCTCCACTTTTAGGCAGTGGAGGGTTTGAAGACTGTGCTTGGAAAGGAGAGTAGTTTCTCCTCTATATAGGCATGTTTTGATTACCTTTTTGTCCTTGTAGTATCAAGGAAACATCCTCCTCTTTCTTTTTAAGAACCCTCCGGGGGTTGTTTCCATAAGATCCAGGCTGGATGTGCTCAGCAACTGCTTTGAGAGTGGCTAGGTCTTGAATCTTCCCAGACTTCAATCCCATCTCAGCCATTTCTCCGTGTTTGATCATTTTAGAGAATGGTTTACCAATACCAGCTCGAACTCTTTCATAGAAAGGAGCTTCCTATACATCTATGAAAGTCATGACCATTTATGATTCTGTCATGGAAGAAATAACTTGAGCAGCCAGGCGCCTCCACCTTTGAGCATACTCTCTGAATGACTCATTAGACTGTTTCTTGACCTTGGTAATTTGGTATCGGTCAGGAGCCATCTGAGATTGAAAATTGTATTGAGTGAGTAAGGCTTGAGCTAGTTCTTCCCAACTATGGATCTTAGAATTCTCTAATCTGGTATACCATGAACGGGATTCACCAGTTAGACTCTTTTGGAACAGCTACATTCTGAGCTTCTCATCTTCCGCATAAGATCCAAGTTCTCTAATGAACACTTTTAAATGTGTATAAGGATCCCCTAACCCGTCATATTTTTCCAAATCAGGGGTTTTGAATTTTCTGGATAATGAACTCCAGGAAATATGCAAAGGTCAGCATATGAAACACTTCCATGTGTTCCAATCCCTTTGAGAACACGGATAGTTTCCTCCATTTAGAGGACCTTCTTCCAGATGTCACCAGTGTCTGGATCTCCTTTGAGATGAGTGTTTTCAGGGTCTTTGTTGGTTGTAACCAACTGAGGTTCTGGAATTGTTTTTTCTAAACCTTGGGCTCCCCCTTGTGTAGAGGATTCTGTATGTATAGGTATCTTGTAGCATGAGTAGACTGATGCAATTCTTTGAGAAGTACAGCCAAGTCTGTGATTTGTTTACTCAATCCATCAAATTCTTCTCAGGAAATAGTATTAGTTTGGTCAGAAGAAGACATGATTGGTTGTAGGCTTATGGCCTTTTTGGATTTTGATCGGGTAACAGGCCCAATTGTTTCCCTACAAAAGACTTATGTAGTTTAGTCTTAGGGATAATGTATATGTTATCAAAACGTATCCGTTTTTAGGAATATGGTCCTACAAAAAATAGTTGTTAATTGATAACATGTCATGCATGCACAGATATTCTTCATATTTTCCATTACATATGGATGAACATGGAATAAAATTACAAGTAAATGCTTTTACAAGTAATTGAAAATGGAGAGCATGAAGAGACTTTCCTCCGCGTTTGGATTATCAGAAGTTGACCTATCTTAGGGTTACTGTCGCGGCTTTTTGGCATGAAGGTTCCCAAATAATCGCAATCTACTTGATGGGAAGTTAATCCGATCGTTCAACTGGAGCGAATCTGGGTGGTGCCTTTCCTGAGCCTCGTTGGACTTAGTCTTCCTACGAGTCCAGTAATCAAACACCGACAGGATAGCCTCCTTGTAGAGGGACCACACAACATACATTCACATATAACCTGTCTCACCGTTTATGCAAAATGATGACATGTGGGTAGCACTAATATCACAGATAAATATTTAGCAGTGCAATAATTAAGATGCATTAGTACACATTCATCATAAATGTAAATGCAACATTCAAACACAAGCATATAACAGTTTTGAAAAGCTTGTAATAGCAGCTTAAGCCCTCTTACTGGAGTACCCAACAGAGTCGCCACCTATCGACGTCGGGATTTTTATTTATCCCTTTTCGTTACTTTTTCTTTGGTGTTCTCATGTTAATCTGAAATTTGTTTTAAAAAACAAGTGAAAAGGGTCCGACATGTGTAATGTCGACGATTGAACTTTAAGAATCGCCAGTTGGTGTTTTTAACTAGTTGCACCAGCGCCACCGAAAAGGTTTGCACATTGATCCAGTGATGTGACATTGCTAAACGGGTCTGTGAAACCAAGATTCATTTAGGGTTTGGGGGATTGGTTATACGAAGGGAAGGAGTTAAGAACCCCCCCCCCTGACATCCGTGTTGCCACGGTGACCACCACTTCTCAAAGAAACTGCTATATGAATGTGTGTGTGTGTGTGGATCAATGTGCAATTATTTGAAAGTAGAGTGAGGCCTCGTTCACATCTATATACACAAGGTTTGAATTTATAGAAAAATTTAGTTTTAACCAAGATATAGCAATGATGTTTTGTAAAATAGGTTTTTCAAACCCTGTGCTCAATAGTAATTGAGGCCTTTGATACTTCAATTTTATTAAATGTTCGGCTTGTTTGCTTTTATTTTCGAGATGCGAAGCATCTACGAGAAAATAATATACAACAGTGCCGAACTCCTTATGGGCATGACAACCATCGAAGGAAATTAGTACACTGTAAATAATGTACAAGCTATTTACAGCTGAAAAAGTCCATCATGGGAACCGAATCTAGATTCAGTGTACTGAATCTGTGATCACATGATTCCTAGGCTCACATGATACTGCAATTTGTATGGAAAGCAAATATATATATATATATATATATATATATATATATATATATATATATATATATATATATATATATATATGCATGATCACCACCACGAAGCAACTCCAATGGGGATCGAAATATAAATAAAGCAAGAATGCCATCAATCGCCACTTAAGTAAACTCCAATGCGGGACTTGAATGTAAATAAAGTCAAAAGCTATCAACCGCCAATTAAGGAACTCTGTGCATGATATATATATATATATATATATATATATATATATATATATATAAGTAGTAAATGCTCGGATATGAAATCCAGTGCTCATCTGATATGTCCAACAACAATTATATATATATGTATATATATAAAAGCAAGTAAACGCATCGATGTAAAATCTAGGCTCATCGATAAAAGTTCCACCACAATTCATATATATATATATATATATATATATATATATATATATATATATATATAAGAAATTAAACGCCTGCATCAAGTTCAGGCTCATCGATGTGGTCCGACCACGCTTTATATAAATAAATATATATATATATATATATAAGCCAATAAACACTTCAGACCGAAGTCTAGGCCCAATCGAGGCATAACTCGATAATATTAATCCGTATAAATATATATGTATATATATATAAGTATATATATACAGACATAAATGAAAACCACAGATCAAAGTCTGGGCATACACACACAATATGACTCTCAATGTATAGAATAGTGTGTGCAAATGTAAATAAAAAGGCTTTATAGAGTGTAAGAAGACTTACAGTGGGCTGCCAAGGCAAACTTTTATGACTCTATATGGATGAATACTCAGCTCCTCATTGTAAATTTATAAATCAGATGTGGGCTATGTGTGTTTAAAAAGGACAAACACTCAATATGGGGTGTGTAGAAAGCAAATTGGACATGGCTTCCTCGCCTTTTTTTCTTTCAAATGGCTGACCCCAAGCTCCATATTTATAGACTACTAGCCGCAGGTGTACCTACGGCTGTCGTAGATGCACCTGCGGCTAATCGAGCTGCCCGGGGTTCTGCAGGTTCCGTCGTCTTGAAGTACATGCACTCGTGCACTGTAATGTCCTCTCGAACTTCCAGAACTTCAATCCGAGCATTCGAATGAGGTATATGTGACCTTCTTAAGACTGCTTGTATCGAGAGTTACGCAATGACATGGAATAGAGGTTGTATGAAGTCAGGAAGAGGGGACAATGCCCATGATCTTCAAGCTTCAAATTCTATCTGGTGTGCTGTCACGCGTAATAGTCACTCGGGATTGGATATCCTGTTTCTTGAAGGACATAGTTGTATGTATATATTTATTGAAGTGTCAAGATGACGCGCAGATGTTGAAGTAGCAAGATGACATTTTGACTCCTCATCGGTGTTATCGCCGATTTATGTTGAAAGCAGACGTTGGTCAGGGTTACATCTTAGATTGGACTGGTGCAAGTGTTGAATGCCGCAATGTCATCTTGTGGATACCTGTCTGCCCGGTGTTAGCTCTGGTGTATGCAGTATGAGTGCCTCAGCAGGAGGTTTGATTGAAGCTGATCGCATGTATTTGAAACAAACATTTCTTGGGTTATCGCCAAGGATGAAACATTTCCAGGGCCATATAGAATATGGTTCCCTACGTACTCCTATTGAAGAGGAGATCAGGTCGACGTAGTTCGTCCCTCAGGACGAATCGCAGCCAAAGAGAAGTGTGAATCTTGTGCGCAGGCTATACTGCGGGGAGAAGAAAGTTTGATCCCATAATAGGGACAAACTGCAAATGCGGAAAAAGTTTGATCCTATTTCAGGACAAACTGCAAGCGTAGAAAAGTTTAATCCCGTATTTGGGATAAACTGCAGGTGTGAAAGGTTCACTCCTGTGTGTAGGATAACTGAAATTGTATGAAGGTTTGAAATGAAGTGGAATCAGGCTGCTGATTCCAAGTGGGGTAAAACCAGGCTGCTGGTTTGAAATGTATGTTTCCTTGAGGGGCAGAAGAGTCTGTGAAAAGAGGGTTAAAAAACCAGAATGACTGGTAATTGGATGATCAATACCAGGATGTTTTCTTGATGGTAACTTCAAATATAGTACCGTTTCACGGTGTCCGAGTTGATAAGTTGTGGAAATTCATCGCCATCCACCTCCTGTATTCTGAGTGCACCTCCTGTCAATACTTCCTTGACAACAAACGGTCTTTCCTAGTTAGGAGCGAATTTTCCCTTAGATTGATCTTGGTTGTCAATGATCTTCTTCAAAACCAAGTCATATTACTTGAATTGTTGTAGTCGAACTTTTCTGTTGTAGGATCGTGCGATCCTTTGCTGATATAATTGACCATGGAAGATTGTCGCGGTTCACGTTTCGTCTATCAAAGACAATTGGTGATACCTGTTTTGTACCTAGTGGTCTTCATCCAACTGAGCATCCATCAATACTCTAAGGGATTCCATTTCCACTTCTATGGGGAGCACTGCTTTCATCACATAGGATAATGAGTAGGGGGCTGCCGAGTGGAAGTTCGCATAGAAGGTCTGTAGTCTAATAAAGTCAGAGGCAAGAGGTCAGACCACCCTTTGTGATTGGTGGACATTTTCTGCATGACTTCTTGATATTTTTATTAGCTGCTTCAACAACACCATTCATCTTTGGATGGTAGATGACGGAGTTAAGGTGTTTGATGTGGAATTTACTACATAACTCCTCCATCATTTTATTGTTGAGGTTCTTAGAAATGTCTGACATAATGACCTCTGGTTGTCCATATCGACAGACGACATTGTGTTTGATGAGAGCAATGATGACTTCTTTAGTAACCTTGGGAAGGAGGCTGCTTCTACCCACTTGGTGAAGTAGTCGATCATGGTGAATATGAATCGATGTCCATTACTAGCTTTGGGCTCGATGGGCCCGATCACGTCCATTCCCCACATTGAGAAGGGCCATGGCGAACTCATATTATGGAGTTCCCTTAGAGGGGCGTGGATAACATTCCCATGAATTTGGCATTGATAGCACCTCTTGATGTGATCATCACAGTCAGCTTTGAGTGTTAGGCAATAACGTCCTGTTCTGAGAATTTTCTTGACAAGTAAGGGGCCACTCATATGTGGGCCACATACTCCACCATAAATCTCATCCATGAGCCTCTGAGCTTGGTCTTTGTCCAGACATTTGAGGAGACCTAATCCTGCATCTCTCTTGTAGAGTGCATCTCTGCTAAGGTAGAATTTCATAGCAAGTCGATGGATTCGCCACTTCTCAGTTAGGCTCGCCTCAGTGGGTGTAGATCCATCTCGCAGATACTTCTTGATATGTTGATACCAAGGGTGGTGGACGGGAGGTAGCTCATCCAATACTTCTCCAACGTAGTTCCCATAAGTTGGGGCCCTTTGCAGGGCAAATGCGATGGTTGTTATGTTTTCTTTGTCAGGTATGTGAACCGATGATGCCAACATTACTAGTGCATCTACAAAATCATTCCTATTGCGAGGAATGTGTAGAAAGGAGATTTCATCGAACTCTAAAGCCATCTATAAAACTTGTTGATGGTAAGGAGGTAAATGTAATTCTTTGGTTTGATAGATTCCTGTGGATTATTTGATCACCAATTTGGAATCCCCAAAGACAGTTAACTGCCCGATGACCATTAAACGGGCAAGTTTTAGCCCCATGATACAGCCATCATACTCAGCTGTGTTGTTGGTGCTGACAAACTGCAATTTGACGGTGACAGGATACTGCTCCCCCGTACCAAATATTAGAACTTCTCCAGCTCCAGAGCATTCTGTGTTAACAGCTCCATCAAAATACATTTTCCATGTGTGTCATGCGTCGTACTGATGGTATTGTTGAACTGTCATTACCCCTTCATCGGAGAAGTATGTTTCCAAGGGTTTGTTGTCCCCTGCAGGTGCGGCGGCCAATTGATCCGCAATTCCTTGACCTTTGACAGACTTTTACGTCACGTAGACGATGTCAAATTGTTGTAGGGTCAACTGCCATCTGGACAGTCGATAATTTAGTATGGGCTTACTGAACACATACTTGAGAGGATCCACACGGGATATAAGATGGGTTGTGTGACCATGGAGATAATTTTGTAATCTCATGGAAGCCCATGCCAAAGCACAACAAGTCTTCTCAATTAGAGTGTACTTGTGTTCACTGGTGCTGAATCTTTTACTGAGGTAATAGATAGCTCGTTCTTGGCCTCTATCATCTTTCTGCCCCAGTATCCAGCCCATGACATTATCATTAATGGACAGGTACATAAATAGGGGAACATCATCCTTGGGAGGTACCAAAATAGGAGTATTAACCAACTATTCTTTAATGGAAAGGAAGGCCTTCTAGAACTCATCATTCCATTTCATGGAGGAGTTCTTCCTTAATACCTTGAAGATGGGCTCACAGGTTGCTGTGAGTTAAGAGATAAATCTGCTAATGAAGTTGATTCTTCCCAAAAATCCCTGTATTTCCTTCTCTGTCTGAGGAATGGGCATTTCCTTGATGGCCTGGATTTTAGTAGGATCTAGTTCAATTCCTTTGTGGCTTACTAGGAAACCTAGCAACTTGCCTGATTTGACACTAAAGGCGCACTTAGCTGGATTCAACTTCAAGTTGTACTTACGCAACCTGTTGAATAACTTTCTGAGATGGTCTAGGTAGTCTTCCTCCTTTCGGGACTTGACAATAATGTCATCCATGTAGATCTCTATCTCTTTATGCATTAAATCGTGGAAAAGAGCCATCACAGCTCGCTGGTAGGTTGCCCCAGCATTGATGAGGCCGAATGACAACCGTCTATAGCAAAAAGTTCCCCAAGGTGTGATGAAAGCAGTTTTCTCACGGTCTTCCTCAGCAACCATAATTTGATGGTACCCCGCGAAGTAATCCGCAAAGGAGTACATATCATACTGAGCAGTATTGTCAATGAGAATGTGGATAAAGGGTACGGGAAAGCTATCTTTCAGGCAAGCTTCGTTCAAATCCCGATAATCCACGCAAACTCGCACCTTTTCTCTAGGTTTAGGCACAAGAATAATGTTGGATATCCACTCCGGATATGTAGACCCCATGATGATGCCAACTTGAAATTGTTTCACAATTTCTTCTTTGACTTTCAAACTCCACTCAAGTTTCAATCGCCTGAGCTTCTACCTAACTGGCTTGAATCCTTCTTTAATTGGAAGGCAATGAAGAACAATGTCAGTGGACAAACCCACCATGTCTTCATCAGACCATGCAAACACATCTTGGAATTGGGTTAATAGCACAACCATGTCATTCCGTTGGTTTGGAGTGATGTCTGAACCAATCTGGAATAGTTTAGGGTTTTTTAAAGTTCCAAGATTGAAAGGAGTGGTTTGGTCAAGGTTGGGTTTAGGATTATATGTGACCCATTCCTTAATCTCCTGAGGTGTCTCAATGTCCTCTTGTATGTCCATCAAGTCTGAGTCCAACTTTGCATCAAAGTTACAAATTTCAGGTGGAGAAAAGGCGATCACCAAAAAATGTGCATATCTAAATTTAGAGTCCTGAAATCAAAAGATGCTTTCACTTAATATATAAAACTGGTTAATCATACAAAGTGTTAGCATGTACTGATTAAATAACTACTAATACTGTATAGAAAAGTAAGTAATTAAAGTTATATACGGGGCAGAGGGATTTTCTGCCTGTTTTACCCTCGTCGACCAATGCATGGAGTGCTACTCTAATTTTTTAGGGCAAAGTCCTGATGGACTGCAGTGATAGGGGGGATGTCATTGCCCTCCTTTTCTCGAATGATAACCATGATGTATGGGCAATCATCGTCTAGGGTATATCAGTTTGTACGCTCATCATGAACAATGATGCATATGTCGGACATCATCAAAGCGATGTTATGTTTGCATTTTTGTTCCCTTCCTTCCACTTCGGGATCAGGAATCAGCACCTCTTTTGCTTTAAATGGTACTGGTTTGGGAAACAACATAGTCATAACATGTGCTGGCACCTTGACTGGAGACTGTATCAGCTCATGAGGTGCAGATGGAAAACATCGCCGTGTCGCAAAAGTTTGAGGAACCGGCATATGTTTATGTTGATTCCTATAATTGGAACTGGCAAAATAGCCTAGTCCAGCTATCCCATTTTGACTGGACACTTGAATAGGGTGTTTAGTACCCTGCTGATTTTTACCAAGCCCTTGTCTAGGCTGATGACCCAATGACATCATTTATTGAGTAGCCGACATAACCTCGGCATAAATCTTGGGTACGGGAAATGGTATTCCAATAGGATGATATTGAGTGTTACTCACTTCCAAGGTATGAAAACTGGTTGGCTCAACTTCAAAGTTGAAACTGTTTATTGGCAGATCTCCTTGTTCAGGATACTCCGACTCAGCATTGACAGTAACTAGACTGTTGTTAAAAATGTATTTGAGTTGTTGATGTAATGTGGATGGAACTGCTCCATCCATGTGTATCCATGGTCTCCCCAATAGCAGGTTGTATCCTGAGTCTATATTGAGGACGTGGAAGGATACATTGAATGTATTTAGACCAATATCAATTGGCAGCTCAATCTTTCCGATGGAATTTCGCCAGGATCCATCAAAAGCTTTGATCACCGTGTGGCTTCTTTGGATCCGCTTGAGATTGACATTCATCTTCACCAAGGTGACATAAGGACAGATGATCAGAGATGAACCTCCATCTATCAAAACTCCTATTAACATGTATCCGTAGGATAATACTGTGATGTGTAGTGCTTTGCAATGACCGGTCCCTTCGGGAGGTATATCATCATCAGTGAAGGATATCACATTGTTGTTGAAAATGTGATCAACCATATGTTGGAATTTTTCCACATCTACTGATTTTGGTAAGTAGGCTTCTTCCAAAACCTTGAGTAAAATCTTTCGATGATCTTCAGAAGAGAAAACTAAGTCTAGAATTGATATTTGATGTGGAGCTTCCCTTAAGCTTAGAACCACCTTGGCTTCATTATGGTCCATAGTGCGGAGGAATTTTCAATCTTCTCCATGGGAATCTTCCCCTTTGATTTGAGGGTAGGCTTGATAACCCTGTGAGGAAGAGATAGTGGATTATCCTTCGACACTGTAGCAGTAGTATGAGACGTGGATCCTTCTGCTTCTCCATAATTCCATGGAACTTTATATAAGATGACAATAGGATATTGTGGTCTGTAATGTAACGAAATTTGCTCGGGTGCGGCCACTTTCAAAGGATTGTCAGCTCCTTTGAGTTGAATTGCTTGAATGGGAAATGCTTTGACAGTTTTTTTATCTTCGTCCGATATAACTGCTACTGATCCCTTCCATGTAATCCCACTTTCAAGTTGCACGGTATTATCGTCTACCAGCTGCAGGATACCACTATCAATGAGATTTTGAATGAGATAGCGGAGTGCCTAACATTCTTCTGTGATGTGATCGCAAGAATATGAATGATACTGACACACTCCATCAGGGTTAAACGGTCCTGTATATGGATTGATTGGAGGCAGAAGGGATGTAATTCTTCCTTCACTGATCAGCATTTGAAATATTTCCTCCATAGGTTGGCCCAGATAGGTGAACTCCCTCTGATTGGCAAAATCCAGACGGGCTTTAGCATTTGCTTGCTTTGTAACCTTATCCTCCATAGCTTCGCTTTCTGAAGGTGAGGGTGAAGCATTTATAACAAATGGAAGGAGATAGGCATGCTCCTGCTTGATTAATTGGTGTGTGACTTGATGCTGATGGGTAACCAGTTTTGCCAATTGCTCAATTTGTTTACAAAGAGCTTTCATCTTTCATTCCATAGTAAACTGGAACTTTACGTAATCGTATTTGTCAACTCGTCTTTGATGGTTTGGGATGTTTCGCCGTTAAGACTGGAATTCTGTCCAGCGCCCCAACTGATCATGTTAATCTCTTCTTCTTTGTGTTGAGGATGGTGGTTGTCTTGCACATGAGGTTGATCTGGTTTGGTGACTACAATCTCACCATTGTCTATCAAGTCCTGGATCTTGTGTTTCAATGCCCAACAATCTTGAGTATCATGTCCAGGTGCTCTGGCATGATAAGCACACTTCCGAGTAGTGTTAAAACCCTTTCCATTGGGGTTGGCTGGTGGAAGAAGACGTGTGATTTTCTTCTGAGTGGTCAGAAGAACGAGGATATTCTTGAGTGAGTCCCCTAAGGGTGTGAACGTTCGAGGTCGCTTTACTTCTCCACTTTTAGGCAGTGGAGGGTTTGAAGACTGTGCTTAGAAAGGGGAGTAGTTTCTCCTCTATATAGGCATATTTTGATTGCCTTTCTGTCCTTGTAGTATTAAGGAATCATCCTCCACTATCTTTTTATGAACCCTACGAGGGTTGTTTCCATAAGATCCAGACTGGATGTGCTCAGAAACTGCTTTGAGAGTGGCTAGGTCTTGCATCTTCCCAGACTTCAATACCATCTCAGCCATTTCTCCGTGTTTGATCATTTCAGAGAATGGTTTGCCAATACCAGCTAGAACTCTTTCATAGAAAGGAGCTTCCTATACATCTATGAAAGTTATGACCATTTATGATTCTGTCATGGAAGGAATAAATTGAGCAGCCAGGCGCCTCCACTTTTGAGCATACTCTTTGAATGACTCATTAGACTGTTTCTTGACCTTGGTAATTTGGTACCGGTCAGGAGCCATCTGAAATTGAAAATTATTTTGAGTGAGGAAGGCTTGAGCTAGTTCTTCCCAACTATGGATCTTTGAATTGTCTATTCTGGTATACCATGAACGGGATTCACCTGTTAGACTCTTTTGGAACAGCTACATTCTGAGCTTCTCGTCTTTCGCATAAGATCCAAATTCTCTAATGAACACTTTAAATGTGTATAAGGATCCCCTAACCCATAAAATTTCTCTGGATAATGAACTCTAGGAAATATGCAAAGGTCACCATATGAAACACTTCCATGTGTTCCAATCCCTTTGAGAACACGGATAGTTTCCTCCATTTGGAGGACCTTCTTCCGGATGTCACCAGTGTCTGGATCTCCTTTGAGATGGGTGTTTTATGGGTCTTTGTTGGTTGTATCCAACTGAGGTTCTGGAATTGTTTTTTCTAAACCTTGGGCTCCTCCTTGTGTAGAGGATTCTGTATGTGTAGGTATCTTTGTACCATGAGTAGACTGATGCAATTCTTTGAGAAGTACAACTAAGTCTGTGATTTGTTTACGCAATTCGTCAAAGTCTTCTCGGGAAATAGTATTAGTTTGGTCAGAAGAAGATATGGTTGGTTGTAGGCTTGTGGCTTTTTTGGATTTTGATCGGGTAACAGGCCCAATTGCTTCCCTACAAAAGACTTGTGTAGTTTAGTCTTAGGGATAATGTATATGTTATCAAAACGTATCCGTTTTTAGGAATATGGTCCTGCAAAAAACGGTTGTTAATTGACAACATGTCATGCATGCACAGATATTCTTCATATTTTCCATTACATATAGATGAACATGGAATAAAATTACAAGTAAATACTTTTACAAGTAATTGAAAATGAAGAGCTTGAAGAGACTTTCCTCCGCGTTTGGATTATCAGAAGTTGACCTATCTTAGGGTTACTCTCACGGCTTTTTGGCATGAAGGTTCCCAAATCATCGCAATCTACTTGATGGGAAGTTAATCCGGTCGTTCAACTGGAGTGAATCTGGGTGGTGCCTTTCTTGAGCCTCGTTGGACTTAGTCTTCCTACGAGTCCTATAATCAAACACCGACAGGATAGCCTCCTTGTAGAGGGACCACACAACATACATTCACATACAACCTGTCTCACCGTTTATGCAAAATGATGACATGTGGGAAGCACTAATATCACATAAAAGATATTTAGCAGTGCAGTAATTAAGATGCATTAGTACGTGCACTCGTGCATTGTAATGTCCGCTCGAACTTGCAGAACTTCAATTCGAGCATTCGAACGAGGTATATGTGACCTTCTTCAGACTGCTTGTGTCGAGAGTTACGCAATGACATGGAATAGAGGTTGTACGAAGTCAAGAAGAGGGGACAATGCCCATAATCTTCAAACTTCAAATTCTATCCGTTGTGTTGTCACGCGTAATAGTCACTCGAGATTGGATATCCTGGTTCTTGAAGGACATAGCTGTATGTATGTATCTATTGAAGTGTTGAGACGATGCATAGATGTTGAAGTAGCAAGATGACATTTTGACTCCTCATCGGTGTTATCGCTGATTTAAGTTGAAAGCAGACGTTGCTCAGTGTTACATCTGAGATTGGACTGCTGCAAGTGTTGAATGCCGCAATGTCATCTTATGGATACATGTCTACCCGGTGTTAGCTCCGGTGTCTGCGGTTTGAGTGCCTCAGCAGGAGGTTTGATTGAAGCTGATCGCATGTATTTGAAACAAACATTTCCGGGGTTATCGTCAAGGACGAAAGTCGGGGTTATCTCCGAGGTTGGAAATGATGTTCCCGGTGTGTGTTCCGGGGTTAAGACTGATACTCCCGGTAGTATCCAGAATGGATGTGAGCTGTCTTCTAGGGTTATCTGTGAAAGACGACTCTGCCCTCCTGTAATGTTAGTAACAGTTGTGCAGAAAATCTCGAGTGTCTACACATATAATTAAATTAAATAAGACTTGAAAATAATTATATGTCTTATATTTAATTGGGACATTGTATGGTGGAATGATTGAATTGTACGATAACTATATTCGCAAAGGTTCTTTTATGATTAATGTTGAAATCTATATTTTCTAGAAAGTCGTTGATCGCTAAGGAGACTTATCCTTATTGTAGAATAAATGTTATTTATTTAAATAAATTAATAGTTTAATTTATTTATTTAAATAAGATTATAATTTTTCTAATTGATTTATTCACAACTAGTTTAATATGTAGAACCTAAAGAGTCATACCATAAAAGGAAGAATATTTATTTAAAAAGAAAATAACATAATCGTAGTAATAAGTTAAGTGTATTTAATTTATTCTATGATGATATAATAAATTAAATAGCTTAATATTTATTATTTAATATTTTGAAAATATTAAATATAAATTAATAAGAGGAGTCTTATTATTATTATCACTATTATTATAATTTAATTCCTAAAGGAGTTTGGAAATTAATTAATAAAAGTAATCTCATATATTCCTAATAAGATTAGGAGGATAATTAAGTTTACAATTATTCCTAATAAGATTAGGAGCCTAATTAATTAAAATAAAACCCAATTCCTTAATTGTTAAGGAGGGTTGCCTACATCCATAAATAAGAGGAGTCTTATTATGGGTGACGGCTGTTGTTGCTCACAATACACGTGAATGATTTTTCCAAGATTTGGGAAAGTACGTATTTTCTATAGAGATAGAAAAACTAGGGTTTTTCCAAACACCCATCTTCTTGAATATTTATTCTTCCTTGGTTGATCACCTATAAAGGCCAAACACTTGGGTGGCTAACATTGCTCAAAGGAAGGAATCAAACCCTATAGATTCAAGTTGAACGTGAAAAGGAATTGGAGGTGATGTCATACGTGGGGAAGCTAGTTTCTATAAGGGTATGAATCTGTTCTCCATCTCTTTTCTATTGATTAATAATTATGCACAAAGTATGATCATGGTGATGGGTTTGTATGAAAATTTTAAATTCCTATTTTTCGCACTTTCGCACCTTTTGTGTAATTTGATTGCATGATCGCGCTATATACAAACCTAACACTTCATTCCTTGGATTACAAACCTACTTCAAATTCTCTATTCTCTCTATGCGAATCTGTAAACTTCTTCTGTCTGTCTTGAGGTTCT
This sequence comes from Panax quinquefolius, assembly GCA_020205615.1. Taxonomy (NCBI): domain Eukaryota; kingdom Viridiplantae; phylum Streptophyta; class Magnoliopsida; order Apiales; family Araliaceae; genus Panax; species Panax quinquefolius. The sequence goes on from CM035154.1 coordinate 89,129,344, forward strand.
AAAAGACGCATTTGTATCATCTTGACAATGTCCGCTGTTTACTGCACCAATTCTGGTCCTAGCATTCGGTGTTCTCCTACTTCATCCCAATACAGTGGTGTTCTGCATTTCTTCCCATACAAAGCTTCGTAAGGCGGCATACCTATGCTTGCATGATAACTATTGTTATACGCAAACTCCACTAATGGTAGATGATCATCCCAACTACCCTTGAAATCCATGACGCAAGATCTTAACATATCTTCTAACATCTGAATTGTTCTCTCGCTCTGTCTATCTGTTTGTGGATGATACGCCGTACTCAGCTTCAACTGCGTTCCCATCTGTTCTTGTAGACTTCTCCAAAAGTTCGATGTGAATCGTGAATCACGATCTGACACAATCGATACTGGTACTCCATGTCTGGAGATTATTTCCTTAATATAGAGTCTAGCTAACTGATCTAAGTTATACTTAACCCTAATTGGCAAAAAATGAGCCAACTTCGTTAATCGATCCACTATTACCCAAATCGCATCATACCCCTTCATTGTAGTCGGAAGTCGCACCACAAAATCCATCGTGATATTCTCCCAGTTTCACTAAGTAATTTCCAATGACTGTAACAAGCCACTTGGTCGTTGATTTTCGGCCTTAACTTTCTGGCAAGTCAAGCACTTACTCACGTATTCTGCTATCTCTCTCTTCATGTTTGGCCACCAAAAACTTTGTCGAAGGTCTTGATACATTTTAGTGCTACCAGGATGAATCAAAAACCTCAATCTATGAGCCTCTTGCAATACCTGCTCCTTTAATTTTGTCTCATTCGTAACCCAAATTCTTTCTTCAAATCTCAATAATCCCTCATTATCAAGACTGTACTTAGTATCTTTTTCATTGGCCAGCTGTTCCTTCATCTGGTTGCACTCATCCGTTTTGAGTTGTACCTCGTTAACTCTCTCTATGATGGTAGATTGCATCTCCGTCGCAAACAACATTTGTCCTCCTTCACTTGGCAGCTTCACTTCCAACTCCATCCTAGCCATCTCTATTATTAACTCGGGTTTGAGCTGCTAACAAAGGCAACTTTTTCCCTAACCCTTCCTACTTAAGGCGCTTCAAGAACTACATCAAGCTTTTCCCGGGTGATATAGGATTTCAAAGTCGTAATCCTTTATCAACTCTAGTCATCTCCTCTGCCTCATATCAACTCTAGTCATCTCCTCTGCCTCATACCTAACTTCATTGTTTTGGGATTTTGAAAAATCCTACAACTTTGAGAGAGAGAGAGAGAGTTCGGATGGGGGAAGAGAGGAAAAGCTTGCCCGAGTGCGCGCTTTATCCGACGGAACGAGATTAAAGAAGGAAGGTAATCCGAAATCTAGTCTTCTCTAAATTTTCTTTAAGCTTTATATGTTAAAAACATAGCTTAATGAGAATAGGAAGTAAAAGATGTTAGAAATGATTTCATATGGTTGAAATCATAAGAAAATGAAGAAATAAGAAAATAGAAATTTAGTTTATAAATTTCTTAAGGAAGTGTAAGATTTGTTAGGATTTTTAGCGGTCCGAATGAATCTTATGAATGAGTAGATGAATTAAGTAAGGAATGATGTTCTATAACATCAAATTCAAAGAAAAAGTAAAATCGTAATCCAAATTATCGATTAAAAACGATGAAGACGCGAAGAACGCAAAAAACGTTGTTGATGGACAAATTTAAAACCATCATAAGATAATTGTTGTTTATGGACAAGTTTAAAACTATCGTGTATAAGTTAGTTGCTTACTTCTTGGTTAGGAACGTTAGAAACGTTCATGAAGAACGGATTAAAATTGAGCTATAACGAAGTAATGGCGAAAATTTCATAAAAGAAGAACTAGAATTAGAAAGTTAGTAAATGAACTCGAACGTGTATGATTTCATAACAGTGTAATCGAACGTAGAATACTTGAGTCGTGGACTCAAGAATGATTGAGTGTCGAGTTCGGATGACCGAATTACGGACGAACTAACGAAGAATATTAATAACGTAAAATAAATAAAGAGTCAAGATTAAGCCAATTGAAAAGCACGTTAACGGATTCAGAACAAAGTTCTGTCTGAGGGTAATCAAAATACGTAAGATAAGGAAGAAAGTGGCTTTGGAACGACCTCGTTCCGATTTATAACGAATAAGAAATGAGATTTTGAAGTCAACGTCTCATGTTGTAAAAGACTTAAAAAAATTTTCTAGGTTTCATACTTGGCATCGCAGTCATGAGTCGTGGCCTTTGGGGCTCAAGGCCAAGAATATGAGCTCCGGCCATCACCATCGCTAAGTGGCACCGCTGGCGTGAGAATTTATGAGGAGGTAAATGCAGCCGGCCAAATTTCTGTAGTTTGACACTGCAGAGTGGCGCTGCAACGCGAGATAAATGAAGAGACACAGCACCGCAGCGCCAGTGCAGGGCAATGCCCAGAAATGAGATTTTTATTGCTCAATTTTTGGGGGATGTGCAAGAAAAAATATGAACATGTAGTTCAATTAATGTAACACTTAATCAAGTGTATTAAACATTTGATAAAGGTTGAATGAAAAGATTAAACGAGATTAAAAGATAAAGAATGAAGACGCAGGTTACAGAACCAATATTCAGGGACCGTAGTCACGATAAACGAATGTGAGGGATTGCTTTGATTGTGATTCCTTAGACGTTGAGTGATGAGAGTAATGAATAACATTTTGATGTTATGTCATGGTAATGAGAATGAATGTGAAGCGTATAAACGCTGTGGACGCAACGTTGTTGCGATGAACGATCGGTCTTAGTATACAACGAACTGTATGGCTTTGATATTAATAAAGAATATTGAACATGGGGTTCAGATGATAGTAATTAATGAATGAAACCAAAACCTTGGGTAAAGGTTGAATGAGAGATTAAAGGATAAATAATGTAAACATTGAATACGTAAACGATTCTCTTGAATCGAATTCGTGTCGAGCGAACATTCTAAGTATACATTGGTTGTATAACTTAGACATTGATGAAGGTAGTAAGTAAGATATGAATTATCAAGAAAGATAATGAACGGTAATAAGATTAATGAAAGCCGAATGTAAGTCAGAAGAGAATGTTAGAATGAAATGCAACCGTTGATCACATTAATAGACGTGAAGGTTGAGTGTACGCGAATATTAAACGGATAAAACCTACACTTCGTGTACAATTTAACTGTAGGATAATGAAGACCAATGATTAAACCTGTGAATGGTGAAGAAGCTAAATTAAAGACAAGTACGTATAACGTAAAGAAGCCGAGTTAATGTGTATAACTTGGATGACGTTCCAAGTCGAATGAACCAGACGTTGTAAGATAAGAATAAGATAACGTAAAATGCTTAACGCTATAGATGCATAGAATGAATATTGAATGATCGTTCTGAGCATATAAAAGACTGTATAACTTAGACGATGCTGAATAAATCTTGAGGTATGGCATTTAGTTGCCAGAAAGACATAAGGAATAAGAAATTAACTTAATGAACATTATAGTTTAATAGTTTGGATAAGTTAAGATGAATTTAGGTTATAGTAAAATCGTAACCTTTGATGGTTGACATATGGGAGCTGGGCTAAAAAATTCCTTCAGAGAGCGAATGTATATACAAAACTGGTAACCGATCTAACTCACTGCTATGGGCAGTTGAGATGAGATGGGAACTTGTTTATTGATTATTTGTGGGAAACCACTCAGAGTACCATATGGACTACTAGCAGAGACACGGTGTGTGCTGAGTCCTAGGAGAGTTATAAGAAGAAGATAAGAATGTAAATCATCAAAGATGATGAATGTATTAAGTAAGACATCTCTGTATGTCATGAAGCTGTAAATCGGTAAAGGAAGTTGGTCGCGTAAACTTAGTTTGTAAGAATGTGAACCCTAAGAAGTAAAGTTAAGTAAACCAATGCGTAAAGTCAACTATATAACTAATTGGTGTATGTGTTATTTCTTTATGGGTTACATAGGAATTGGAATGAGCAGTTCATCGTAAACTATAAGCTATAGTTGTACGTAAGGCAAGTTTCCTAACTTCATTCATATTTTAAATGAATGTTGGTTTCTAAAACTTCTCAGATGTTGAACTTGAGAGGTTCTGTCTATGTGCAAATGTGTGATATTTGTACAAGGTGTTAGAATATATGAGGCCTTGCGCCACACAATGTGAACACTTTGGTGTTTTTTTGATATGAACTATTCTGTGATTGAACTGTTCAATATGAGCATGTTCTATTTATACATGAACCGTTATTGTTAAGTCTGTGCTATTGATTCTAGCCGGACAGAATGTGTATGAAAGAGAGTAGAGAATGAAAGTATTTCAAAGTTAATGTGACTAATGCTTGAAAATGATAGGAATCGAGACTATTCCTATTATTCAAGCTGCTTCATATCCTCTGTTCGGTTATTGTGGTCTTAAAAGAATGTTTGAATTCTTAAAGTTGTTTGTTCAACTATTATGACTTGTTGGGCAATTGAATGCTCACACTTGCTTTAAATAAAAACATTTTCAGCGAACGATGTTAGAAAGAACTTAAGGATCTTGTAAAGATCAAGCTGATCGGTATCCAGAAGAAGTATAATTCATTATATGAATGAGCTTGAAGATCAAGCGAGGACTTGTAATATAGAATGATAGAATTAAACTATAGAATAGTTTAATGAACGATTATGTATCCTTGGTGGCGGATAAAAGTCACTTTGTTCAAGATGTAAAGAATAATGTAATTATCATTATTTGTAATGAAGGAGGTTTTAAGGTTTTAGAATCTGGTATTTGAGGATGTATGTTGTTATATTTAGCTATATAATGATTTATGTTTGGAAGAAGATGAGATCGTGATGTACATAATTAGGATGTGAAAATAGACCGGATTTCGGGGCGTTACAGGTTGGTATCAAAGCTGATAGGTTATAAATCTGAGGTATGAGTACTTAAGACTATAATCATAGAGAGAAGGATAAGAAGATCACCATGTGATCATAGTAAATTATAGTAACAGATGAGCTGTTAAACGATGAATGATTTATAGCTAATGTTATAAATGAATGGTACTACTAAGTAGTATGGGAAGAATAACTCAGATTGAGTTATAAGGATAAATATACTGAATTAAAGAAAATTCAGATTAAGTAAAAGAAAGTTAGAAGTTGTAAAATTTCAATTGAGGACTAATGTGATAGTTTGAATTGTATGAATCTTTGTATGGGCAAAGGTTTGTGCTCAGTGTAACAACCACTCAAAGGTATTATGTTGATAATCATTGAAATTGGTCGCGTTATCAACATGTATATGACGAGAAGGTGAATCTTTTCTCATGTATATTCTTGATAGGTAGAGAATGATAAGGTAGGTACGGGTTCTTGAAAGTCATACTTATGGTAAGTTTATGACTCATAATTATATGGTATGTTTTTGAACTCCTTAGCGAATGGACGCTTATGGTCTGTCTGGCATAGTTCTTGAACTCATATTATTATGGAAAGTTCTCGAACTCATAATGTGTGGTAAGTTGATGGACCTGTATTTAAGGTATAAGAGTATATAGATCAAAACGAAGTTATTTTCAAGAGACTTAAGATGAAGGTGCTAGAGAAGTTTAAGTATTCTCGCAAGTAAGACAATGAAGGAAGATGGAGAATAGGATATTCCAAGTCATCTAGCTTTGATAGATTTTGAAGCTTCTTAAAATCATATTAATGTGCGCGTTTTAAAAATGAAAGAATTGGTTCAATTTTTGGGACAAAATGAATTTTAAAAGAACTATTCTTGATATGTCTGTGCTAGTTGTTTCGGCTAGACAGAAATATATTTGAAATATCAAAATGAATTTTATATCATTATTGCATTTGATGCAAAGATGGTAAAATGATGGAGTTAGTAATGCAATGAACCTAGTGTTAGAAGTGATCTTAGGATCAACAACCTACTATGGTATATTATGTATAATGATGAAATCATAAACTGACGAAGTCCTCAACGTACTGTGAAGAGTGCGGTATCATGACGTCATAAAACGTTTTGATGTATTGTGAAAGAATTTAAAGAAATAGTCGATGTTAAGTGAGTTGACTAGACGAATGTTTCAAGTTGATGTCTAATTTATTGGTATGGTCTAAGCTACTTTATTTGGCTAAGATGAATTGTATGTCATGATTAAAAGAAAATCGAGCTTTCTTTGAAGAACTATGCCAAACCAAATTGTTTTGGTGCGGAATCTAATGATTAAGTCTGAGGTGAACATACCCTAAAATGAGGTTATATGATAGGTTGATCACCTACGTATGGAAGAGGTAGTTTACCTTCTTTGTGATTGTAAACTTACCGTGTAAGAAGGGTTTACGGTGAAATGCTGTTAAACCTAGTAAGAGTTCATGGTCGATTTGACCCCTCAGCAAAAGTATGAAATGTTTTAAAGGAATCCTTATATTCCTATTTATTCCTTTCACTTCATGATTCTTGATAAGTTATGAAGGGTAGGGAATGTATTAAAGATAAGAACTTCTTTGAAGAGAAGTTGAGAAGATGAGCAAGATAAAATTTCGAGGATGAAGTTCTGTGAAGAAGGGGTGAATGTGATGAGCCGAGTATAGGTGAGGTTTTAAGAAATTATGAGGATGGAATTTTTGTAAGGGAGGAAGAATGTGACAACCCGAAAAATTGGATTGTCCAGAATTGAAGAGTTTAAGAATTAGTTATTAATAAAATGAATTTTTATTAATACTATTCTGTGTTGTGACGCCCCCATATCCGGGTTACCTGACCCTCGAGTTTGGTGCTCACGATCCATAATATAATAACATCTAACTACCCATTCCTTGATTAATATAAACTTACATAACATTATTTATTAAGTTAACAACATCATCCCAGGTCAACTAACCATAACATTACAAGCTTTACCCTTTCGATATACAAAAAGGGTTTACAAAACAACATATTAAATATGCTTAACATAAAACTACTCCAGCACTATGCCTTTGCCTTTATTCTACTTAGCCCCGTTGGCCTCATCGTTCCTAGCTGAAATATTTTATTTAGCAAGGGTGAGCAACAAGTTTGCCCCGCAAGTTAAAATATATAATAAATGATATATAAATCATGAATAGAAGAGTCTAGATTGTATAGAGCTTCAACAACTATCAAACGATTTCGAGATAGCGAAATAATAATTCAATCTAAATAATAACTTTCTACTATTTCATACTAAATAACCTATCCGATATGAAAGAGTATAATTCTTTCAAAGATTCAATAATATTCAATTGAATTATCAATACTGCAACAATATTCAATAAAGTGTGATATACCCAGATTTCATGTTGAGTGATCACAGAGGATCATGAACTAATAGAGGATTCATTTAGTTATTAAAACTAAATTACCACAAGAATATAAATTAGTTATAAAAACTAAACTATATTCTTCTACAAGTACCTGGAGTGGCCAACTCCTTTGTACCCTATATTAAGCATAATACTCAATAATAGTGCACAGGTCGATTTACGACATTAAAATTTGTTCATCTCAGTCTTACTTCATGAGTCTGTACCACAACAATATGGTTTGGATTACTCAAAAAGAAATACTAGATTTCGATAATTAATAACAATACAAATCTAGCCGAAATCAATGGCATAGATCTCCCAATAACATTTCAGTTCATAATGAATAGAACCTTTCATGCTTTAACAAATACTAGTCTCGCCTAAACAATTAGCTGAGACATGATTTATAATTAGTTTAAATAATAGAACATGATTCAATTGCATTACGTGAGAATTACAACAATCATTATAGATGTGAATAACTATCAATAATTATTCACTATCATGCTTGAAAAATAGTAACTCAAGTTGAGTTAGGAAACTTGCCTTTCGCGTTGATTACTGCTACACAATATAATTAACTGCGTTCGTAAGACCTATAATACATAATGTCGGTCTCACAATTAGTACAATCATTTATAACACACAAAACTGTAATTCACAGTCAATCTTACTCCTAAGTACATTACCACATAGCCACATCAGTGTTTATAACCTATATAAACACTTAACAAGTCTTAACTAGTTCAGTCCGGTTGGACTTCAGTTTATTTTCGGTGATCTGGTCACCCTATTCGATAATTAACACAGTTATTGTCAATTAAACTTGGTCTCTAAGCTTCAATATTATTTTAGATAAGTCAATTATTATTAATAACATTTTTCGGAAGCTTTTAATAATTTATAAGCAATTATTATAATTTATAATAATTTTTCAAACACCTAATCATTTTGAAATGATTTATTTATCAAATAATCTTATCATCATTAACATTTAATAAGATTAAAATATTAATGACATACTTGTCAAAATATTAAAGTTATTATTAATAACTTATAATATTTTTAAATCATCGATATTCTACTTAAATGATTTTTAAAATAATTAAAATCACTTTTAAATCATCACCACTAATATTTAAATATTAATGAAATTATTATCCAAATATTAAAAGTCACTAATTATAACTTAAAATATTTTTAAATCATTTTTCTCATTTTTAAATGATTTTTAAATCAATAAAATCATTTTTAATTTATTTATTTAATATAATAATTAAATAAATCTAACATCATTAATATTAATTTATTAATGAGAATTCTCCAAAAATATTGAAAATTATATTTTATAATTTCAAACATTTTCTAATACTTTATTCTTATTTAAAATAATTTTAAATCATTAAAATCATTTTTATCTTATTTATTTAATTTAATAATCAAATAAATCTATATCATTAATATTAGATCATTAATGAAAAATTCTCCAAAAATATTAGAAGTTACATTTTATAACTCAAAATATTTTTAAATACATTAATCTTATTTAAAATATAGTTTTTTGTCCAAAAATATTAGAAGTTACATTTTATAACTCAAAATATTTTTAAATACATTAATCTTATTTAAAATATATTTTTCCTAATATTAAATCATTTTTCTTTAATTTATTTAATATACTAATTAAATAAATTAAATATTATTAATATTCAAATAATTATAAATATTAATGAAAAATATCCCAAATAGTGTAAATTATTTTCATAATTTAAAATAATTTTTAAAACCATTTTGGTAATTTTTATAATTTATTTCTAATTTTTAATTATTTTTCGGAAAAATAGAAAATAAAATAAATATAAACCGTCGCTAAAGCCTTTAGCGACACAAATCTGTTGCCTTTGGTGTCCTTGATTCAAGAACACTGACAAAGTCAGTGTTCAAGGCCCTTACTTTGACTGAATTTTAATCACAGTTTAAAGTCGTTTCTTGGCTAACTTAAAGTTCCATATCGTAGTACACATGTAATACTACGTATATCAAGCAACCATTTGGTTATAATACTACATTATATAACGATCTGGGCTTGTCAAAGAAGCTGTCAGACCAAATATGGGTTTCTCCAGAAACCCAGAAACTCGACCAGTCAATTTCAAACTCATTTATCTAAGAGTTCTGTTAATTATTTTGGTTGTTTCTTGGTTCAACAATGTAGTATACATGACAAATAACAACAAAATAACAAGATCTGAGTCAAACAACAACAGATTCACAGGATTAGCTTAGGTCAAAACTCTGTCAGAATAATGTTCATACCGCTTTCGGGTTTACCCTAAATCGCTATCGTGATCAAATGGGCCACTTTGACCATTTCCTCTAATCGATCTGTTAACTTTTTATGACATCAAGAAGCATGGATCTATAGTACAACTAACAGGATACAAGATGTATTAAATAACAACGTCAATAACACAAACAACTGACAGATCCATGGGCTCAAAGATCTTGTCAGACATTGTTTCAAAGGTTCTGGGCTGCCCAGATTTTTAGCCTACCAATTGGTGTTTGACCATAAATAAAATGAAATCTAGACATCTAATGGTCGCACTACCACTTCCATATTAAAGACAACATAGCAAACTATAGATCATAACAATAAACCATCAAAAAGAACAAACGAACAAGAATCGTGGCTCTCTAACATTAGCTTGTCGACCACAAAATTTGTTATCAAGCGATTTGAAAATCATCACTTTTAAAGCATTTTGATGTTATGGATCTATGTTATATCAACATACATCATTGAAAAACATTATCTAGCAAAAATCCAAACACCTAAACACAAACATTTCTCAAGCATAAAAGATCAAAAATTAAAATTTGTTTATACGTTCTATCTTCCAATTTTTGATCCAAACTCTCCAATATGTTATTGATTGATATAGGGGCAGATAATATGACTGATATACTAGTAATTTTCGGATGCTAGGAGAGAGAGAGAGTTGTGTGAAGGTTAGACAACTAATAAACAAAAATATATGCATTTCTCTCTCTTTAATAAATATATATTGCTTGTCAAGTTGTTAGATCTGATGTGTTGGCTGAGTTTTGTTGGATTTCTAGGTCACATAGTCAATGTAGTTGTTCACCAACTAAAGTTACTAGCAATTTCACAAGTTATCTAATTAAAGAAATGAACAAGGGCATTTTGGTCTTTCTCTAAATATTTTTAAGGGCATACTAGATATTCTCCAAACCCTTAGGGTTTAACCATAAGGTTTTAGCACTTAAGTTTTAAAACAATAGCTTCCACAATTTTTAAATTAGGGTTTACAAATTAGAAAATTAAAATGTTTAAAACTAAAATTAGGGTTTCCTAATTTAATTAGGTTTTCCTAATTATATTAGTGTTTAGTTAACACATTATGCTTGCCAAATGAGATTAGGGCTTCTAGTTAGGGTTTAAGAATCCCGAATTTTAAATTAGGGTTTCCTGGCAAACATTATGGGTTTCTAACTGTGCACTAGGTTTTTATATCTGAGATTAGGGTTTCAAATCCCTTATTAGGGTTTAATAAATTCTAAACCTTATCTGTTTAATTATTGATCATTGAGTCCACACAGTACAAACACGTACTTATTAGTACAATTATTTTAATTGTATTTTCTCATCGAATCCCTATCCAACAATTAGGGTTAGGGTTTCTAAAGCTATTAAGCACAACTCTACTCTAATTTCTTAGTCAAAACACAAATTGACTAATTTCTAGAGACTTGTCTCATAAATTCTCAAGACAATATTAATAAATAATGTCAATATTAAAATAAAAAAAATTATTCATAAATTTTGGATTATTCAAAATCCCGGGTTATTACATTCACCCCTCCTTAAAAGGATTCCGTCCTCGGAATCACCGCTTTGTTATTCTCTATAATCTTTTAAAGTTGTATCATCAATTCATTTTATCAACACAATATTAAATTGTGTCTTATATTCTAACCTGTTAGTCGGATCCATGAAAGAAAACAATTCACAGTAATATCCAACCAAGATTACTCGCGTAATTTAAATTTTTAAACGAAATCATTACTGTGACGCCCCCAAAATTAGGTATACATCACCCATCTTGGGTAGTCAGATACATGGTACAGAATTTAAATACAACTTACTAATATAACTGTCATGTACAATACGACATAAACTGTGAGTTTGAATACAAATATTATCTACTAGATATTATACAAACTCAAAAGGAGTCCTCATTACAATTATTATCACACTATTTCACATGAATAGTGAGGACTACTAATGCTATCCTCGGACCATTACTCCGCTCCCCGACTCGTCCCCATTTATATTCTCATTTCTCAAGAGAAGAAAGTGAAAGAAAGGGTGAGCTCAACTAGCCCAAGAAGAAATATTATGACTAAGATAATGCGTAATAAATTATCATTAGCCTTCAACAAGATGTTAAACCGATAAAATATAATAAACATCAAGTTTAACTGCGCAATGAACAAGCAATCCATTAAAAGAGTCAAGTAGAAAATAAAATCTACTATCTTTTATGATTTAAAAGGCTTTTCATCACTGTTATAGCTGAGACTCGGCTTTAATAAATAATCCACATCATCGAATCACCCCTACACTATGGCCAAGGATATTCTTTAGTATCACGACCACAATTATTCATGCACTACGGGCCAAGAATAGTTGTGTATTCATTAATGGTCATGATCATGCCAACAACTGTCCATCAATGCACTACGGCCACTGAGGATTTTTACCACATCATTTTTAACATTACGGTCATGATTACACCGAATAGTCTCTGGTCATAATCATACCAAGTCCATCTATGCACTACAGTGCCATGTATTGACTTTAAAAAAAAATATAAACATGAGGATGATGACAATGATATAAGAATTCAATAAAACAAGTTCAAGAATTATTTTATCCAGAATTATTAACGTCCAAATTGTCAATATGATACCGCTTTTGTAGAGTAAAATTCAAGAATGATCGAAGAATATTTCCATGAAAAGATATCGGATGAAACGCAAATATCAAGGATATTCTACTAATTTCATGGAGTATAGAAGTCAAAGTTTTAACTAATCGGGTATAATAAAGAATGGAATAACAAAAAAATCACCATGCATGCGGATTGCAGACAGACAAAAGTTATTCCAATGTAATAATAATAACGGAACCAAAGTCGTGAAATTCACACCGGCTGTGATGTTCCAATGTAATAATAAAGATGGAACCGAGATCCATTGTAAAACACATGCGAGATAGGATATTCCAAATGTAATAATAAAAGATTTTAACCAGTCCGGTGTAAAACACATGCATGTGGATGTTCCAATGTAATAATAAAAAGACGGAACAGTCCGTGTAAAAACACACGCATGTGATGTTCCAACAAAATAATAATAAAGAGGGAACTGTGTCCGTGTAAAACACATGCATGTGGATGTTCCAATGTAATAATAGAAGAATGTCACCAAGTATAGGGTAAACCACGATACAAAAGTTATTGCAATGTAATAATAAGCAATGGAATAACAACAGTTCTCTTCATGAATAAGAAAGAATAACACCCCTTACTTTTGGTAGGAGATTGAATATCGTAGTAGTGTAGTAACAAAATACTCTTCTTCTTTCTCTCCTATTCTCTCTATACTTTCTCTCTCTAAAGCTTGAATGAATTCGTGAAAAATAATGAAGCACTAGGCCTCTATTTATTGAAGATTTCTAGCTTAGCACCTACCATGTGAAAAGGCAAGTGGCTTGACGACTGGTGATGTTAAAAAAAAAGTGGTTCGACTTTCAGTAATGTGAAACGACAAGTGGTTCATCAGAATGTAATGTGAAACGACAAGTGGTTTGACACCGTAATGTGAAACGGCAAGTGGTTTGACGTCTGGTAAAGGTAATTACTATCGACGAAGGTAATTACTATTCACAAAGGTAATTACTATCGACGAAGAGACTCTTAGATGATGACATATGGGCCCCCATAAAAAAATCAAACTTACCACAAACGCCTCATAATGTACTCTTTTATGTACATTAAGGATTGAATAAATATTACCACAAATTATTTTATTTTTAATCAACACATTTTAATCTTTCAACAATTATTAATCATTTATAACTTGTCGTCTCAATTAATAATATAACATATTATACGATGATAATCGTGACAATAATTGAATCAATAATATAAGAAATATGATGCAAAGAATTATCAGAAAGTAATAATTGAGCATAATGAGTGACTTCTCACGTAAGCATCAATAATCAATACCGTGCTACTATACAACTACGCCAGACATCATCGCACTTTTACTACTTGGGTAGTTCAATGCTTTTAATTCAGAACACCTCCGCAAGTTATTTTTATAAAATATTTTTGTCGCTTTTCAATCCGACAATAATTCTATTATGGGGTCCACCAATGATTGAGTCAGTTGCATTTAATATTCCCTAACAAAAGAATATTCCCCACCAAACGAATATTTTATAACAACTTGCATACTTTGCAAAATTTATAAATATTACCCACAACTATAACATTATATCAAATTTATTCCATAATATTCAAAAATAATATTTATAGAAAAATCATCTTTATTTATAATAATTTGGGTCTTACAACCTCCCCTTCTTATGAAATTTCGCCCTCGAAATTAGGGTACGCACTGGTATGTCAAGAGGTAAGGATACCTTGATTTCATTTCGATTCTAACTCCCAAGTCATTTCCTCAACATCGTGGTTCCTCCACAAAACTTTGACTTGAGGTATAACCTTGGAGCGTAGAATATGTTCCTTCTTATCCAAAATTTGAACAGAACCTCTTCATACGCCAAATCTTCCGCTATTTTGTCCGGGTTCTAACTCAATAATATGGTTCGGGTCTTTCACATATTTATGTAACATGGATATGTGAAAACGTTATGAACACGAGACATATTTCAAGCAGTAGAGCGAGTCTATAGGCCACGTTCCTACTCGATCGAGGATTAAAATGGACCGATGATTCGAGGATTAAGTTTTCCTCTCTTTCCAAATCTTGTATCTCCTTTCCATGGAGAAACTCTTAACAACACATGATCTCCTATATCGAATTCCACGCCCTTTCGATGAAGATCAAGATAACTCTTTTTGTCGATTTTGTGAGGTTTTTATACGTTGTCGGATCGTTTGAATCTTTTCCAGTAGTCATACGTATCAACTCCCGGCCCCAACAACGTTGCTTCACCCACCTCATCCCAAAGATATCGAGAACGACACTTTCTTCCATACAACGCTCGAATGGAGCCATGCCAATACTTGCTTGATAATCGTTGTTGTAGGAAAACTCCACCAATGGTAAGAACTTGTCCCAAATCCCTTGAAATCAAGGACACAGTAGTCTTAATAGATCTTCAAGAGTTTGAATAGTCCTCTCCATCGTCCGTCCATTCGAGGATGATATGCCGAAGCTAAATCGTAAGTAAGTCTGCACTCCATAGCTTTTTGCAAACTAACCCAAAATCGTGAAGTGAATCTTGGGTCTCGATCGTAAACTATGGATACCCAAGATACCATGCGATCTTACAATCTCGTTTATGTACATACGAGAAAGACGTTCAAGTGTATAAGTTTTCGACGCAGAAGAAATGAGCAGACTTGGTCAATCTATCAACAATGACCCAAATCGCATCAATGCCTTGAGAAACCTTAGGAAGACCCAGAATCTAAATCCATGGTAATGTGCTCCCACTTCCATTCCGGAATTTCAAGTGGTTGCAATGGACCTTTTGGTACTTGATGCTCCGCTTTAACTCGTTGACAAGTTAGACACCTTGAGATAAACAACGCTATCTCTCTCTTCATATTGCTCCACCAAAATGTACGATTTAATATCATGATACATTTTGGTACTCCCAGATGGATTGCAAATGGTGTGTTGTGCGCCCATCATGATATTATACTTTAAATCGTGGTCGTTAGGAACACAAAGTCCGGAGTTGACTCAAGTATTCCTTCTTCATCGATTCTTGCTTTCGCAGATAGAACCTTCTTGCACTTTCTTCCTCATACGCATCACCTCCGTGTCCGTAGCTTGAGCAGCTTTAACTTTATCGATTAAAGTCGGGTTCTACTCAGATACTCGCTATCATCACATGCGTCCCCCGAGGTCTTTAACTCTATCTCCATCCTTTGCAAGTCACACAAAATGGGCCTTCATGCGTTGACAATATCGCACTCGCATACATGCATATGATTTTCTACTCAATGCGCCGCCTACCACGCTCGCTTTTCCGTGATGGTATTGGATGGTATGATCATAATCTTTCAACAGCTTCTAGCCAACGTCGTTGTCGCATGTTGAGTTCCTTTTGAGTGAAGAAATATTTGAGGCTTTTTATGATCCGTAAAGATCTCCATTTTCTCCCCATACAAGTAATGCCTCCAAATTTTAAGTGCAAAGATAACAAATGCTAACTCAAGATCATGAGTAGGATAATTCCTCTCATATTCTTTTGAGTTGTCGCGAGGCATAGGCTATAACTTTTCCATGTTACATGAGAACACATCCCAACCTTTTTCCCAAGCATCATCAGAGATGACAAATCCTCCGAGCCGATGGTATTGTCGTAGCATGTGCTAAAATAAGTCTCCTCTTGAGTTCTTGAAAACTCCTCTCACATTCTTCGCTCCAACCGAACTTTGTATCTTTCGAGTCACCGAGTCATGGAGTAGCGATTCGAGAAAATCCTTCCACGAATCTCGATAATAACCAAATTTAAACCGAGAAAGCTATGTACTTTTGGCCATCGATTTAGGTTGTTCCCACTTTGAATAGCTTCAATCTTTCTTTGGGTCAACAGATATTCCATGACTTGATACCACGTGCCCAAGGAATGCTACTTCTTCAAGCCGTAACTCACATTTCTTCAACTTGGCATAAAGCTTATATTCACGCTTTTGGAGTGTTAGCCTCAAGTGTTGCTCATGATCTTCACGGCTTTTGGAATAAATAAGGATATCATCAATAAAGACAACCACAAAGTGATCTAAATATTCCTTGAATACTCGGTTCATCATATCCATGAAGGCAAAGAGAGCATTAGTCAATCCAAAGGACATGACTAGGAATTCATAATGCCCGCATCGAAGTTCAAAGTCGTCTTTGGAATGTCGGTGGTTCTAATCTTCAATTGGTGATATCCGAATGAAGATCAATCTTTGAAAAGAATTTGGCTCCTTGCAAATCGGGTCAAACAGTCATCAATACGTGGCAATGGATACCTATTTTTGATGGTGACATGATTCAACTCTCGATAATCAATACAAAGTCGCATACTCCCATCTTTCTTCTTCACTTAATAGAACAGAGCACCCCAAGGAGAAGTACTAGGACTAATAAAGCCAATGTCTAACAACTCCCGCAGTTGGGTCTTTAACTCCTCAAGTTCAATAGAGCTATTCGATATGGGGCTTTGGAAATAGGTTTTGTACAGGTTCAAGGTTGATACAAAATTCAATTTCACGCCTGGGGTAGACCAGAAGTTCTTCGGAATACATCAGAAATTTATTAACAATAGAAATATCGCTCAAAATCGTATTTATTTTTGTTAAAATCTGTGATATGAGCTAAGAAAGCTTGACATCCGCTTTTTCAATAAACGAATAGCTTTATGGCTTGAGATGACCGTGATTGATTTTAATGGTTTGGTCGTTTGAATTCACATAATAGGTTGATTAGGAATATGAAAGCTAACAACCTTATTAAAACAATTAATTTTTGCATGATAAGTAGTTAACCAATCAATCCCTAGAATCACGTCAAATGCAAGTATTTTTAATGAAATAAGATCGATTGTGTAATGTGAGGGTACCGATTTGAACCAAACAAGACTTATAAACAAAGTGGATGTAATGAAGGTTTCTCCCAACGGAGTTTCCACAGATAAGTCAAAGTCTAATTTCTCCTGAGTCAAATTTAATCGATGAGCGCAAGTAGGAGAACTAAAAGAATGGGTAGAACCCAGATCAAATAAAGTATAGACTTCATTAGAGTTTATGATAAGCTTACCCGTGATGACCTCATTCGGATTCCTTGTTCTTTGGGAGGTCACAACAAACGCTCTCCTCAGACTACCTGGGTTTGACTTTTCTGGGACGGCCTTTGGTGCCTCCATCCTAGCTGAATTTGTCTTCGGTAAATGACAAAATCGAGCTAAGTGACCTTCTCTTCCACAATTATAACATGCTTTGGATGGCATGGCACAGTTTGGACTGATGTGTCCCTCTCCTCCTCATTTGAAGCATATGATAGGTGGTCTTTCTCCTTCCTTAACAACGGGTGCTGGTGCTGACGTCTTTCCATCATTGTTGAATCTCCTTTTCTTGAAATGTCCATTCTTATTGTTTTGGCCCTGATTACCACCGAAGTGGTTACCATATCGCCCGTTGATTCCTCCACGCTTGTTGTCACCGCTTTGATGACTACTCACCGGTATTATAATTTTTGTTTACCGCTTCTTTTAGTCAAGGTTGACTCATTATCGCGCTCCACTAATCGAGCCCTATTTACAACATCTGAATACAAACACGCTTTATGAGAAATAAGATGTTGCCGTATCTCCGCTTCAAACCTCTTAAAAACATTCGCGCCATTTCTCTTCATTATCCACCAAGTGGGACGAATCGTGATAACTCCGCAAATTTTGCCTCGTATCGCGATTACACTGGCCATATTGTTTTGTTCCAACTTAATAAACTCCACCTCCTTCCTTCGTATGGGCGTAATACTTTTCGTGAAAGTATTTGTCGTTGAACGCCTCCCCGAACTTCTCCCAAGATATCTTCAAGACAAAGAAAGTTAAGTACGCTTTTACCGATTCCCACCAAGAATCGCCTCTCGCGCAACATAAAGGCTAAGAAAGGAACCTTTTGCTCTCTGAGCATCCCAAGACATCAAATATCTTGGTAATCTGCTTTATCCATGCTTCCGCCGTAAGTGGTTTTGGCTTCCTTAAACTCCGGTGGTCCCGGCTCCTTGAATTGTTTAGCGGTGACCGCCCGAGAGTTTTCCGTGTTTCCACCTACGTTTTGGACAGAGTCGCTCTCTTTCTTTGTTGCATAAATCGCATAAAGCCTCGAACATTTGATCATTCATCATTTGGTGGTCGTTGTTGTTGTTTGCATGAGGATTGTCGCCTCACGATGCACATTATCCTCGATTATTGATATGTGGTGAATCAACGATCGCATGCGCTCCATTGCTATTCTCAACATTCTCAGATGTCATTTTCAGATACTGCCACAAAACAAAAGGTTAATTGACATGTAAAAAATTATCCCTATCTTCTGACCAACTAATAAAATAGCACATAAACTTAGGTAGGTCATACTAGCGAAGGTATTCCTGCTCTCCCTCCTAGTACTATTCTCACATCTTGCTGTGGATCATATCCCTAAGCTCGATACTAACTGTGATGCCCCAAAATTAGGTATACATCACCCATCTTGGGTAGTCAGATACATGGTACAAAATTTAAATACAACTTACTAATATAACTGTCGTGTACAATACGACATAAACTGTGAGTTTGAATAAAAATATTATCTACTAGATATTATACAAACTCAAAAGGAGTCCTCATTACAATTATTATCACACTATTTCACAGAATAGTGAGGACTACTAATGTTATCCTCTGGACCATTACTCCGTTCCCCGACTCGTCCCAGCTATATTCTCATTTCCTGAAGAGAACATTGAAAGAAAGGGTGAGCTCAACTAGCCTAGTAAGAAATATTATGACTACGATAATGCAGAATAAATTATCATTAGCCTTCAACAGTGTTAAACTGATAAAATATAATAAACATCAAGTTTAACTGCAACGGAACAAGCAATCCATTAAATGAGTCAAGTAGAAAATAAAATCTACTATCTTTTATGATTTAAAAGGTTTTTCATCACTGTTATAGCTGAGACTCAGTTTTAATAAATAATCCACATCATCGAATCACCCCTGCACTATGGCCAAGGATATTCTTTAGTATCACGACCACAATTATTCATGCACTACGGGCCAAGAATAGTTGTGTATTCATTAATGGTCATGATCATGCCAACAACTGTCCATCAATGCTCTACGGCCACTGAGGATTTTTACCACGTCATTTTTAACATTACGGTCATGATTATACCGAATAGTCTCTGGTCATAATCATACCAAGTCCATCTATGCACTACATGCCACAGATGACTTTAAAAAAAATATAAACATGAGGATGATGACAATGATATAAGAATTCAATAAAACAAGTTCAAGAATTATTTTATCCAGGAATTATTAACGTCCAAATTGTCAATATGATATTGTTTTGTAGAGTAAAATTCAAGAATGATCAGAAGAATATTTCCATGAAAAGATACTGGATGAAACGCAAATATCAAGGATATTCTACTAATTTCATGGAGTATAGAAGTCAAAGTTTTAACCAACTGGGTATAATAAAGAATGGAATAACAAAAAAAATCACCATGCATGCGGTACTTCAGATGCATGACAAAGTTATTCCAATGTAATAATAATAACGGAACTAGGTCGTGAAATTACACACCGATGTGATGTTCCAATGAATAATAAAGATGGAACCAGATCCGGTGTAAAACACATGTATAGGATATTCCAATGAGAATAATAAAGACGGAACCAGTCCTGGTGTAAAACACATGCATGTGATGTTCCACGAGAATAATAAAGATTTTAACCAGTCCGGTGTAAAACACATGCATGTGGATGTTCCAACAAAATAATAATAAAGAGGGAACCAGTCCGGTGTAAAACACACGCATGTGATGTTCCAATGTAATAATAGAAGAATGTCACCAAGTATAGGGTAAACCACGATACAAAAGTTATTCCAATGTAATAATAAGCAATGGAATAACAATGTTCTCTTCATGAATAAGAAAGAATAACACCCCTTACTTTTGGTAGGAGATTGAATATCGTAGTAGTGTAGTAACAAAATACTCTTCTTCTTTCTCTTATTCTCTCTATACTTTTCTCTCTAAAGCTTGAATGAATTTGTGAAAAATAATGAAGCACTAGGCCTCTATTTATAGAAGATTTCTAGCTTAGCACCTACCATGTGAAAAGGCAAGTGGCTTGACGACTGGTGATGTGAAAAGAAAAGTGCTTCGACACCTGTAATGTGAAACGACAAGTGGTTCGACGCCTGTAATGTGAAACGACAAGTGGTTTGGACGCCTGTAATGTGAAACGGTAAGTGGTTTGACGTCTGGTAAAGGTAATTACTATCGGCGAAGGTAATTACTATTCACAAAGGTAATTACTATCGATGAAGAGACTCTTAGATGATGACATATGGGCCCCCCCCATAAAAAATCAAACTTACCACAAACATCTCATAATGCACTCTTTATATACATTAAGGATTGAATAAATATTACCACAAATCATTTTATTTTTAATCAACACATTTTAATCTTTGAACAATTATTAATCATTTATAACTTGTCGTCTCAATTAATAATATAACATATTATCTGAGATGATAATTGTGACAATAATTGAATCAATAATATAAGAAATATGATGCAAAGAATTATCAGTAGTAATAATTGAGCATAGTGAGTGACTTCTCACGTAAGCATCAATAATCAATACTGTGTGCTACTATACAACTACGCCAGACATCGTACTTTTTACTAGGGTAGTTCAACAGCTTTTAACGGTCAGAACACCTCTCCGTAGTTATTTTTATAAAATATTTTTGTCGTTTTCTCAATCCGACAATAATTCTATTGTGGGGTCCACCAATGATTGAGTAGTTTATTAATATTCCCTAACAAAAGAATATTCCCCACCAAACTAATATTTTATAACAACTTGCATACTTTGCAAAATTTATAAATATTACCCACAACTATAACATTATATCAAATTTATTCCATAATATTCAAAAATAATATTTATAGAAAAATCATCTTTATTTATAATAGATGGGGTCTTATACATTCTGCTACCACCTCCCGAAAGCAAAGAATCGTATATCCTACCGTCCATGTTGAATGTACGGGCCGTTGGTCTTCCTGGCTGAGTAGGTCCTTTGATCGCCAGTGTTCCACTGCTGTTTCCTTTATTGTTGCTTCTTCTTTCTGCATTCTTCTTTCGACAGTTACGTATTTGATGTTCTAGCGATCCACATGAAAAACAACCTGATATCTTCTTTGGACTTGGACAATTTGGAGAGATGTGTCCCTCTTGTCCACAGTTAAAACACACCCCTTTTCCCTTCTAACATTCTCCTGGATGCTTTTTACCGCATTTGGTACATGGCTCACCTCTCTTTCTATTATCTCCTGACTTATCTCCTGATTCATTATTGTTCTTCCGCTTACGCTTATTAGAATTACTTTCTCCACTGCTACCTCCTTCATTCGTTTTCTTCTTCTTTTCTTGATGATATCTTGACACAGCTTCACTTCCTCCTTCGGCGATAATTGCTTTTTCCAACAGAGCTGAAAATGTCTTAATCTGCAACACAGCTACCTTGCTATATATCACTGGCTTCAGTCCATTCTCAAACCTTTGCGCCTTTCTCACCTCAGTGTCCACCTGATGCGGAGCAAATCTCGCTAGTTCGTTGAATTTGGCGGCGTATACAACAACTGACATATTCTCCTACTTCAACTCCAAAAAGTTAACTTCCATTCTTGCTTTCATACTTTCTGAGAAATAATTTGTGAAAAATAATTCCTTAAACCTTGTCCAGGTTACTACTGTTGTACCGGCTCTCACCTGATTTGTCTCCCACCAATAATTAGCTTCTCCCTTCATTAAGTATGTTGCAAAGGTCGTCTTCTGCTCTTCTGCCATTCGCGCAATGATGAATGCTTTCTCCATCTCCTTCACCCAAGTTTGGGCTTCAATCAGATACGTGGTCCCTTTGAATTCAGGCGGTCCTACCGCTTTAAAGTCCTTGAAATTTTCCAATCTATCGGTTGGCTGATTTCTCACTCTTCCTCCTGCAGCTTGAGCCCTATTTTCCATAGCTTCGACTATCATATTTGCAAAGTTTTGCATTGGGTCAGCTTGACCTCCTTCATTATTTACCGACTGCTCTTCTCTTTGATTTCAATTCTGTCGTCTGGGCGGCATGATCTGATTTAAATAAAAATCTTACATTAATTCTTTTCTTCACAAATTCTTAATACAATAAACATTCAACACACATTTCTCATATAATCCCGTATTTATTCAAATAGCACATAGTACATTTAGTACTTACACATTTTACTATTCCATTTTAAATAAATTTCAGGATTAACAACACAACTTTACACAGAAAGTTGCAATTCTCTATTCACATATAGCTAATCACAGTTCGTCAAACTTACCATACTTATAAGTTCAAAAACTTGCCATAATTATATGAGTGTTTGAACTTATCCTAGTCAGACCTTTGGTGTCCATTCGCTGAGGGGTTCAAAATAGTTCACATAATTATGAGTCATGAACTTACCATAAGTATGAGTTTTAAGAACTTACCAAGTAATCTTCATCTTATATTCATATAGAAAATATAGATTTAATTCATACAAACATATCATTACATTTATATTCATGCAAATAATACATAGTACTTTTCAGTACACTGCACATACTACTACAAACGGTTATTATCCCTTTGTGACAAACGTCGGGATTCATTACTACAACTTTACACAAAAAGTTGTGACATACAAAAGTTATATCCTATTCTTACCAAAGTGAATAGTATACTCCAAAAGATTATACTCCTCACACTTAATCCTTCTTCCTTTTAGGACAATTCTTAACCCTATGACTCGTTACACCACATGCAAAACATCCTCCTTTCTTTGGTTTAGGACAATTTGGTGATAGATGTCCTTTCTGACCACAGTTGTAACACACTTTCTTACCGCACATACATTCCCCCAAATGGTTCTTTCCACACTTGCCACATACTAGTTTCTTCTTTGAATGCAAATTTTGTGAGTTGTTGTCACTGTCGTAGTTCTTTTTCCTTTTATTACCCTTCTTTTTCTCGTTTACATCTTTAGATGATACATTATACTTAACCCTCATTCTATCGACTTGTGCCTTCAGATCATTTCGTTTTTTTCCATCATTTCAAGATAATGCTCTTTCTGTCTTCCATAATTCCTCCAGAAGAAGTACTTTAGTCCTTAAGTCTTGAACTTCTGCAGATGCTTGACCTTCTTCAAAAAATCTTATAACTTTAAGAGAGAGAGAGAGAGAGAGAGATAGTTCGGATGGGGAAGAGAGGAAAAGGAAGAGGAAAAGCTTGCCCGAGTGCACGCTTTGTCCGACGGAACGAGATTAAAGAAGGAAGGTAATCCGAAACCTAGTCTTCTCTAAATTTTCTTTAAGCTTTAAATGTTAAAAACATAGCTTAACGAGAATAGGAAGTAAAAGATGTTAGAAATGATTTCATATGGTTGAAATCGTAAGAAAATGAAGAAATAAGAAATTAGAAGTTTAGTTTATAAATTTCATAAGGAAGTGTAAGATTCGTAAGGATTTTGAGCGATCCGAATGAATCTTATGAATGAGTAGATGAATTAAGTAAGGAATGATGTTCTATAACATCAAATTCCAAGAAAAAGTAAAATCGTAATCCAAATTATCGATTAAAAATGAAGAATACGTGAAGAACGCGAAGAACGTTGTTGATGGACAAATTTAAAACCATCATAGGATAATTGTTGTTGATGGACAAGTTTACAACCATTGCGTATAAGTTAGTTGCTTATTGCTTGGTTAAGAACATTAGAAACGTTTATGAAGAACGAATTAAAATTAAGCTATAACGAAGTTATGGTGAAACTTTTGTAAAAGAAGAACGAGAATTAGAAAGTTAGTAAATGAACCCGAATGTGTATGGTTTCTTAATAATATAAGAGAACGTAGAAAACTTGAGTCGTGGATTCAAGAATGAGCGAGTTCTGAGTTCGGATGACCGAATTACGGATGAACGAACGAATAATGTTAATAACGTAAAATGAACGAAGAGTGAAGATTAAGCCATTTTAAAGGTATGTTAACAGATTCAGAAAAATGTTCTGTCTGAGGGTAATTGAAGTAGATAAGATAAGGAAGAAAATGGCTTTAGAATGACCTCTATCTGAGTTATAACGAATAAGATATGAGATTTCGAAGTTAGCGTCTCAAGTTGTAAAAGACTTAGAAAATTTTTCTAGGTTTCATGCTCAGCTTGTGCAGTCATGAAGTCGTTCCTTTGGGGGCACTTGGCCAAGAATATGAAAGCATCGCCATCACCATCGCTAAGTGGCGCCGCGACATGAGAATTTGTGAAGGGAATGGAGCCGCAGCGCCAGCCTCGGCAGTTTGATACTGCAGAGTGGCGCTGCAACACGAGATAAATGAAGAGACACGGTAGCAAGCAACGCCGGCAGATGGCAATGCCCGTAAATGATTTTTTACTGCTCAATTTCTGGGGGACGTGTAAGAAAAAATATGAACATGTAGTTCAATTAATGTAACACTTAATCAAGTCTATTAAACCTTTGATAAAGGTTGAACGAAAAGATTAAACGAGATTAAAAGATAAAGAATGAAGACGCGGGTTACAAAACCAATATTCAGGGACCGTAGTCATGATAAACGAATATGAGGGATTGCTTTGATTGTGATTCCTTAGATGTTAAGTGATGAGAGTAATGAATAACATTTCGATGTTATGTCATGGTAATGAGAAATGAATGTGAAGTGTATAAACGTTGTGGACACAACGTTGTTGCGATGAACGATCGGTCTTAGCATACAACGTAGTGTATAGATTTGATATTAAGAAAGAATATTGAACATGGGGTTCAGATGATAGTAATGAATGAAAGAAACCAAAACCTTGGGTAAAGGTTGAATGAGAGATTAAAGGATGAATAATGTAAACGTTGAATACGTAAACGATTCTCGTGAATCGTATTTGCGTTGAGCAAACATTCTAAGTATACATTGGTTGTATAACTTAGACATTGACGAAGGTAGTAAGTAAGATATGAATTATCAAGAAAGCCGTAGTGAACGGTAATAAGATTAATGAAAGCCGAATGTAAGTCAGATGAGAATGTTAGAATGAAATGCAACCGTTGAACACTTTAATTGACGTGAAGGTTGAGTGTACGCGAATATTAAACGGATAAAACCTACACTCCGTGTACGGTTTGACTGTAGGATAATGAAGACTAATGATTAAACTTGTGAATGGTGAAGAAGATAAATTAAAGACAAGTATGTATAACGTAAAGAAGCCGAGTTAATGTTGTAAGACCCCAACTTTTGTGAATAAAGATGAATTTTCTATAATTATCATTTTTGAATATTATGGAATGAATTTGATATAATGTTATAGTTGTGGGTATTATTTATAAATTTTGCAAAGTACGCAAGTTGTTATATAATATTCGATTGATCGGGGAATATTCATTTTAACAAGGAATATTCGTACGATGACACAATCATTGGTGGATCCCACAACGGAATTATTGTCGGATTTAGAAAATGACAAAAATATTTTATGAAAATAACGGTGGAAGTTTTACTGTTAACTGTTGAAACACCCAGTGTTAAAAGTACCGGAATATGCGTGGTTGCATAGTAACACACGGTATTGATTATTGATGCTTACATGAGAAGTCACTCAGTTTTGTTCAATTATTGCTTCAGTAATTGTTGCATAGTATCTCACGTTAATTGATTCAATTATTGTCGATATTTTATATATTATTAAATCAATAATTGAGATGACACAGTTATTAATATTATTATTTACAATTTTAACGATATATAGAAGTTCTGCCAAGGAGAGGTTTGGTCATCTAATTGCGCGCCAATAGGGAGAAATCCTTATTGGAAAGCCTCCTCTTTCCTAGGAACGACCTGGTTGATTAATAGTGTGAATTATAATAATGATGATGAAGTTTTGTTTTATTAGTATTATTAATGTAATAAAATAGAAAAGCTTTTTGTATAAAACAAAATACTTTTATAAAGTTATTCGTTTTATTAGACTATAAATAGAATATATTATATTCTATTATGCATAGTGTTTTCAGATAATAAAATCTTTTTATATAAAATGAATACTTTTATAAAGTTATTCATTTTATTAGACTATAAATAGAATATATTATATTTTATTCTCGCATAGTATTTGTATATAGTGCTCTGATAGTATTTGCATAGTAAAATCTTTTTTATATAAAACAAAATACTTTTATAAAGTTATTCATTTTATTAGATTATAAATAGAATATATTAAATTTTATTTAAAAGATTTTGTTTTATTAGAATATTTTATAGTAAACCAATCTAGACCGTCCGTTTAAAAGTAAATATCTGGACCATTCAAGAATTAGTTACTATTCAGTCCATTATCCTATAAATAGAAGGTCATTCCTTCATTATTTTTTACGAATTCACTGAAACTCCAGAGAGAGAAACTATAGAGAGAAAGAAAAAAAGTATTCTGCTACTTCACTACTCTTATATCCAGTTTGTTCAAAGGTAAGGGGTATTATTTCTTTCATATTCATGAAGAGAACTTCAGTTATTCCATTCTTTATTATCCTGTTGGAATAACCTGTATACACGGTCTACCCTATACTTGGTGAAATTCTTCTGTTATTCCATTCTTTATTACCCTATACACGGTCGATGTGAATTTTGCCTGACCTGGTTCCTTTATTTATTATTCTATTGGAATATCTTGTCTGTGCGTTTATGCATGACCTGGTTCCCTTATTTATTATTCTGTTGGAATAACCTGTCTGTGCCGTCTATCACATGTCTGATGATTTCTTTTTTTATTCCATTCTTTATTATACTCAGTTGGTTAAAGTTTTGACTTCTATACTCCATGAAATTAGTGGAATATCCTTGATATTTGAGCTTCATCTAGTATCCTTGAAATTAGTGAAATTAGTATCATGTTGACAATTTGGACGTTATTAGTTCTTGGATAAATTAATTCTTGAACTTGTTTTATTGAATTCTTATATCATTGTCATCATCCTCATGTTTATATTATGTTGAAAGTCATCTGTGGCCTGTAGTGCATAGATGGACTTGATATGATTATGACCAGGGATTATTTGGTATAATCATGACCGTAATGTTACAAATTATGTGGTAAAAGTCCTCATTGGCTCGTAGTGCATTGATGGACAGTTGTTGGCATGATCATGACCATTGATGAATACACGAATATCTTTGGCCCATAGTGCATGGATAATTTGTGGTCGTCATACTAATGAATATCCTTGGGTGTGGTACAGGGATGATGTGGATTATTTATTAAGCTGAGTCTCAGCGATAAAAGTGATGAAAAACCTTTTTAAATCATAAAAGATAATAGATTTTATTCTCTACTTGACTCTTTTAATGGATTGCTTGTTCCACTGCAGTTAAACTTGATGTTTGTTATATTGTATCAGTTTAACACTGTTGAAGGCTAACGATAATTTATTCTGTATTATCTTAGTCATAATATTTCTTATTGGGCTAGTTGAGCTCACCCTTTTACTTTCATTGTTCTCTTCAGGAAATGAGAACGTAGTAGGGACTAGTCGGGGAACGGAGTGACGGTCCAGATAATAGCATTAGTAGTCCTCACTATTCTATTAAATAGTGTGATAATAAATGTAATGAGGACTCAATTGAGTGTGTATATTGTCTAGATGACAATATTTGTATTAAAACTCACATCATATGTTTTGTCATATTTTACACGACTGTTGTATAATTAAGTTGTATTTGAATTTTGTACCATGTATTTGGCGACTCAAGATGGGTGATGTATACCTCTTTTGGGGGTGTCACAGTTGGTATCAAAACTTAGGGATATGATCCCTGGCTGAGATGTGAGACAACAACTAGGAGGGGAGGGACGGGGAATTCTTTCGCTAGTATGACCTACCTAAGTTTATTTGGCATTTAATTGGTCGGTCAGAGTATAGAGATAATATATTACATGTCAATTAACTTTTGTTTTATGGTAGTATTTGAAAATGGGATCCGAGAATGTTGAGATTAGCAATGGAGCACAGGAGACCGTTGAGTCTCCACGGATCAATAATTAGGATAATGTGCATCAGGAAGGCGACAATCCTTAGGCAAACAACAACACTGACCAGATGATGAATGATGGAATGTTCAGAGGCTTTATGAAATTCATGCAACATCAAGCAAGAGCGGTTCCTGTACAAAATACAGGTGGAAACACTGGCAACTCTCGGACGGTCACCGCTAAGCAGTTCAAGGAACTTGGACCACCAGAGTTTTTTGGAGAGACAAAACCACTTAGGGTGGAGACGTGGATAAAGAAAATCTGCAAGATATTTAATGTCTTGGGATGCTCCAAGGAGCAAAAGGTTCCCTTTGCCACCTTCATGTTGCGTGCAACCCAACCAAAAGAGTGCAGCCAGAAAAATGATAATACTAGTGATAGAAGTCATCGAAGCGGTGACAATAAGCGTGGAGGGAATCAACATGCCAGAAATGGTAACCACTTCGGTGGTAATCATGGCCAAAATAATAAGAATGGACATTTCAAGAAGAGGAGATTCAACAATGATGGAAAGACGTCAGCACCAGCAGCCGTTGTTAAGGAAGGAGAACGACCACCTATCATATGCTTCAAATGCGGAGGGGAGGGACACATCAGTCCAAACTCCGTGATGCCATCCAAAGCATGTTATAATTGTGGAAGAGAAGGTCACCTAGCCCGATTTTGTCATTCACCGAAGACAAGTTCAGCTAGGATGGAGGCACCAAAGGACGTCTCAGAAAAGTCAAAGCCAGTAATGCAAAGAAGAGCGATTTTCGTGACCTCCCAGAAAGAAAGGAACCCGAACGAGGTCATCACGGGTAAGCTTATCATAAACTCTAGCGAAGTTTATACCTTATTTGATACCGGTTCTACCCATTCTTTTATTTCTCCTACTTGCTCTCAACGTTTAAATTTGACTCTTGAGAAATTAGACTTTGACTTATCTGTTGACACTCCATTGGGAGAAACCTTCATTACATCCACTGTTTATAGGTCTTGTTTGGTTCAATCGGTACCCTCACATTACCTGTCGATCTTAATTAATTGAAAATACTTGCATTTGACGTAATTCTAGGGATTGATTGGTTAACTACTCATCATGCAAAAATTG
Organism: Panax quinquefolius; assembly: GCA_020205615.1. Taxonomy (NCBI): domain Eukaryota; kingdom Viridiplantae; phylum Streptophyta; class Magnoliopsida; order Apiales; family Araliaceae; genus Panax; species Panax quinquefolius. Next base: position 89,158,973 of record CM035154.1, read on the forward strand.
ATTGTTTTCATAAGGTTGTTAGCTTTCATATTCCTAACCAACCTATTATGTGAATTCAAGCAACCAAACCATTAAAATCAATCATTGTCATCTCAAGCCATAAAGCTATTCGTTTATTGAAAAACAGATGTCAAGCTTTCTTAGCTCATGTCACGGATCAAAACAAAAATACGTCAATTTTGAATGATATTTTTATTGTTAATGAATTTCCTGACGTATTCCTTGAAGAACTTCCTGGCCTACCCCCGGAACGTGAAATTGAATTTTGTATCGACCTTGAACCCGGTACAAAACCCATTTCCAAAGCCCCATATTGCATGGCTCTTATTGAACTTCAAGAGTTAAAGACCCAACTGCAGGAATTGTTAGACATCAGTTTCATTCGTCCTAGTACGTCTCCTTGGGGTGCTCCTATTCTATTCGTGAAGAAAAATGATGGGAGTATGCGACTTTGTATTGATTATTGGAAGTTGAACCATGCCACTATCAAAAATAGATATCCATTGCCTTGCATTGATGACATGTTTGACCAGTTACAAGGAGCCAAATTTTTTTCAAAGATTGATCTTCGTTCTGGATATCACCAATTGAAGATTAGAACCGATGACATTCCAAAGACGCCTTCCAGAACTCGGTACGGGCATTATGAATTCCTAGTCATGTCTTTTGGATTGACTAATGCTCCTCCTGACTTCATGGATATGATGAACCGAGTATTCAAGGAATATTTGGATCACTTTGTGGTCGTCTTTATTGATTACATCCTTATTTATTCCAAAAGCCATGAATATCATGAGCAACATTTGAGGCTTATACTCCAAAAGCTTAGTGAATATAAGCTTTATGCCAAGTTAAAGAAATGCGAGTTCTGGCTTGAGGAAGTAGCATTCCTTGGGCACGTGGTATCAAGTCATGGAATATTTGTTGACCCATCAAAGATTGAAGCTATTCAAAGATGGGAGCAACCTAAATCAATGACCGAAGTACGTAACTTTCTCGGCTTACTTGGTTATTATCTGAGATTCGTAGAATGGTTTTCTCGAATCACTACTCCCTTAACTCAGCTGACTCAAAAAGATACAAAATTCGGTTGGAACGAGGAATGTGAGAATGTTTTTTAAGAACTCAAGAGAAGACTCATTTCAGCACCTGTTCTGACAATACCATCTAACTCAGAGGGATTTGTCATCTATAGTGATGCTTCAGGCAAAGGTTAGGATGTGTTCTCGTGCAACATGGGAAGGTCATAGCTTATGCCTCTCGACAACTCAATGAATATGAGAGGAATTATCCTACTCATGATCTAGAGTTGGCAGCTGTTGTCTTCGCACTTAAAATTTGGAGGCATTACTTGTATGAGGAGAAAGTGGAGATTTTTACGGATCATAAAAGCCTCAAATATTTTCTCACTCAAAAGGAACTCAACATGCGACAACGACGTTGGTTTGAACTGTTGAAAGATTATGATCATACCATCCAATACCATCTTAGAAAAGTAAACATGGTAGCAGACGTATTGAGTAGAAGATCATATACGGGTACGAGTGCAATATTTTTATTAATACTATTATGTGTTATATGTTTATTAATCATTCTAGAACCTAGGATGATTATTGATCGAGAGGATTCTGGCTACGAGATAGACTGAACGAGTAAGAATTTTCAAGATGAAAATAAAATTTTTCCAGGAACAAAATATTTCTGGGGAATAAGATGAAATAGGCACTATTCACCTGACGAAACCCTAAGGGTTAGGGTTTGAATAACCTAAGCCTTTCCGAGAATTCAGTATGTCAAAATGACATTCTGTCAAAAGATTTGACAATAATATATCGTGAAATGTTATGTAAGCCGATAAAAGTTTTCTCGACAAAAGTGCAAAAATCGGATAAAATAAAAATGATGACAAGTATTGTTATGTATTTTTCATTCGTTTAGCTATGTTAGGGGAAAACGTGAAGGAAAACGCTTGACACCACAAAGTGTTTTTCATTTTTCAGAAATTCGAAGAATACGTAAAAGTTAATCGATAAAGGAAAGACGAAATATCCAAAAATATTTGGATTTAGAGAATCGTAGTTTTCAAACTGTCGGATGAATTCCACAAAACGGAAGCGCGAAGCTTCCAACTGAAGCTTCGTGAATAGTAAGGAGGTCTATTGAGGAGGTGGAATAGTAAGGATAAGTTACTTAATGAGTAAGTAGACTTAATGGCTAAGTAAGTGTGGAGGCCAAGAAAACTTGGTCCTTAAGCCATGAATAGTAAGGCGGTTTGGTTAAATGACTAAAACGTCCCTAGCCTTTAAAATCTATAAATAAGAACCTAACTTCATTGTTTTGGGATTTTGAAAAATCCTACAACTTTGAGAGAGAGAGAGAGAGTTCGGATGGGGGAAGAGAGGAAAAGCTTGCCCGAGTGCGCGCTTTGTCCGACGGAACGAGATTAAAGAAGGAAGGTAATCCGAAATCTAGTCTTCTCTAAATTTTCTTTAAGCTTTATATGTTAAAAACATAGCTTAATGAGAATAGGAAGTAAAAGATGTTAGAAATGATTTCATATGGTTGAAATCATAAGAAAATTAAGAAATAAGAAAATAGAAATTTAGTTTATAAATTTCTTAAGGAAGTGTAAGATTTGTAAGGATTTTTAGCGGTCCGAATGAATCATATGAATGAGTAGATGAATTAAGTAAGGAATGATGTTCTATAACATCAAATTCAAAGAAAAAGTAAAATCGTAATCCAAATTATTGATTAAAAACGATGAACACGCGAAGAACGCAAAAAACGTTGTTGATGGACAAATTTAAAACCATCATAAGATAATTGTTGTTTATGGACAAGTTTAAAACCATCGTGTATAAGTTAGTTGCTTACTTCTTAGTTAGGAACGTTAGAAACGTTCATGAAGAACGGATTAAAATTGAGCTATAATGAAATAATGGAGAAAATTTCATAAAAGAAGAACTAGAATTAGAAAGTTAGTAAATGAACTCGAACGTGTATGATTTCATAACAGTGTAAGAGAACGTAGAAAACTTTAGTCGTGGACTCAAGAATGATCGTGTTTCGAGTTCGGATGACCGAATTACGAACGAACGAACGAAGAATATTAATAACGTAAAACAAACGAAGAGTCAAGATTAAGCCAATTGAAAGGCACGTTAACGGATTCAGAACAAAGTTCTGTCTGAGGGTAAACAAAATACGTAAGATAAGGAAGAAAGTGGCTTTGGAACGACCTCGTTCCGATTTATAACGAATAAGAAATGAGATTTTGAAGTCAACGTCTCATGTTGTAAAAGACTTAGAAATTTTTTCTAGGTTTCATACTTGGCATCGCAGTCATGAAAGTCGTGCTTTGGGGGGCAAAGACCAGAATATGGCTTGAAAGGCCATCACCATCGCTAAGTGGCACCGCGGCGTGAGAATTTATGAAGGGAGTGGCGCTGCAGCGCCAGCCTCGGCAGTTTGACACTGCAGAGTGGCGCTGCAACGCGAGATAAATGAAGAGACACAGCACCGCAGCGATGGTGCAGGGCAATGCCCAGAAATGAGATTTTTATTGCTCAATTTCTGGGGGATGTGCAAGAAAAAATATGAACATGTAGTTCAATTAATGTAACACTTAATCAAGTGTATTAAACCTTTGATAAAGGTTGAATGAAAAGATTAAACGAGATTAAAAGATAAAGAATGAAGACGCGGGTTACGGAACCAATATTCAGGGACCGTAGTCACGATAAACGAATGTGAGGGATTGCTTTGATTGTGATTCCTTAGACGTTGAGTGATGAGAGTAATGAATAACATTTTGATGTTATGTCATGGTAATGAGAATGAATGTGAAGCTTATAAACGCTGTGGACGCAACGTTGTTACGATGAACGATCGGTCTTAGCATACAACGAACTGTATGGCTTTGATATTAATAAAGAATATTGAACATGGGGTTCAGATGATAGTAATTAATGAAAGAAACCAAAACCTTGGGTAAAGGTTGAATGAGAGATTAAAGGATAAATAATGTAAACATTGAATACGTAAACGATTCTCTTGAATCGTATTCGTGTCGAGCGAACATTCTAAGTATACATTGGTTGTATAACTTAGACATTGAGGAAGGTAGTAAGTAAGATATGAATTATCAAGAAAGCCATAATGAACGGTAATAAGATTAATGAAAGCCGAATGTAAGTCAGAAGAGAATGTTAGAATGAAATGCAACCGTTGATCACATTAATAGACGTGAAGGTTGAGTGTACGCGAATATTAAACGGATAAAACCTACACTCCGTGTACAATTTAACTGTAGGATAATGAAGACCAATGATTAAACCTGTGAATGGTGAAGAAGCTAAATTAAAGACAAGTCACGTATAACGTAAAGAAGAAGCGAAGTTAATGTGTATAACTTGGATGACGTTCCAAGTCAAATGAACCAGACGTTGTAAGATAAGAATAAGATAACGTAAAATGCTTAACGCTATAGATGCATAGAATGAATATTGAATGATCGTTCTGAGCATATAAAAGACTGTATAACTTAGACGATGATGAATAAATCCTGAGGTATGGAATTTAGTTGCCAGAAAGCCATAAGGAATAAGAAATCGACTTAATGAACATTATAGTTTAATAGTTCGGATAAGTTAAGATGAATTTAGGTTATAGTACAATCGTAACCTTTGATGGTTGACATATGGGAGCTGGGCTAAACAATTCCTTCAGAGAGCGAATGTATATCTTAAATCGGTAATCGATCTAACTTTCGCTATGGGCAGTTGAGATGAGACGGGAACTTGTTTATTGGTTATTTGTGGGAAACCACTCAGAGTACCATATGGACTACTAGCAGAGACACGATGTGTGCTGAGTCCTAGGAGAGTTATAAGAAGAAGATAAGAATGTAAATCATCAAAGATGATGAATGTATTAAGTAAGACATCTCCGTATGTCATGAAGCCGTAAACCGGTAAAGGAAGTTGGCCGCGTAAACTTAGTTTGAAAGAATGTGAAACCTAAGAAGTAAAGTTAAGTAAACCAATGCGTAAAGTCAAGTATATAACTAATTGGTGTATGTGTTATTTCTTTATGGGTTACATAGGAATTGGAATGAGCAGTTCAGCGTAAACTATAAGCTATAGTTGTACGTAAGGCAAGTTTCCTAACTTCATTCATATTTTAAATGAATGTTGGTTTCTAAAACTTCTCAGATGTTGAACTTGAGAGGTTCATCTATGTGCAAATGTGTGATATTTGTACAAGGTGTTAGAATATATGAGGCCTCAGCCACACAATGTGAACACTTTGGTGTTTTTTTGATATGAACTATTACGTGATTGGGCTATTCAATATGAGCATGTTCTATTTATACATGAAACGTTATTGTTAAGTCTGTGCTATTGATTCTAGCCGGACAGAATGTGTATGAAAGAGAGTAGAGAATGAAAGTATTTCAAAGTTAATGTGACTAATGCTTGAAAATGATAGGAATCGAGACTATTCCTATTATTCAAGCTGCTTCATATCCTCTGTTCGGTTATTGTGGTCTTAGAAGAATGTTTGAATTCTTAAAGTTGTTTGTTTAACTATTATGACTTCTTGGGCAATTGAATGCTCACACTTGCTTTAAATAAAAACATTTTCAGCGAACGATGTTAGAAAGAACTTAAGGATCTTGTAAAGATCAAGCTGATCGGTATCCAGAAGAAGTATAATTCATTATATGAATGAGCTTGAAGATCAAGCGAGGACTTGTAATATAGAATGATAGAATTAAACTATAGAATAGTTTAATGAACGATTATGTATCCTTGGTGGCGGATAAAAGTCACTTGTTCAAGATGTAAAGAATAATGTAATTATCATTATTTGTAATGAAGGAGGTTTAAAGGTTTTAGAATCTGGGATTTGAGGATGTATGTTGTTATATTTAGCTATATAATGATGTATGTTTGGAAGAAGATGAGATCGTGATGTACATAATTAGGATGTGAAAATAGACCGAATTTCGGGGCATTACAGGTTGGTATCAAAGCTGATAGGTTATAAATCTGAGGTATGAGTACTTAAGACTATAATCATAGAGAGAAGGATAAGAAGATCACCATGTGATCATAGTTAATTATAGTAACAGACGAGCTGTTAAACGATGAATGATTTATAGCTAATGCTATAAATGAATGGTACTACGAAGTAGTATGGGAAGAATAACTCAGATTGAGTTATAAAGGATAACATACTAATTAAAGAAAATTCGTATTAAGTAAAGAGAAAGTTAGAAGTTGTAAAATTTCAATTGAGGATTCATGTGATAGCTGAATTGTATGAATCTTTGTATGGGCAAAGGTTTGTGCTTGGTGTAACAACCACTCAGTGTATTACAATGATAATCATTGAAATTGGTCGCGTTATCAACATGTATATGACGAGAAGGTGAATCTTTTCTCATGTATATTCTTGATAGGTAGAGAATGATAAGGTAGGTACGGGTTCTTGAAACTCATACTTATGGTAAGTTTGTGACTCATAATTATATGGTATGTTTTTGAACTCCTTAGCGAATGGACGATTATGGTCTGTCTGGCATAGTTCTTGAACTCATATTATTATGGAAAGTTCCTGAACTCATAATGTGTGGTAAGTTGATGGACTGTACTAAGGTATAAGAGTATATAGACTGAAAACGAGTTATTTTCAGTAGACTTAGCATTGAAGGTGCTAGAGAAGTTTAAGTATTGTCGCAAGTAAGACAATGAAGGAAGATGGAGAATAGGATATTCCAAGTCATCTAGCTTTGATAGATTTTGAAGTTTCTTAAAATCGTACTAATGTGCGCGTTTTAAAAATGAAAGAATTGGTTCAATTTTTGGGACAAAATGAATTTTAAAAGAACTATTCTTGATATGTCTGTGCTAGTTGTTTCGGCTAGACAGAAATATATTTGAAATATCAAAATGAATTTTATATCATTAGTGCATTTGATGCAAAGATGGTAAAATGATGGAGTTAGTAATGCAATGAACCTAGTGTTAGCAGTGATCTTAGGATCAACAACCTACTATGGTATATTATGTATAATGATGAAATCATAAACTAACGAAGTCCTCAATGTACTGTGAAGAGTGCGGTATCATGACGTCATAAAACGTTTTGATGTATTGCGAAAGAATTTAAAGAAGTAGTCGATGTTAAGTGAGTTGACTAGACGAATGTTTCAAGTTGATGTCTAATTTATTGGTATGGTCTAAGCTACTTTATTTGGCTAAGATGAATTCTATGTCATGATTAAAAGAAAATCGAGCTTTCTTAGAAGAACTATGCCAAACTAAATTATTTTGGTGCGGAATCTAAAGATTAAGTCTGAGGTGAACATACCCTAAAATGAGGTTATATGATAGGTTGATCACCTACGTATGGAAGAGGTAGTTTACCTTCTTTGTGATTGTAAACTTAAGTGTAAGAAGGGTTTACGGTGAAATCTTTGTTAAACCTAGTAAGAGTTCATGGTCGATTTGACCCCTCAGCAAAAGTATGAAATGTTTTAAAGGAATCCTTATATTCCTATTTATTCCTTTCACTTCATGATTCTTGATGAGTTATGAAGGGTAGGGAATGTATGAAAGATAAGAACTTCTTTGAAGAGAAGTTGAGAAGATGAGCAAGATAAAATTTTGAGGACGAAGTTCTGTGAAGAAGGGGTGAATGTGATGAGCCGAGTATAGGTGAGGTTTTAAGAAATTCCGAGGACGGAATTTTTGTAAAGGAGGAAGAATGTGACAACCCGAAAAATTGGATTGTCCAGAATTGAAGAGTTTAAGAATTAGTTATTAATAAAATGAATTTTTATTAATACTATTCTGTGTTGTGACGCCCCCATATCCGGGTTACCTGACCCCCGAGTTTGTTGCTCACGATCCATAATATAATAACATCTAACTACCCATTCCTTGATTAATATAAACTTACATAACATTATTTATTAAGTTAACAACATCATCCCAGGTCAACTAACCTTAACATTACAAGCTTTACCCTTTCGATATACAAAAAGGGTTTACAAAACAACATATTAAATATGCTTAACATAAAACTACTCCAGCACTATGCCTTTGCCTTTATTCTACTTAGCCCCGCTGGCCTCATCGTTCCTAGCTGAAATATTTTATTTAGCAAGGGTGAGCAACAAGTTTGCCCCGCAAGTTGAAATATATAATAAATGATATATAAATCATGAATAGAAGAGTCTAGCTTGTATAGAGCTTCAACAACTATCAAACGATTTCGAGATAGCGAAATAATAATTCAATCTAAATAATAACTTTCTACTATTTCATACTAAATAACCTATCCGATATGAAAGATTATAATTTTTTCAAAGATTCAATAATATTCAATTGAATTAACAATACTGCAACAATATTCAATAAAGTGTGATATACCCAGATTTCATGTTGAGTGATCACAGAGGATCATGAACTAATAGAGGATTCATTTAGTTATTAAAACTAAATTACCACAAGAATATAAATTAGTTATAAAAACTAAACTATATTCTTCTACAAGTACCTGGAGCGGCCAACTCCTTTGTACCCTATATTAAGCATAATAATCCATAATAGTGCACAGGTCGAATTACGACATTAAAATTGGTTCATCTCAGTCTTACTTCATGAGTCCGTACCACAACAATATGGTTTGGATTACTTTCAAAGAAATACTAGGATTTCAATAATTAATAACAATACAAATCTAGCCGAAATCAATGGCATAGATCTCCCAATAACATTTCAGTTCATAATGAATAGAACCTTTCATGCTTTAACAAATACTAGTCTCGCCTAAACAATTAGTTGAGACATGATTTATAATTAGTTTAAATAATAGAACATGATTCAATTGCACTACGTGAGAATTATAACAATCATTATAGATGTGAATAACTATCAATAATTATTCACTATCATGCTTGAAAAATAGTAACTCAAGTTGAGTTAGGAAACTTGCCTTTCGCGTTGATTACTGCTACACAATATAATTAACTGCGTTCGTAAGACCTATAATACATAATGTCGGTCTCACAATTAGTACAATCATTTATAACACACAAAACTGTATTTCACAGTCAATCTTACTCCTAAGCACATTACCACATAGCCACATCAGTGTTTATAACCTATATAAACACTTAACAAGTCTTAACTAGTTCAGTCCGGTTGGACTTCAGTTTATTTTCGGTGATCTGGTCACCCTATTCGATAATTAACACAGTTATTGTCAATTAAACTTGGTCTCTAAGCTTCAATATTATTTTAGATAAGTCAATTATTATTAATAACATTTTTCGAAAGCTTTTAATAATTTATAAGCAATTATTATAATTTATAATAATTTTTCAAACACCGGAATCATTTTGAAATGATTTATTTATCAAATAATCTTATCATCATTAACATTTAATAATATTAAAATATTAATGACATACTTGTCAAAATATTAAAGTTATTATTAATAACTTTTAATATTTTTAAATCATCGATATTCTACTTAAATGATTTTTAAAATAATTAAAATCACTTTTAAATCATCACCATTAATATTTAAATATTAATGAAATTATTATCCAAATATTAAAAGTCACTAATTATAACTTAAAATATTTTTAAATCATTTTGTCATTTTAAATGATTTTTAAATCAATAAAATCATTTTTAATTTATTTATTTAATATAATAATTAAATAAATCTAACATCATTAATATTAATTTATTAATGAGAATTCTCCAAAAATATTGAAAATAATATTTTATAATTTCAAACATTTTCTAATACTTTATTCTTATTTAAAATAATTTTAAATCATTAAAATCATTTTATCTTATTTATTTAATTTAATAATCAAATAAATCTATATCATTAATATTAGATCATTAATGAAAAATTCTCCAAAAATATTAGAAGTTACATTTTATAACTCAAAATATTTTTAAATACATTAATCTTATTTAAAATATATTTTTTCCTAATATTAAATCATTTTTCTTTAATTTATTTAATATACTAATTAAATAAATTAAATATTATTAATATTCAAATAATTATAAATATTAATGAAAAATATCCCAAATAGTCAGAAATTATTTTTCATAATTTAAAATAATTTTTAAAACCATTTTTGGTAATTTTATAATTTATTTCTAATTTTTAATCATTTTTCGGAAAAATAGAAAATAAAATAAATAGAAACCGTCGCTAAAGCCTTTAGCGACACAAATCTGTTGCCTTTGGTGTCCTTGACTCAAGAACACTGACAAAGTTAGTGTTCAAGGCCCTTACTTTGACTGAATTTTAATCACAGTTTAAAGTCGTTTCTTGGCTAACTTAAAGTTCCATATCGTAATACACATGTAATACTACGTATATCAAGCAACCATTTGGTCATAATACTACATTATATAACGATCTGGGCTTGTTAAAGAAGCTGTCAGACCAAATCTGGGTTTCTCCAGAAACCCAGAAACTCGACCAGTCAGTTTCAAACTCATTTATCTAAGAGTTCTGTTAATTATTTTGGTTGTTTCTTGGTTCAACAATGTAGTATACATGACAAATAATAACAAAATAACAAGATCTGAGTCAAACAACAACAGATTCACAGGATTAGCTTAGGTCAAAACTCTGTCAGAATAATGTTCATACCGTTTCTGGGTTTACCCAGAAACTGCTATCGTGATCAAATGGGCCACTTTGACCATTTCCTCTAATCGATCTGTTAACTTTTTATGACATCAAGAAGCATGGATCTATAGTACAACTAACAGGATACAAGATGTATTAAATAACAACGTAAATAACACAAACGACTAACAGATCTATGGGCTCAAAGATCTTGTCAGACATTGTTTCAAAGGTTTCGGGGCTGCCCAGATTTTTAGCCAGTCAACGGTGTTTGACCATAAATAAAATGAAATCTAGACATCTAATGGCTGCACTACCACTTCCATATTAAAGACAACATAGCAAACTATAGATCATAACAATAAACCATCAAAAAAGAACAAACGAACAAGAATCTGTGGCTCCTAACATTAGCTTGTCAGACCACAAAATTTGTTATTGGCAGATTTGAAAATCATCACTTTTAAAGCATTTTGATGTTATGGATCTATGTTATATCAACATACATCATTGAAAAACATTATCTAGCAAAAATCCAAACACCTAAACACAAACATTTCTCAAGCATAAAAGATCAAAAATTAAAATTTGTTTATACGTTCTATCTTCCAATTTTTGATCCAAACTCTCCAATATGTTATTGATTGATATAGGGGCTGATAATATGACTGATATGCTAGTATTTTCGGATGCTAGGAGAGAGAGAGAGTTGTGTGAAGGTTAGACAACTAATAAACAAAAATATATGCATTTCTCTCTCTTTAATCAATATATATTACTTGTCAAGTTGTTAGATCTGATGTGTTGGCTGAGTTTTGTTGGATTTCTAGGTCACATAGTCAATGTAGTTGCTCACCAACTAAAGTTACTAGCAATTTCACAAGTTATCTAATTAAAGAAATGAAAAAGGGCATTTTGGTCTTTCTCTAAATATTTTTAAGGGCATACTAGATATTCTCCAAACCCTTAGGGTTTAACCCTAAGGTTTTAGCACTTAAGTTTTAAAACAATAGCTTCCACAATTTTTAAATTAGGGTTTACAAATTAGAAAATTAAAATGTTTAAAACTAAAATTAGGGTTTCCTAATTTAATTAGGTTTTCCTAATCATATTAGTGTTTAGTTAACACATTATGCTTGCCAAATGAGATTAGGGCTTCTAGTTAGGGTTTAAGAATCCCGAATTTTAAATTAGGGTTTCCTGGCAAACATTATGGGTTTCTAACTGTGCATTAGGTTTTTATATCTGAGATTAGGGTTTCAAATCCCTTATTAGGGTTTAATAAATTTTAAACCTTATCTATTCAATTATTGATCATTGAGTCCACACAGTACAAACACGTACTTATTAGTACAATTATTTTAATTGTATTTTCTACTGAATCCCTATCCAACAATTAGGGTTAGGGTTTCTAAAGCTATTAAGCACAACTCTACTCTAATTTCTTAGTCAAAACACAAATTGACTAATTTTCGAGACTTGTCTCACAAATTCTCAGTACAATATTAACAGTCAATGTCAATATTAAAATAAAAAAAAATTATTCATAAATTTTGGATTATTCAAAATCCCGGGTTATTACATTCACCCCTCCTTAAAAGGATTCCGTCCTCGGAATCACCGCTTTGTTATTCTCTATAATCTTTTAAAGTTGTATCATCAATTCATTTTATCAACACAATATTAAATTGTGTCTTATATTCTAACCTGTGAGTCGGATCCATGAAAGAAATGAAAGTAGTATGCACACAAGCCAATCATGTTTAATGATAAAGCATATACTTTGTAACAATCTTATTCATTTATTAATAAAAAGTATTAATTTATTAAAGGCTTTTAATTATCTACATGATGCTGTTTTATAATATGTGATAAACCCATAGTTTTAAGCAATGCTTTTAGAATAATGATGATGATCATTCTAATGAGATCTAAATTCTTAGAAAGCTTAAAACTAAAATAGTTCCCAGTCATTGGATTACTAAATTGGGGATTAGTGAATCCGGATAGATTGGTACATACGTTGCTTGCTCATTGGATGAGGATGATTGATCTCATGATCATTTGTGTGGAGACACTAAAGCAAGTATGTAGGTGCTTATTATAGAATAAGTTCTTTGAGCAACGTGGCTCGCTAAGGAATACCTAATGGAGTTTTATTTGCTGTCAATAGGAATTCTGTAGTGATAGTAATACAAGTAATCCTTGGACTTGAGATCATCATAGTATCTTGTGTATGATGAGTTATACTTTGACTTATTCCTTAAGACCCTTAGGGTATATCAAAGGGTATGCTTGGGTATAATAAGTTGTACATGGAGATAATGTATGATCAATAAAGAATCTACCACTTCTAATAAAAAAGAGAAATGTCCTATGTGATTCGATAAATGACAACCCGGTAGTCCTTGGTTAAGGCGTAATGAAATTAGAAAGGAGTTTCTAATTTGCATTATTTGAGTTGTGCATTTAAGGATCGAAAATACATATAATTAAATAAAATAAGACTTGTGAGTAATTCCATGTCTTATATTTAATTGGGACATTGTATGGTGGAAGGATTGAATTGTATTTGTAACTATTTACTCAAAGGTTCTTTTATGATTAATGTTGAAATCTATATTATCCGGAAAGTCGTTGATCGCTAGGAGGCTTATCCCTATTGTAGAATAAATATTATTTATTTAAATAAATTAATTGTTTAATTTATTTATTTAAATAAGATTAGAATTGTTCTAATTTATTTATTCAATTAGGTTTAATATGGAGAACCTAAAGGGTCACACCATAAAAGGAAGAATAATTATTTAAGAAGTTAATGGCATAATCGTAATAATATGTTAAGTATATTTAATTTAATCTATGGTGATAGAATAAATTAAATAGCTTAATATTTATTATTTAATATTTTAGAAATATTAAATATAAATTAATAAGAGGAGTCTTATTAATATTATTACAATTATTATTATTTTAATTTCTAAAAGAGTTTAGGAATTAATTTAATATAAGTACTCTCATTTATTCCTAATAGGATTAAGAGGGAAAATTAGTTAAAGGAGTTTAATTAATTATCCCTAATAAGATTAGGGAGCTTAATTAATTAAAAGAATTTAATTAATTAAATAAAACCCAATTCCTTAATTGTTAAGGTGGGTTGCCCACATCTATAAATAAGAGGAGTCTTATTATGGGTGAAAGTGGTAGTTGACTTTTTCAACATACGACATAATTCCAATTTGTTGGAGAGTACGCCCTTTTTCTATAGAGATAGGAAAAACTAGGGTTTGAGCCAATACCCCTTCTTCTTGAATTTTCTTCTTCCTTGGTGGATCACCTCTAAAGGCCAAACATATGGGTGGCTAACGTTGATCAAAGGAAGGAACAAAACCCCGGTGGATTCAAGTTGAACGCGAAAGGATTTGGAGGTGAACTTGTACCTGAGGAAGCTCGATCTTCAAGGGTATGATTTTATTCTTTATCTTTTCGTTTAATTAATAATTGTGCATAAAGGGTGATCCGGGTATATGGTTTGTAAATTTTTAAACTCTGATTTTACACGCTTTCGCTTAATTTTTGCAATTTGATTGCGTTCAAGAATATTACAAACCTAACAAGAAAACAATTCACAGTAATATCCAACCAAGATTACTCGCGTAATTTAAATTTTTAAACGAAATCGTTACCTGCTACCACCTCCGAGCAAAGAATCGTATCCTCCTGCCGTCACATGTTGAAATGTGGCCGTTGGTCTTCCTGGCTGAGTAGGTCCTTTGATCGCCAGTGTTCCACTGCTGTTTCCTTTATTGTTGCTTCTTCTTTCTGCATTCTTCTTTGGACAGTTACGTATTTGATGTTCTAGCGATCCATATGAAAAACAACGTGATATCTTCTTTGGACTTGGACAATTTGGAGAGATGTGTCCCTCTTGTCCACAGTTAAAACACACCCCTTTTCCCTTCAAACATTCTCCTGGATGCTTTTTACCGCATTTGGATCAAATGGGCCACTTTGACCATTTCCTCTAATCGATCTGTTAACTTTTTATGACATCAAGAAGCATGGATCTATAGTACAACTAGCAGGATACAAGATGTATTAAATAACAACGTCAATAACACAAACGACTGACAGATCCATGGGCTCAAAGATCTTGTCAGACATTGTTTCAAAGGTTCTGGGCTGCCCAGATTTTTAGCCAGTCAACGGTGTTTGACCATAAATAAAATGAAATCTAGACATCTAATGGCTGCACTACCACTTCCAGATTAAAGACAACATAGCAAACTATAGATCATAACAATAAACCATCAAAAAAGAACAAACAAACAAGAATCATGGCTCTTAACATTAAGCATCGGACCACAAAATTTGTTATTATCGCGATTTGAAAATCATCACTTTTAAAGCATTTTGATGTTATGGATCTATGTTATATCAACATACATCATTGAAAAACATTATCTAGCAAAAATCCAAACACCTAAACATAAACATTTCTCAAGCATAAAAGATCAAAATTAAAATTTGTTTATATCGTTCTATCTTCCAAATTTTGATCCAAACTCTCCAATATGTTATTGATTGATATAAAATGATAATATGGTGATATGCTAGTAATTTTCGGATGCTAGGAGAGAGAGAGAGTTGTGTGAAGGATAGACAACTAATAAACAAAAATATATGCATTTCTCTCTCTTTAATCAATATATATTGCTTGTCAAGTTGTTAGATCTGATGTGTTGGCTGAGTTTTGTTGGATTTCTAGGTCACATAGTCAATGTAGTTGCTCACCAACTAAAGTTACTAGCAATTTCACAAGTTATCTAATTAAAGAAATGAAAAAGGGCATTTTGGTCTTTCTCTAAATATTTTTAAGGGCATACTAGATATTCTCCAAACCCTTAGGGTTTAACCCTAAGGTTTTAGCACTAAAGTTTTAAAACAATAGCTTCCACAATTTTCAAATTAGGGTTTACAAATTAGAAAATTAAAATGTTTAAAACTAAAATTAGGGTTTCCTAATTTAATTAGGTTTTCCTAATCATATTAGTGTTTAGTTAACACATTATGCTTGCCAAATGAGATTAGGGCTTCTAGTTAGGGTTTAAGAATCCCGAATTTTAAATTAGGGTTTCCTGGCAAACATTATGGGTTTCTAAGCGTGCATTAGGTTTTTTATATCCGAGATTAGGGTTTCAAATCCCTTATTAGGGTTTAATAAATTCTAAACCTTATCATTCAATTATTGATCATTGAGTCCACACAAGACAAACACGCACTTATTAGTACAATTATTTTAATTGTATTTTCTCTTTGAATCCTATCCAACAATTAGGGTTAGGGTTTCTAAAGCTATTAAGCCCAACTCTACTCTAATTTCTTAGTCAAAACACAAATTGACTAGTTTTCGAGACTTGTCTCATAAATTCTCAGTACAATATTAACAGTCAATGTCAATATTAAAATAAAAAAAAATTATTCATAAATTTTGGATTATTCAAAATCCCGGGTTATTACATTCACCCCTCCTTAAAAGGATTCCGTCCTTGGAATCACCGCTTTGTTATTCTCTATAATCTTTTAAAGTTGTATCATCAATTCATTTTATCAACACAATATTAAATTGTGTCTTATATTCTAACCTGTGAGTCGGATCCATGAAAGAAAACAATTCACAGTAATATCCAACCAAGATTACTCGCGTAATTTAAATTTTTAAACGAAATCGTTACCTGCTACCACCTCTTGAGCAGCAACTGTATCCTGCGCCGTCATGTTGAATGTACAGGCCGTTGGTCTTCCTGGCTGAGTAGGTCCTTTGATCGCCAGTGTTCCACTGCTGTTTCCTTTATTATTGCTTCTTCTTTCTGCATTCTTCTTTGGACAGTTACGTATTTGATGTTCTAGCGATCCACATGAAAAATAACCTGATATCTTCTTTGGACTTGGACAATTTGGTGAGATGTGTCCCTCTTGTCCACAGTTAAAACACACCCCTTTTCCCTTCAAACATTCTCCTGGATGCTTTTTACCGCATTTGGTGCATGGCTCACCTCTCTTTCTATTATCTCCTGACTTATCTCCTGATTCATTATTGTTCTTTCGCTTACGCTTATTAGAATTACTTCCTCCACTGCTACCTCCTTCATTCGTTTTCTTCTTCTTTTCTTGATGATATCTTGACACAGCTTCACTTCTTTCTTCGGCGATAATTGCTTTTTCCAACAGAGCTGAAAATGTCTTAATCTGCAACACAGCTACCTTGCTATATATCGCTGGCTTCAGTCCATTCTCAAACCTTCGCGCCTTTCTCACCTCAGTGTCCACCTGATGTGGAGCAAATCTCGCTAGTTCGTTGACATATTCTCCTACTTCAACTCCTAAAAGTTAACTTCCATTCTTGCTTTCATACTTTCTGAGAAATAATTTTTGAAAAATAATTCCTTAAACCTTGTCCAGGTTACTACTGTTGTACCGGCTCTCACCTGATTTGTCTCCCACCAATAATTAGCTTCTCCCTTTATTAAGTATGTTGCAAAGGTCGTCTTCTGCTCTTCTGCCACTCGCGCAATGATGAATGCTTTCTCCATCTCCTTCACCTAAGTTTGGACTTCAATCGGATACGTGGTCCCTTTGAATTCAGGCGGTCCTACCGCTTTAAAGTCCTTGAAATTTTCCAATCTATCGGTTGGCTGATTTCTCACTCTTCCTCTTGCAGCTTGAGCCCTATTTTCTATAGGTTCGGCTATCATATTTGCAAAGTTTTGCATTGGGTCAGCTTGACCTCCTTCATTATTTACCGACTGCTCTTCTCTTTGATTTCGATTACGTAAATGCAGGCGGCATGATCTGATTTAAATAAAAATCTTACATTAATTCTTTTCTTCACAAATTCTTAATACAATAAACATTCAACACACATTTCTCATATAATCCCGTATTTATTCAAATAGCACATAGTACATTTAGTACTTACACATTTTACTATTCCATTTTAAATAAATTTTAGGATTAACAACACAACTTTACACAGAAAGTTGCAATTCTCTATTCACATATAGCTAATCCCAGTTCGTCAAACTTATCATACTTATAAGTTCAAAAACTTGCCATAATTATATGAGTGTTTGAACTTATCCTAGTCAGACCTTTGGTGTCCATTCGCTAAGGGGTTCAAAACAGTTCACATAATTATGAGTCATGAACTTACCATAAGTATGAGTTTTAAGAACTTACCAAGTAATCTTAATCTTATATTCATATAGAAAATATATATTTAATTCATACAAACATATCATTGCATTTATATTCATGCAAATAATACATAGTACTTTTCAGTACACTGCACATACTACTACAAACGGTTATTATCCCTTTGTGACAAACGTCGGGATTCATTACTACAACTTTACACAAAAAGTTGTGACATACAAAAGTTATATCCTATTCTTACCAAAGTGAATAGTATACTCCAAAAGATTATACTCCTCACACTTAATCCTTTTTCCTTTTAGGACAATTCTTAACCCTATGACTCGTTACACCACATGCAAAACATCCTCCTTTCTTTGGTTTAGGACAATTTGGTGATAGATGTCCTTTCTGACCACAGTTGTAACACACTTTCTTACCGCACATACATTCCCCCAAATGGTTCTTTCCACACTTGCCACATACTAGTTTCTTCTTTGAATGCAAATTTTGTGAGTTGTTGTCACTGTCGTAGTTCTTTTTCCTTTTATTACCCTTCTTTTTCTCGTTTACATCTTTAGATGATACATTATACTTAACCCTCATTCTATCGACTTGTGCCTTCAGATCATTTCGTTCTTCTGTCATTTCGCATAATGCTCTTTCTGTCTTCCATAATTCCTCCAGAAGAAGTACTTTAGTCCTTAAGTCTTGAACTTCTGCAGATGCTTGACCTTCTTCAAAAAATCCTATAACTTTAAGAGAGAGAGAGAGAGTTCGGATGGGGAAGAGAGGAAAAGGAAGAGGAAAAGCTTGCCCGAGTGCACGCTTTATCCGACGGAACGAGATTAAAGAAGGAAGGTAATCCGAAACCTAGTCTTCTCTAAATTTTCTTTAAGCTTTAAATGTTAAAAACATAGCTTAATGAGAATAGGAAGTAAAAGATGTTAGAAATGATTTCATATGGTTGAAATCGTAAGAAAATGAAGAAATAAGAAATTAGAAGTTTAGTTTATAAATTTCATAAGGAAGTGTAAGATTCGTAAGGATTTTGAGCGATCCGAATGAATCTTATGAATGAGTAGATGAATTAAGTAAGGAATGATGTTCTATAACATCAAATTCCAAGAAAAAGTAAAATCGTAATCCAAATTATCGATTAAAAACGAAGAATACGCGAAAAACGCGAAGAACGTTGTTGATGGACAAATTTAAAACCATCATAGGATAATTGTTGTTGATGGACAATTTTACAACCATTGTGTATAAGTTAGTTGCTTATTGCTTGGTTAGGAACATTAGAAACATTCATGAAGAACGAAATAAAATTAAGCTATAACGAAGTTATGGTGAAACTTTTGTAAAAGAAGAGCGAGAATTAGAAAGTTAGTAAATGAACCCGAATGTGTATGGTTTCTTAAGAATATAAGAGAACGTAGAAAACTTGAGTCGTGGACTCAAGAATGAGCGAGTTCCGAGTTCGGATGACCGAATTACGGATGAACGAACGAAGAATGTTAATAACGTAAAATGAACGAAGAGTGAAGATTAAGCCATTTTAAAGGTATGTTAATAGATTCAGAAAAAAGTCCTTTCTAAGGGTAATTGAAGTACATAAGATAAGGAAGAAAATGGCTTTGGAACGACCTCGTTCTGAGTTATAACGAATAAGATATGAGATTTCGAAGTTAGCGTCTCAAGTTGTAAAAGACTTAGAAAATTTTTCTAGGTTTCATGCTTGGCAGCGCCACCATGAAGTCGTTCCTTGGGGGCCGGCGTGTGGCTTGGCTGAAGCTTCGAGCCATCACTCTGCTAAGTGGCACCGCGACATGAGAATTTGTGAAGGGAGTGGAGCCGCAGCGCCAGCCTCGGCAGTTTGACACTGCAGAGTGGCGCTGCAACACGAGATAAATGAAGAGACACGGCGCCGCAACGCCGGTGCATGGCAATGCCCAAAAATGAGATTTTTACTGCTCAATTTCTGGGGGACGTGTAAGAAAAAATATGAACATGTAGTTCAATTAATGTAACACTTAATCAAGTCTATTAAACCTTTGATAAAGGTTGAACGAAAAGATTAAACGAGATTAAAAGATAAAGAATGAAGACGCGGGTTACAAAACCAATATTCAGGGACCATAGTCATGATAAACGAATGTGAGGGATTGCTTTGATTGTGATTCCTTAGATGTTGAGTGATGAGAGTAATGAATAACATTTCGATGTTATGTCATGGTAATGAGAAATGAATGTGAAGTGTATAAACGTTGTGGACGCAACGTTGTTGCGATGAACGATCGGTCTTAGCATACAACGTAGCGTATAGATTTGATATTAAGAAAGAATATTGAACATGGGGTTCAGATGATAGTAATGAATGAAAGAAACCAAAACCTTGGGTAAAGGTTGAATGAGAGATTAAAGGATGAATAATGTAAACATTGAATACGTAAACCATTCTAGTGAATCGTATTTGCGTCGAGCGAACATTCTAAGTATACATTAGTTGTATAACTTAGACATTGACGAAGGTAGTAAGTAAGATATGAATTATCAAGAAAGTTG
The DNA here is from genome assembly GCA_020205615.1 of Panax quinquefolius. Classification (NCBI taxonomy): domain Eukaryota; kingdom Viridiplantae; phylum Streptophyta; class Magnoliopsida; order Apiales; family Araliaceae; genus Panax; species Panax quinquefolius. The sequence goes on from CM035154.1 coordinate 89,179,412, forward strand.
TAGTGAACGGTAATAAGATTAATGAAAGCCGAATGTAAGTCAGATGAGAATGTTAGAATGAAATGCAACCGTTGAACACTTTAATCGACGCGAAGGTTGAGTGTACGCAAATATTAAACGGATAAAACCTACACTCCGTGTACGGTTTGACTTTAGGATAATGAAGACTAATGATTAAACCTGTGAATGGTGAAGAAGATAAATTAAAGACAAGTATGTATAACGTAAAGAAGCCGAGTTAATGTTGTAAGACCCCAACTTTTGTGAATAAAGATGAATTTTCTATAATTATCATTTTTGAATATTATGGAATGAATTTGATATAATGTTATAGTTGTGGGTATTATTTATAAATTTTTCAAAATACATGAAGTTGTTATATAATATTCGATTTATCGGGGAATATTCATTTTAACAAGGAATATTCGTACGATGACACAATCATTGGTGGATCCCACAACGGAATTATTGTCGGATTTAGAAAATGACAAAAATATTTTATGAAAATAACGGTGGAAGTTTTACTGTTAACTGTTAAAACACCCAGTGTTAAAAGTACAGGAATATGCGTGGTTGCATAGTAACACACGGTATTGATTATTGATGCTTACGTGAGAAGTCACTCGATTTTTGTTCAATTATTGCTTGATAATTATTGCATAGTATCTCACGTTAATTGATTCAATTATTATCGATATTTTATATATTATTAAATCAATAATTGAGATGATGACACGATTATTAATATTATTATTTACAATATTAACGATATATAGAAGTTACGCCGAGGAGAGGTTTGGTCATCTAATCATGCGCATGATAGGGAGAAATCCTTATTGGAAAGCCTCCTCTTTTCTAGAACGAATTGGTTGATTAATAGTGTGAATTATAATAATGATGATGAAGTTTTGTTTTATTAGTATTATTAATGTAATAAAATAGAAAAGCTTTTTGTATAAAACAAAATACTTTTATAAAGTTATTCATTTTATTAGACTATAAATAGAATATATTATATTTTATTATGCATAGTGTTTTGCATAGTAAAATCTTTTTATATAAAATAGAATACTTTTATAAAGTTATTCATTTTATTAGACTATAAATAGAATATATTATATTTTATTCTGCATAGTATTTGTATAGTGCCTGCATAGTATTTGCATAGTAAAATCTTTTTATATAAAACAAAATACTTTTATAAAGTTATTCATTTTATTAGATTATAAATAGAATATATTAAATTTTATTTAAAAGATTTTGTTTTATTAGAATATTTTATAGTAAACCAATCTAGGCAAATCTGTTTAAAAGTAAATATACGGACCGTTCAAGAATTAGTTACTATTAGGTCCATTATCCTATAAATAGAAGGTCATTCCTTCATTATTTTTTACGAATTCACTGAAACTCCAGAGAGAGAAACTATAGAGAGAAAGAAGAAAAGTATTCTGCTACTTCACTACTCTTATATCCAGTTTGTTCAAAGGTAAGGGGTATTATTTCTTTCGTATTCATGAAGAGAACTTCAGTTATTCCATTCTTTATTATTACATTGGAATAACTTTTGTATCTGTGATCTACCCTATACTTGGTGAAATTCTTCCGTTATTCCATTCTTTATTATTCTATTGGAACATCCTGTCTGTGCTTTAACGCATGACCTGGTTCCATTATTTATTATTCTGTTGGAACATCCTATCGATGTGAATTTTGCCTGACCTGGTTCCTTTATTTATTATTCTATTGGAATATCTTGTCTGTGCGTTTATGCATGACCTGGTTCCCTTATTTATTATTCTGTTGGAATAACATGTCTGTGCCGTCTATCACATGCCTGATGATTTCTTTTGTTATTCCATTCTTTATTATACTCAGTTGGTTAAAGTTTTGACTTCTATACTCCATGAAATTAGTGGAATATCCTTGATATTTGTGCTTCATCTAGTATCCTTGAAATTAGTGAAATTAGTATCATGTTGACAATTTGGACGTTATTAGTTCTTGGATAAATTAATTCTTGAACTTGTTTTATTGAATTCTTATATCATTGTCATCATCCTCATGTTTATATTATGTTGAAAGTCATTTGTGGCCTATAGTGCATAGATGGACTTGATATGATTATGACTAGGGATTATTTGGTATAATCATGACCGTAATGTTACAAATGATGTGGTAAAAGTCCTCATTGGCTCGTAATGCATTGATGGATAGTTGTTGGCATGATCATGACCATTGATGAATACACGAATATCTTTGGCCCGTAGTGCATGGATAATTTGTGGTCGTCATACTAATGAATATCCTTGGGCGTGGTACAGGGATGATGTGGATTATTTATTAAGATGAGTCTCAGCGATAAAAGTGATGAAAAACCTTTTTAAATCATAAAAGATAATAGATTTTATTCTCTACTTGACTCTTTTAATGGATTGCTTGTTCCGCTGCAGTTAAACTTGATGTTTGTTATATTGTATCAGTTTAACACTGTTGAAGGCTAATGATAATTTATTCTGTATTATCTTAGTCATAATATTTCTTTTTGGGCTAGTTGAGCTCACCCTTTTACTTTCATTGTTCTCTTCAGGAAATTAGAACGTAGTAGGGACTAGTCGGGGAACGGAGTGACGGTCCAGATAATAGCATTAGTAGTCCTCACTATTCTATTGAATAGTGTGATAATAAATGTAATGAGGACTCAATTGAGTGTTTATATTGTCTAGATGACAATATTTGTATTAAAACTCACACCATATGTTTTGTCATATTTTACATGACTGTTGTATAATTAAGTTGTATTTGAATTTTGTACCATGTATTTGGCGACTCAAGATGGGTGATGTATACCTCTTTTGGGGGTGTCACAGTTGGTATCAAAACTTAGGGATATGATCCCTGGCTGAGATGTGAGACAACAACTAGGAGAGGAGGGACGGGGAATTCTTTCGCTAGTATGACCTACCTAAGTTTATTTGGCATTTAATTGGTCGGTCAGAGTATAGAGATAATATATTACATGTCAATTAACTTTTGTTTTATGGTAGTATTTGAAAATGGCATCCGAGAATGTTGAGATTAGCAATGGAGCACAGGAGACCGTTGAGTCTCCATGGATCAATAATCAGGATAATGTGCATCAGGAAGGTGACAATCCTTAGGCAAACAACAACACTGACCAGATGATGAATGATGGAATGTTCAGAGGCTTTATGCAATTCATGCAACATCGTGCAAAGCGGTTCTGTACAAAATGCAGGTGGAAACAATGACTGGAATGTTCAAGGAACTTGGACCACCGGAGTTTTGGAGAGACAAAACCACTTAGGGTGGAGCGTGGATAAAGCAAATCTGCAAGATATTTTATGTCTTGGGACGCTCCAAGGAGCAAAAGGTTCCCTTTGCCACCTTCATGTTGCGTGCAACCCAACCAAAAGAGTGCAGCCAGAAAAATGATAATACTAGTGATAGCAGTCATCGAAGCGGTGACAATAAGCGTGGAGGGAATCAACATGCGAAATGGTAACCACTTGGTGGTAATCATGGCCAAAACAATAAGAATGGACATTTCAAGAAGAGGAGATTCAACAATGATGGAAAGACGTCAAAGACCAAAGACCGTTGTTAAGGAAGGAGAACGACCACCTATCATATGCTTCAAATGCGGAGGGAGGGACACATCGGTCCAAACTCCATGATGCCATCAAAGCATGTTATAATTGTGGAAGAAGGTCACCTAGGCGAATTTTGTCATTCACCAAAGACAAGTTCAGCTAGGATGGAGGCACCAAAGGACGTCTAAGAAAAGTCAAAGCTAGTAGTGCAAAGAAGAGCGATTTTCGTGACCTCCCAGAAAGAAAGGAACCCGAACGAGGTCATCACGGGTAAGCTTATCATAAACTCTAGTGAAGTTTATACCTTATTTGATACCGGTTCTACCCATTCTTTTATTTCTCCTACTTGCGCTCAACGTTTAAATTTGACTCTCGAGAAATTAGACTTTGACTTATCTGTTGAAACTCCATTGGGAGAAACCTTCATTACATCCACTATTTATAAGTCTTGTTTGGTTCAATCGGTACCCTCACATTACCTGTCGATCTTAATTCATTGAAAATACTTGCATTTGACGTAATTCTAGGGATTGATTGGTTAACTACTCATCATGCAAAAATTGATTGTTTTCGTAAGGTTGTTAGCTTTCATATTCCTAACCAACCTATTATGTGAATTCAAGCAACCAAACCATTAAAATCAATCATTGTCATCTCAAGCCATAAAGCTATTCATTTATTGAAAAATAGATGTCAAGCTTTCTTAGCTCATGTCATGGATCTAAACAAAAATACGTTAATTTTGAATGATATTTTTATTGTTAATGAATTTCCTGACGTATTCCTTGAAGAACTTCCTGGCCTACCCCCGGAACGTGAAATTGAATTTTGTATCGACCTTGAACCCGGTACAAAACCCATTTCCAAAGCCCCATATCGCATGGCTCCTATTGAACTTCAGGAGTTAAAGACCCAACTGCAGGAATTGTTTGACATCAGTTTCATTCGTCCTAGTACGTCTCCTTGGGGTGCTCTTATTCTATTCGTGAAGAAAAAAGATGGGAGTATGCGACTTTGTATTGATTATCGGAAGTTAAACCATGCCACTATCAAAAATAGATATCCATTGCCTCGCATTGATGACATGTTTGACCAGTTACAAGGAGCCAATTTTTTTTCAAAGATTGATCTTCGTTCTGGATATCACCAATTGAAGATTAAAACCGATGACATTCCAAAGACGGCTTCCAGAACTCGGTACGGGCATTATGAATTCCTAGTCATATCTTTTGGATTGACTAATGCTCCTCATGACTTCATGGATATGATGAACCGAGTATTCAAGGAATATTTGGATCACTTTGTGGTCGTCTTTATTGATTACATCCTTATTTATTCCAAAAGCCATGAATATCATGAGCAACATTTGAGGCTTATACTCCAAAAGCTTCGTGAATATAAGCTTTATGCCAAGTTAAAGAAATGCGAGTTCTGGCTTGAGGAAGTAGCATTCCTTGGGCACGTGGTATTAAGTCATGGAATATCTGTTGACCCATCAAAGATTGAAGCTATTCAAAGATGGGAGCAACCTAAATCAATGACCGAAGTAAGTAGCTTTCTCGGCTTAGCTGGTTATTATCGGAGATTCGTAGAATGGTTTTCTCAAATCACTACTCCCTTAACTCAGCTGACTCGGAAAGATACAAAATTCGGTTGGAACGAGGAATGTGAGAATGTTTTTCAAGAACTCAAGAGAAGACTCATTTCAGCACCTGTTCTGACAATACCATCTAGCTCGGAGGGATTTGTCATCTATAGTGATGCTTCAGGCAAAGGGTTAGGATGTGTTCTCGTGCAACATGGGAAGGTCATAGCTTATACCTCTCGACAACTCAAAGAATATGAGAGGAATTATCCTACTCATGATCTAGAGTTGGCAGCTAGTGTCTTCGCACTTAAAATTTGGAGGCATTACTTGTATGAGGAGAAAGTGGAGATCTTTACGGATCATAAAAGCCTCAAATATTTCTTCACTCAAAAGGAACTCAACATGCGACAACGACGTTGGTTTGAACTATTGAAAGATTATGATCATACCATCTAATACCATCTTAGAAAAGCAAACATGGTAGCTGACGTATTGAGTAGAAGATCATATGCTGGTACAAGTGCAATATTGTCAACGCAAAGGCCCATTTTGTATGACTTACAAAGGATGGAGATAGAGATAAAGACTCTAGGGACCCACATGATGATGGCAAATATTCGAGTAGAACAGACTTTAATTGATAAAGTTAAAGAAGCTCAAGTTACAAACCTGGAGCTGATGCATATGAGGAAGAAAGTACAAGAAGTTGCTATGCTGGAAAAAAGAATCGATGAAGAAGGAATACTTCGAGTCAACTCCCGACTTTGTGTTCCTAACGACCCAGATTTAAAGTATAAAATCATGATGGAGGCGCACACCACACCGTTTGTAATCCATCTTGGGAGTACCAAAATGTATCGTGATCTTCGACATACATTTTGGTGGAACAATATGAAGAGAGAGATAGCGTTATTTATCTCAAGATGTCTAACTTGTCAACGATTCAAGGCGGAACATCATGTACCAAAAGGTCCATTGCAACCACTTGAAATTCTAGAATGGAAGTGGGAGGACATTACCATAGATTTTGTTACTGGTCTTCCCAAGGTTTCTCAAGGCATAGATGCAATTTGGGTCATTGTTGATAGATTGACCAAGTCTGCTCATTTCTTACCAATACGCAAAACTTATACACTTGAACGTCTTGCTCGTATATACATAAACGAGATTATAAGACTACATGGTATGCCAGTATCCATAGTTTCTGATTGAAACCCAAGATTCACTTCACGATTTTGGGTTAGTTTATAAAAAGCAATGGGCATGGATTTATGATTTAGTTCAACATATCATCCTCAAACGAACGGACAATCAGAGAGGACTATTCAAATTCTTGAAGATTTATTAAGACTCTGTATCCTTGACTTCAAGGGAAGTTGGGACAAGTTCTTACCATTAGTTGAGTTTTCTTACAATAACAGTTATCAAACAAGTATTGGCATGGCTCCATTCGAGGCGTTGTATGCAAGAAAGTGTCGTTCTCCAGTATGATAGGATGAGGTGGGTGAAGCAACGTTGTTGGGACCGGAGTTGGTACGTATGACTACGGAAAAGATTCAAACGATCCGACAATGTATAAAAACCTCACAAGACCGACAAAAGAGTTAAACTGATCTTCATCAAAAGTATGTGGAATTCGATATTAGAGGTCATGTGTTGTTACGTGTTGCTCCATGGAAAGGAGTTACGAGATTCGGAAAGAGAGGAAAGCTCAATCCTCGATTCATTGGCCCATTTTTAATCCTCGATCGAGTAGGGACTGTAGCCTATGAACTCGCTTTACCGCCAAGTATGTCTCGTGTTCATAATATTTTTCATATATCCATGTTACGTAAATATTTGAAAGACCCGAACCAAATTAATGAGTTAGAACCAAATGAAATAGCGGAAGATTTAACGTATGAAGAGGTTCATATTCAAATCTTGGATAAGAAGGAACATATTCTACGCTCCAAGGTTATACCTCAAGTCAAAGTTTTATGGAGGAACCACGATGTTGAGGAAATGACCTGGGAGTTGGTACGTACCCTAATTTCAAGGGCGAAATTTCATAAGAAGGGGAGATTGTAAGACCCCAACTTTTATGAATAAAAATCAATTTTCTATAAAAATCATTTTTGAATATTATGGAATAAATTTGATATAATGTTATAGTTGTGGGTAATATTTAGAAATTTTGCAAAGTACGCAAGTTGTTATATAATATTCGATTGGTGGGGAATATTCATTTTAACGGGGAATATTAAATACGACCAAGACAATCATTGGTGGACCCCACAACAGAATTATTGTCGGATTTAGAAAACGACCAAAATATTTTATTGAAAATAACGGCGGAAGTTTTATCGTTAATACTATTGAACTACTCGGTAGTAAAAGTACAGTAATACGCGTGGTTGCATAGTAGCACACGGTATTGATTCTTGATGCTTATGTGAGAAGTCACTTAGTTTTGTTCAATTATTGCTTCAGTAATTATTGCATAGTATCTCACATTAATTGATTCAATTATTGTCGATATTTTATATATTATTAAATCAATAATTGAGATGACATAGTTATTAATATTATTATTTGAAATATTAACTATGTCTAGAAGTTCTGCCAAGGAGAGGTTTGGTCACTAATTGCGCCCAATATGGAGAAATCCTTATTGGAAAGCCCCCTCTTTCTCCGGAGCGACATCTGGTCGATTAATAGTGTGAATTATAATAATGATGATGAAGTTTTGTTTTATTAGTATTATTAATGTAATAAAACAGAAAAGATTTTTATATAAAATAGAATACTTTTATAAAGTTATTTGTTTTATTAGAATATATTATATTCTATTATGCATAGTGTTTTGCATAGTAAAATCTTTTTTATATATAAAATGTAATACTTTTTATAAAGTTATTCGTTTTATTAGACTATAAATAGAATATATTATATTTTATTCTCGTATAGTGTTTGCATAGTGCACGTATAGTGTTTGCAGTAGTAATTTTTTTATATAAAACATAATACTTTTATAAAGTTATTCGTTTTATTAGATTATAAATAGAATATATTATATTTTATTTAAAAGATTTTATTTTATTAGAATATATTATATTTTGTTTTATTAAAAATAATTTGAGATATTATAAATGATTTATAATATTATGTCATGATTTTCATTAATATTTGATATTAAATAAATATTAATGATAAAGGAATAGTGTGGTATTTAAATCATTTAAATATGATATTAATTATTTAAAAAATTGTGATAAATGATAATAATTATTTGAAAATTATTACAAGTCTTTGAAAAATATTTTGACTGAATAATTAATTATCTAACATAATTGTTAAGCGTTTAAGTAAAATCTTAAGGAAAATATGCTCGATATTTATCCGACTAGGCCGTCAGGATGTCGAAATTATACCGGACTCAACTTAGACTGAAATAGTTTGACTTGATACCAAATTTTAGGTATTTTATAGACTGATAGGATTATGTGGTAATTTGTTAGGTTATATTATAACTGTATTTAATAGCACTATATTGTGATGATATTATTCTAATATTTGGAGATCAGTGTTATCTATATTAGGTCTTCAGACAAAGCGATATAGGTTCCCTAACGGTAATCTTTGGTATAAGCAAGTTCTCTTTAACTAAACCTTGAGTTATAATTTTTCATATATACAGGTGATTAGTCATTGCGGGTTATCATGTCTATGGTTTAATGAATTGTACTTTGTACATATTGCATGTATTCATCAGGTATGAAATGATTATCACCTTTATTACCATTTAGTTCAGATATTGTTGTTCATGTTCAATGTTCGTCCAGCTATGAAAATTTGTTCATGCTAGTTCACAACTATATTGTTGAATGTTAGCCAGCTATTATTCAAAATCTTTCCATTATGATATATTCTTAATCACAAATTACATACTCTATGTTTTCATGCAAGAATTTTATCTATTTGACTTCGTTGGCTAAAAATTCACCTATTAGTCCATTTTTAACGAAAACGATAAACGTCGTGAACGTTCAATGCTCGTTTCTTCGTTCTAAGTTAGAATTCGGCCATTTTTGAGCCCACAACTCTATAATGTCAAATATGAGTTGTCTCCATCAAAAACAAATGTTTCCGAGTTCAAACATAAAATACGACTTCCATTCCGAGAATTTCCCGAATTCGACGATTATCGTCCAATCGTGTGAATTCCGGTAAAACTTCGTTACTTAGGTTTTGATCATCGTTCTAAATGAATTCAATTCATCCTATAAATGTTTCAACTTACATATTACAACAACTTAAATTCAAGTTATGTTTTGGCTTATTCCTCATAAGTTCATTACTTGTCTAAGTATAAACTACACTTAACTTTGTTTTACAAGGTTTATGATAGTTAATGTCTTCTAACCATCATTTTTACATCTAATTATCATACTAACAACATTCACATAAACATGATATAAGTCTTTAATGTTCATCATTTTTCATCATAAGTTCATAACTTATTTAGATTTATCTTACTTATTCATGACTTATTCGGCTTAAGTCCATTGCTTATTCAATTCTCATATGTTCTTAGCATACATGTTCATTAGATTACACTTCTCTTATCACCCTACAATAGTAGAGATGGAAGATTTAAGATCATAAGATCATTTACCTTTGATGACTAGTTTTCTTCTTCTTGGAAATCTATCAAGGAAAGTTTGACTTATTCTTGGCTTATTCTCTCTAAAAATTAAGTTGATTTGTAAAGAAAGTTGTTGGTATTTTGAACAAGTAGCAAATGACTAGCAAGATCCTTCTATTTATTGAAAACACAAGGTTAGGGTACTTTAGTTATTATGTCATCGCACTGCCTTAAGTCACCTCCTTAGTATTCATTACTTGCTAATCACAACACTCTTCCTTTACTTGGTCATTACACTTATATCTTGGTCATTACTCAAATGTCTTGGTCACCAAGATTACCCCACATCGACATGGGTTGCTCCATGGATCAAGCTTAATCCATTGGATCATTAACTAGGCTTAAGTTAAACTTAGCTTATTCATTTTGGGCTTGCATTAATTTACTTTGGGCTTTTGATTAACAAACACTTGGGCTTGCACATCCAATTCTCATTGGACTTGTAAATCCTACATAATTCACAAGTTCATTTACAAATGGCTTAAATCCTTATTACAAATTCTCTACATATTATTCTCGTTCTAGACACTCGAAATTTTTTGCACAACTGTTTCTAACATTATAGGAGGGCAGAATCGTCTTTCGGAGATAACTCTGGAAGACAGTTCACATCCGTTCTGGATACTACTGGAAGATCATTTCCAACCCGGACCACACACCGGAAATCTCAATCTCAACCCCAGAACACACACCGGAAGGATGATTTCCAACCTCGAAGATAACCCCGAGTTTCTTCCTTGGCGATAACCCCAAGGAATGTTGTTGCAGTTCCGATGATAACTCCAGAAATGCTTGTTTCAAATACATGTTATCAGCTTCAATCTCAGACCTCCTGCCGAGGCACTCATCTCTCAAACCCGGAGCTAACACCGGGCAGACAAGCACTCACAAGATGACCTGGCGACATTCAAACACTTGCAGCAGTCCAATCTCAGAGGTAACCCTGAGCAACTTCTGCTTTCAACTCAAACCGGTGATAATCACGGCGAAGAGTCAAACGTCATCTTGCCACATCAACACCTGCGCATTGTCTCAACACTTCATACATACATACATACATACAACAATATTCCCCAAGAACCGAGGAGTTACAATCCTGAGTGACTATTACGCGTGGCAGTACACCGGATAGAATTTGAAGCTTGAAGACCATGGGCATGGTCCCCTCTTCCTGACTTCGTACAACGTCTAATCCATGTCATTGCGTAACTCTCGACACATGCGGTCCGAAGAAGGTTAGATATACCTCGTTCGGAAGCTCGGATTGAAGTTCTGCAAGTTCAAGCGGACATTACAGTGCACAAGTGCACGTTCTTCGAGACGATAGGACCCGCGAAGCCCGGGCCCACCACGACCAGCCATCAGTCTATAAATATAGACCTTGGGTCAGCCATTTTGAGAGAGAGAAGAGAGTGAAAAGGCGAGGAAGCCCTGTCCACTTTACTTTGTACACACCCATATTGTGTGTTTTCCTCATTTTAAATATTTATTAGCTCACATATAGCTATACTTTCATCCGGCGGGAGCTGAGTGTTTATCCATATAGAGTCATTGAAGTCTACATTGGCAGCCCACTATAAGCCTTCTTACATTCTATAAAGCCTTTCTTCTCATAATAGCACACACTATTATACACATTGAGAGTCGTGTGAGTGTGTTACTTCGGACTTGATATGTTTTGTTTTTATATATATATATATATATATATATATATATATATATATATATATATATATATATATATATATATATATATATATATATATATATATTTATATGGACTAACATTATCGAGTTATGCCTCGATTGAGCCTGAACTTGATGCGGAGGCGTTTATTAGCTTATATATATATATATATATATATATATATATATATATATATATATTCCATATAATAGGTTCTTTATAGATGCTATACTGTACACCCTTTTGGACCGTTGATAAACTTATTGGAAGGTCGAGATTGAAATATGCAAGCTTTTATTTTAATATGAGGACCCCACCATAGTCGACATATTTGTCGGTTTGTTTAACTAAAGCGAATTTTAATATTAAATATAGAGTGCGACATGCATACATTGTAAAAAAAAAAAAAAAAATTTCAAACCAGTAACAAGCTCTTACGACATAAAAAAAAAAAAAAAATCAAAACTGTAGTAACAAGCTCTTACGATTGAAAAAAAATTAAAAAAAAAAAAATTACCAAACTAGTAATAAGCTCTTACGACGACAAAAAAAAAAAAAAAAAAAAAATCATTCAAATAGGTTGAACTTCTTGAAGCTTCAAAAAAAAAAAAACTCACACTAAAACTCACATTTAACAAATATTTGTTATAATAACAAATATTTTATTATAAAATATTTTATAATAACAAATATATGTATCATATTTTATAAAAACAAATATTTTATAATAAAAATAAAGAATATAAAATATTTTATAAAAACAAATATTTTATAAAAACAAATATTTTATAATAACAAATAAAGAATATAAAATATTTTTATATCCTATTTTATATTTTATAAAATATAAAAATATTTGTTATTATAAAATATTTTATAATAACAAATATTTTTATATTTGTTATAAAATATTACGACTTATTAAAAAAAAAAAAAATCATAAGCAGGTTGAACTTCTTAGAAGCGAAAAAAAAAAAAAACTCACACTAAAAACTCACACTAACAAATATTTGTTATAATAACAAATATTTTATTATAAAATATTTTATAATAACAAATATATGTATCATATTTTATAAAAACAAATATTTTTATAATAACAAATAAAGAATATAAAATATTTTATAAAACAAATATTTTATAATAACAAATAAAGAATATAAAATATTTTTATATCCTATTTTATATTTTATAAAATATAAAATAGGATATAAAAATATTTTATAATAACAAATATTTTCTATTTGTTATAAAATATAAAAATATTTTATAAAATATTTGTTATTATAAAATATTTTATAATAACAAATATTTTTATAAAATATAAAAATATTTTATAACAAATATAAAAATATTTGTTATTATAAAATATTTTATAATAACAAATATTTTATATTTTATAAAATAATATAAAAATATTTGTTATTATAAAATATTTTATAATAACAAATATTTTTATATTTTATAAAATATAAAATAGGATATAAAAATATTTTATATTCTTTATTTGTTATTATAAAATATTTGTTTTTATAAAATATTTGTTTTTATAAAATATTTTATATTCTTTATTTTTATTATAAAAATATTTGTTTTTATAAAATATGATATATATATTTGTTATTATAAAATATTTTATAATAAAATATTTGTTATTATAACAAATATTTGTTAGTGTGAGTTTTTAGTGTGAGTTTTTTGAAGCTTCGAAGAAGTTCAACCTATTTAATGATTTTTTTTTTTTTTTTTTACATGTCGTAAGAGCTTGTTACAGTTTAGTTTTTTTTTTTTTTTTTTTTTTATGTCGTAAGAGCTTATTACGGCTTTTGATTTTTTTTTTTTATGTCGTAAGAGCTTGTTACTACGAGATTTTTTTTTTTTTTTTTTATGTCGTAAGAGCTTGTTACTTATACGTTTTATAGCATTTACTTACCGTATTATTTAATATTAAAAATTCGTTTTAGTTAAATAAACCGACAACATGTTGACTATGGTGGGGTCCTCATATTAAAATAAAAGCTTAAGATAAGTTGTTACTACCGGGTATATTTATGTTTCAATCTCAAACCTTCCAATAAGTTTATCAACTATCCAAAAGGGGTGTCAGATACATACTATAAATAACCTATCACATATGGATACTCTATATATATATATATATATATATATATATATATAACTGCTGTCGACTCATTCGATGAGCCCGGATTTTACATCAAGTGCATTTAATTAGTTTATATATATATATATATATATATATATATATATAATGCTTGTTTATATATCCGATGAGCCCTGAATTTTATATCCGGTGCATTTACTGCTTTTATATATATATATATATATATATATATATATAGTCCTGTCAAGCCTGGAGTTTCATCCGTGGCTTTTTTATTTTTTTTACATTTAAATCCGCTTAGAGTTCACTTCGTGGCAGTTGATAGCTTTTACAACTTTATTTACATTCAAGTCCCGCTTGGAGTCTACTTAGTGGCGGTTGATAGCATTTACTACTTTATTTACATTTCTGATCACCCATGGAGTTGCTTCGTCGTGGCTGATCATGCACACACACACAGAGATATATATATATATATATATATATATATATATATATAATCGCTATCGCTTTCCGCATAAATTTGCATAAAGATCATCGTGAGCCTAGAATCATGTGATCACAGATTGAGGTCTCATGAATCTAGATTAGGTTCCGTGATGGATTTTTTTCTAGTCAGTAAATGACTTGTACATTATTCTGATGGTCTCGAATTCCTTGGATGGTCATTATGTCCATAAGGAGTTCTAAGATCTGCTATATATTATTTTCTCGCAGATGCCTCGCATCTCAAAAATAAAAGAAAACAAGCCGAAGATTTAATAATAAAATGGAAATATCAAAGGCCTCAATTACTATTGAGCACATGGTTTGAAAAACCATTTTTATAAATCTTCATTGCTATATCTTGCTTAAAAATGAATTTTCTACAAAATTCAAACCATATGTATATAGGTGCGAACAAGGCATAGCACTACTTCCAAATAAATTGCACATTGATCCACACACACACATACACATTCATATAATAGTTTCTTTGAAAAGTGGTGGTCACTATGGCAACACGGATGTCGGGGGGTGCCTAACACCTTCCCTTCGCATAACCAAGCCCCCGAACCCTAAATGAATCTCGGTTTCACAGACCCGTTTAGCAGTGTCACATCACTGGGTCAATGTACAAACCTTTTTGATTTCATTGGTACAACCAGTTAAATACACCAACTGGCGACTCTTAAAGTCAAATCGTCGACATAATACATGTCGGACCTTTTTCACTTGTTTTTTCAAACAAATCTCACATTAACATGAGAACACTAAAGAACAAGTAACGAAAAGGGACACTAAAAAATCCCAATGTCGATAGGTGGCGACTCTGCTAGGGACTCCAGTAAGAAGGCTTAAGCCGCTATTACAAGCTTTTCAAAACTGTTATATTCTTGTGTGTGAATGTTGCATTTACATTTATGATGAATGTATACGAATTCATTTTACCTAGTGCACTGCTAAATATCTATCTGTGATATTAATGCTTTGCACATGTCATTATTTTGCATAAACGGTGAGACACGTTGTATATGAATGTATGTTGTGTGGTTCCTCCATTAGGAGGCTATCCTATCGGTGTTTGATTACTGGACTCGTAGGAAGAATAATTCCAACGGGGCTCAGGAAAGGTACCACCCAGATTCACTCCAGTTGAAAGACCGGATTAACTTCCCGTCAAGTAAATTGCGATGATCTGAGAACCTTCATGCTAAAAAGACGCGAGAGTAACCCTAAGATAGGTAAACCTCTGATAAACCAAATTTCGATTGCGTTCTCTTCATACTTTCCATTTTCAATTATTTGTAAAAGAATTTACTTGTAATTTTATTCCATTTTCATCCATATGTAATGGAAAATATGAAGAATATATATGCATGTATAACATGTTATCAATTAACAACCGGTTTTACAGGACAAAATTCCTAAAATGGACATGTTATGATAACATTTACATTACCCTAAGACTAAACTACATAAGTCTTTTGTAGGGAAGCAATTGAGCCTATTACCCACTCAAAATCCAAAAAGGCCCCGAGCCTATAGCCAATCATGTCTTCTTCTGACCAGTCTAATCCTGTTTCCCCAGAAGAATTTGACGGATTGAGTAAACAAATCATAGACTTGGCTATTCTTCTCAAAGAGATGCATCAGTCCACTCAAGGTATGAAGATACCTATACATACAGAATCCTCTACACAAAGAGGAGTTCAAGGTCTGGAAAAAACAATTCGAGAACCTAAGTTGGATACGACCAACAAAGACCCTGAAAACACCCATCTCAAAGAAGATCTAGACACCGGTGATATCAGGAAGAAGGTCCTTTAAATGGAGGAAACTATATGTGTTCTCAAAGGGATTAGAACACGTGGTAGTGTTTCATATACAGACCTTTGCATATTTCTGGTGTTCATTATCCAGAGAAATTCAAAACTCCTAATTTTGAAAAATATGACGGATTAGTGGATCCTTATACCCATTTAAAGGTATTCATTGGAGAACTTAGATCTTACGCAAAAAATGAAAAGCTCGGAATACAGTTGTTCCAGAAAAGTCTGTTGGGAAGAGCTGGCTCACACCTTCCTCACTCAATACAGTTTTCAATATCAAATGGCTCATGACCGGTACCAAATTACCAAGGTCAAGAAATAGTCTAATGAGTCATTTAGTGAGTATGCTCAAAGGTGGAGGCACCTTGCTGCTCAAGTTATTCCTTCCATGACAGAATCAGAAATGGTCATAACTTTCATAGATGTACAGGAAGCTCCTTTCTATGAAAGAGTTGTAGCTGGTATTGGCAAACCATTCTCTAAAATGATCAAGCACGGAGAGATAGCTAAGATGGGATTGAAGTCTGGAAAAATTCAAGACCTAGCCGCTCTTAAAGCTGTTGCTGAACACATCCAGTCTGGATCTTATGGAATCAACCTCCGGAGGGTCCATAAAAAGAAAGAGGAGGATGTTTCCTTGATACTACAAGGACATAAATGAAATCAAAACATGCCTATATAGAGGAGAAATTACCCCCCTTTCCAAGCATAGTCTTCAAACCCTCCATTGCCTAAAGGTGGAGATGCAAAGTGACCTCGGACGTTCACACCCTTAGGGGATTCGCTCGAGAATATCCTTGTTCTTCTGACCACTCAAAAGAAAATCACACGTCTTCTTCCACCAGCCAACCCTAATGGGAGGGGTTTTAATGTAATTCGGAAGTGTGTTTATCATGTCGGAGCACCTGGACATGATACTCAAGATTATTTGGCCTTGACACACAAGATCCAAGATTTAATAGACAACGGTGAGATCGTAGTCACCAAACCAGATCAACCTCATGTGCAAGACAACCCTCTTCCTTAACACAAAGAAGAAGAGGTCAACATAATTAGTCGGAGCACTGGGCAAAGTTCCAATTTTAATGGCGAACCATCTCAGACCATCAAAGACGGTGTTGACATAAGGGATTATGCAAAGTTGTAGTTTACTATGGAACGAAAGATGAAATCTCTTTGTAAATAAATTGAGCAATTAGCTGAACTGGTGACCCATCAACATCAATTCACACGCCAATTAATCAGACAGGAGCATGCCTATCTCCTTCCATTTGTTATGATTGCTCCACCATCACCTTCAGAAAGTGAAGCTAAGGAGGATAAGGTTTCTAAGAGAGAAAATGCTAAAGTCCATTGGGATTTTTCCAATCAGAGGGAATTTACCTATCTCGACCAATCTATGGATGAGATATTTCAAATGTTGATCAACGAAGGAAGAATTACCTTCCTTCTACCTCCAATCAATCCCTGCTCTAGACGGTTCAATTCTGATGAAGTTTGTCAATATCATTCACACTCTCGCGGTCACAGCACAGAAGAATGTTGGGCACTCCGCCATCTCATTCAGAATCTTATTGATAGCGGTGTCCTGCAAATCACAGATGATTACACTGTGCAACTTAAGAGTGGGAATACATGTCCTACAAAATAGAAGGAATCAATAGAAGTTATACCCGAAGTGGATGATGAGACTGTCAAATTATTTCCCATACAACCAATACAACTCAAAGGAGCTGACAATCCTTTGAAAGTGGCCGCACCTGAGCCAATTCCTTTACCCTTCAGACCACAACATCCTATTGTCAGCTTGCACAAAGTTCTATGGAATTATGGAGAAGCTGAAGGATCTACGTCTCATACTACTACTACAGTGTCGAAGGATAATCCATTGTATCTTCCTCAATGGGTTATGATGCCTACTTTCAAAGCAAAGGGGAAGATTCCCATGGAGAGGATTGAAAAATTCCTCCACACTATGGGCCACAATGAAGCCAATGTGGTTTTAATTTTACGACAAGTTCTACACCAGATATTAATACTAGATTTGGTTTTCTCTTCGTAGATCATCGGAAGATCTTATTGTAGGTTTTGGAAGAAGCCTATCTGCCAAAATCAGTGGATGTGGAAAAATTTCAACATCTAGTTGATCACATTTTTAACAACAATGTGATATCCTTCACTGATGATGACATACCGCCCGAAGGGACCGGTCATTGCAAGCCATTGCACATTGAGTTTTGTCTTTTGGGTACATGTTAGCTGGAGTTTTGATAAATGGAGGCTCATCTCTGAATATCTATCCTTATGCCACCTTGGTGAAGATAAATGTCAATCTCAAGCGGATCCAAAGTAGCCACACGGTTACCAAAGCTTTTGATGGATCCCGACGAAATGCCGTCGGAAAGATTGAATTTCCAATTGAGACTGGCCCAAATACATTCAATGTATCATTCCATGTCCTAAAGATAGATTCAGGAAACAACCTGCTATTGGGGAGACCATGGATACATATGGCTGGAGCCGTTCCCTCCATACTACATCAACATCTCAAATACATTATCAACAACAATCTAGTCACTGTTAATGCTGAACCGGAGTATCCTGAACAAGGAAATCTGCCAATCATCAGTTTCAACTCTGAAGTTGAGCGGACCAGTATTCATACCTTGGAAGTGAGTAACACTCAATATCGACCTATTGAAGCACCAATTTCCATACCCAAGATTTCTGCCGAGGTTATGTCGGCTACTCAAGAAATGATGTCATTGGGTTATCAGCATAGACAAGGGCTTGGTAAAGATAAGCAGGGTATTAAGCACCCTATTCAAATATCCAGTCAAATTGGTACAGTCGGGCTAGGCTATTCTGCCAGTTCCAGTCTTAGGAATCCGCATAAACACAAGTCGGTTCCTCAAGCTTCCGCCACAGGGTGATGTTTTCAATCTGCACCTCATGAGCTAATACAGTCACCAGTTAAGGTGCCAGACATGTTATAACTATGCTATTTCCCAAGACAATACCCTTCAAAGAAAAAGAGGTGCTGATTCCTGATCCCGAAGTGGAAGAAAAGGAACAGAAATATAATCATGACATTGCCTTGATGATGGCAGGTATACGACTTCATTGTTCATGATGAACATACAAACAGATACACCCCAGACAATGATTACCCAGATGTCATGGTTATCATTCGGGAGAAGGAGGACAATGACAATCCCTCCATTACTGCAGTCCATCAAGACTTTGCCCTCGATAATTGGAACATTATTCCATGCATTGGTCGACAAGGGTAAAATGGGCAGAAAATCCCTCTGCCCTATAGATAACTTTAATTGCTTACTTTTCTTTACAGTAATAGTAGTTATTTTATCAAGTACATGCTAACACTTTTGTATGATCAAACAGTTGCATATATTAAGTGAAAGCATACTTTGTTTCAGGACTCTGAATTTAGATGTGCCTGTACTTGCTGATGAGGTGCCTTCTCTCCACAAGGGCTATAACTTTGATGCAAATTTGGACTTAGACTTGATGGACATTCAAGAGGACATTGAGACACCTCAAGAGATTAAGGAATGGGTCGCAGACAAGCCTAAATCCAACCTTGACCAAACCACTCATTTCAATCTTGGAACCTTAGAAAACTCTAAGCTAATCCAAATTGGTTCAGACCTTACCACAAATCAGCGGAATGACATGGTTGCACTATTAACCCAATTCCAGGATGTGTTTGCATGGTCTCATGAAGATATGGGTGGTTTGTCCACTGATATAGTTCTTCATCGCCTTCCCATTAAAGAGGGATTCAATCTAGTTAGGCAAAAACTTAGGTGATTGAAACCTGAGTGGAGTTTAAAAGTCAAAGAAGAAATTGTGAAACAATTTCAAGCTGGCATTATCATGGTGTCTACATATCCGGAGTAGATATCCAACATTGTTCATGTGCCTAAACCGGGAGGAAAGGTGCAAGTTTGTGTGGATTACCGGGATTTGAACAAAGCTTGCCTTAAAGATAGCTTTCCCGTACCTTTTATCCACATTCTCATTGACAACACTGCTCAATACGGCATGTACTCCTTTGCTGATTGCTTTGCGGGGTACCATCAAATTATGGTCGCTGAGGAAGACCATGAGAAAACTGCTTTCATCACGCCTTGGGGAACCATTTGCCACAGACGGTTGTCATTCGGCCTCATCAATGTCGGGGCTACCTACTCAGCGAGCTATGATGGCTCTTTTCCATAATTTAATGCATAAGGAGATAGAGATCTACGTGGATGTTATCATTGTCAAATCCCGAAGGGAGGACGACCATCTAGACCATCTCAAGATGTTATTCAATAGGTTTCATAAGTACAACTTGAAGTTGAATCCAGCCAAGTGCGCCTTTGGTGTCAAATCAGGCAAGTTGCTAGGTTTCCTAGTTAGCCACAAAGGGATTAAACTGGATCATACCAAAATCCAAGCCATCAAGGAAATGCCTATTCCTCAAATGGAGAAGGAAATACAGAGATTTTTGGGAAGAATCAACTTCATTAGCAGGTTCATTTCTCAACTCATAGCAACCTGTGAGCCCATCTTCAAGCTATTAAGGAAGAACTCCTCCATGAAATGGAAATATGAGTGCCAGAAAGCCTTCCTTACCATTAAAGAGCAGCTGATTAACGCTCCTATTTTGGTACTTCTCAGGGATGATGTTCCCCTGTTCATGTACAATTCCATGGGCTGCATGCTGGGGCAAAAAGATGATAGAGGCTAAGAACGAGCTATCTATTACCTCAGTAAAAGATTCAGCACCAGTGAACACAAGTACACTCTGATTGAGAAGACTTGTTATGCTTTGGCATGGGCTTTTATGAGATTACAACATTATCTCCATGGTCATAAAACCCATCTCATATCCCGCGTGGATCCTCTCAAGTATGTGTTCAATAAACCTATACTGAATTATCGGCTATCTAGATGGTCGTTGATCCTACAACAATTTGACATCGTCTACGTGACGCAGAAGTCTTTCAAGGTCAATGAATTGAAGATCAACTGGCCACCGCACCTGCAGGGGACTATAAACCCTTGGAAACATACTTCCCCGATGAAGCGGTAATGACAAGACAAAGAACAACATCGAGACGATACATAAAATGACGTGGAAAATGTATTTTGATGGAGCTGTTAACAAAGAAGGCTCTAGAAATGAGCAGATTCTAATATGCAGATGGGGAGCGGTTCTAATATGTCAGACTTCAGGCCGTGGACGCCCCAAAAATAGGTATTCATCACCCATCTTGTGTCGCCAAATACATGGTACAAAATTCAAATACAACTTAATAATACAGCTGTCGTGTAAAATACGACAAAACATAATCTAAGAGTTTTAATACGTATATTGTCATCTAGACAGTATACAAACTCAAAGGAGTCCTCATTACATTTATTGTCACACTATTTAATCAGAATAGTGAGGACTACTAATGCTATCATCTAGACCGTCACTCCTTTCCCCGACTCGTCCCAGCTATATTCTCATTTCCTGAAGAGAACAGTGAAAGAAAGGGTGAGCTCAACTAGCCCAGTAAGAAATATTATAACTAAGATAATGCAGAATAAATTATCAATAGTCTTCAACAATGTTAAACTGATAAAATACAATAGACATCAAGTTTAACTGCAGCGGAATAAGAAATCCATTAGAAGAGTCAAGTAGAAAATAAAAACTATTATCTTCTATGATTAAAAAAAATGATTTTATCAACTTTTATCACTAAGACTCAGCTTAATAAATAAACCACATCTTCTAATCATCCCTGTACTATGGGCCAAGGATATTCATTAAATTATCAATGGTCATGACTATACGAAAAAATTCCTAGTCATAATCATACCAAGTCCATCTCTGCACGTAACCCAAAGATATACAACTATAAAACCAACAACCAACAGTCCATCTTTGCACGTAAGCCAAAGATATACAATTCAATAATCCACAACCCATATTTGCACGTAAGTCAAGATAACTTTTATTACCATATAAGCATGAGGATGATGACAATGATATAAACATTAATCAACTGAAAAACGAGGATAAATATTAAAGACTTTAAATTTATCCAAATATTATCAACCACTCATAATCTAATATTATTAATATCATAACAATATTTTAATCACTTCTTAAACTTATAAACAATTTATTTCAATTGTTTACACTTTACCAAATAATGCATTTAGTTATTCAAAAATGTTATACTCATAAGATTTCATCACTAATGATCAAATCCCTTATCAAAAATCTTCATATACCTTATATAGGATTTCCAAGCCACAAAAACCTATTTTCTAACTTTGTTACTTCACATAACATATTTAACTCTTATGTTCGTAACTAAACCATTTTCATGAAAAATATCAAATCAGTTCCAAAAATATTTCTTTTCTGAGATTTAGCAGAATATAGTCCCATAATGAACATATATTTTTCTTAAAATTCATTAACTATTTTTCAAAAATCAATTTCTAATTAATTCTTTAAAAAATTAGCTACCTCAAGGTTAACTCCAGAAATTCCCAAATCTTGGCAAGATCTAACACATGTTAACGTGAGCCTCTAGTTTAAATTTCATGGTCATCAGAGTTATAGAACTCCGGTTATAACGTTTTTCGTTAGAAAAACCTAAATATTGAAATGGTCATAACTTGCTCATTTTAAGTCGGAATGAGCTCATTTTTGGACAAGAGGTACCTTATACCATATAGTTTCATGTCCTATAAGGCCAAATTTTTTCTCACAAATTAAGTGGCTGAAATAGCCCCTTAAAGTTTTTGGGCAGTAGCATTTTCCTCTTTTGCAGCTTTGGACTCTTTTGCTAAAACTAGTCCACACGAAAATCTACAACACCTTTTCCAGTGGTTCCACTTGGAGATGCTACAAAACTCATAGATCTAACTCAAGAACTTGACCACACTCAAAAAGTCAAAATATAATAGGAGATATGGTCAATTGAATTTCATGTTCCATTTTAACCAAAATCTGATTTTTCAACCCTTAGTGATTTCTAAGAAACTTTCATGTTTTCACATAATAACCAACAGAACTCATCATAACACTTACTAATACTTCATATACCCATGATTTTCATCAGTCCAATACTTTTATTATGACTCTCATCATAATCAACGTAACCAGATTATTTCCACAATTTAATAAGGAATGAATACGAAGGATCATTCACCATGCATGTGGTAATCCACTTATACAGGTTATTCCAACAGAATAATAAATAATGGAATAATAGAAGGATTCACCATGCATGCGATAGAGACCGCACAGATAGGTTATTCCTAACAGAATAATAAAGATGGAACTAGGTCCGGCATAAAACGCACAAACAGGATATTCCAACATAATAATAAAGAATGGAATAACAATAGAAATCACCATGCATGCGGTAAGTTGCATAGAAAGGTTATTCCAATAGAATAATAAATAACGGAATCAGGTCAGGCGAAATTCGCACCAACAAGATGTACCAACAGAATAATAAAGAATGGAATAACAACAGAAATCACCATGCATGCGGTACTTCGCATAGACAAGTTATTCCAACAGAATAATAAATGATGGAACCAGTCCCACAAAACGCGCATGCATGTGATATTACGATAGAATAATAAATGCGAGAATAATAAATAATGGAACCAGTCCGGTAGTAAACGCATGCATGAACGGATATTAAACAAAATAATAAAGAATGGAATAACAGAAAAATTTCACCATGTATGCGGTACTTCACATAAACAGGTTATTCCAACATAATAATAAGGAATGGAATAATAGAAGAATTTCACCATGTATGCAGTACTTCGCATAGACAGGTTATTCCAACATAATAATAAGGAATGGAATAATAGAATAATTTCACCATGTATTCATTACTTAGCATAGACAGGTTATTCCAACATAATAATAAGGAATGGAATAACAGAATAATTTCACCAATTATAGGGTAGTTCACGTATACAGGTTATTCAATAGAATAATAAAGAATGGAATAAATGAAGTTCTCTTCATGAATATGAAAAAAATAATAGAAAGGTAGCAGACTTCTCTTCTTCTTCTTTCTCTCTATAGATTTTCTCTCTATAGCTTCTCTCTATAATTTCTCTCTCCAGAGTTTCAGTGAATTCGTAAGAAATAATGAAGGAATGAGCTTCTATTTATAGGAGAATGGACTGAATAGTAACTAATTCATGAACGATCCAGATTGATTTACTTTTAAACGGACGGTCCATATTAAAACTTAAAGTAACAGTCCATACTGATTCACTATTAAAACTTTAAACCAACGGTCCATACTGATTCACTATTAAAACTTTAAACTAGCGGTCCATACTGATTCACTATTAAAACTTTAGACCATCGGTCCATACTGATTCACTATTAAAACTTTAAACCAATGATCCATATTGATTTACTATTATAATTTCAACCAACGGTCTGAAAAATTAGCATATCTCCTCATGGAATAATATTGTACCCAAAAATAATTTGGACCAAAAAGAAATATATTTTGTTCAGGTGAATAATATCCCGTGAATAGTAACTCGTGAATAGTAACTCATGAATAGTAACTCCTGAATAGTAACTCATGAATAGTAACTCGGGAATAGAACTCTAAACTAAAAGCGCCTACGAATAATGGATTGAACAATATAACCTCCAGACATAAATTATTATCGAAATAAATGTCAACTTCCACTAACACCAATAATCCCAACATAATGGAACTATCAAATTCATCTTTAATCAACACGAAATTATTCATCATTAATATTATAACTCATAATATTTAACAAAGCGAGTTGTTCCCAGGAAGAGGGGCTTTCAATAAGGATTTCTCCCTATCATTGTGCGCATGATTAGGTGACTAAACCTCTCCTCGATGTGAACTTTTTTAGACATTGTAAATATTTTAATTTAATATTATGAACAACTTTGTCGTCTCAATTATTGATTTAATAGTATATCATATAACGCAGATGATACTGTGACAATAATCGAATCAATAATATGAGAGATAAGATGCAGCAATTACGGCAGCAATAATTGAATATAATTGAGTGACTTATCACGTAAGCATCAATGACCAATACCGTATGCTACTATGCAACCACGTGTATTACTGTACTTTTACTACCGAGTAGTTCAACAGTTTTAATGGTAAAACTTCCGCCATTATTTTTATAAAAATATTTTTGTCGTTTTCTCAATCCGACAATAATTCCGTTGTGGGGTCCACCAATGACTGTGTCGTCGTACGAATATTCCCTGTTAAAACAAATATTTACCGACCAATCGAATATTATATAACAACTTGCGTACTTTGTAAAATTTATAAATATTACCCACAACTATAACGTTATCTCAAACCCACACTAAAATTTTGAAAAAAATATTTCGATAAAATTAAATCTTTATTCGTAAAATTTGGGGTCTCACAATCTCCCCTCCTTACGAAATTTCACTCTCAAAATTTACGTACGTACCTGGTATGACGAAGAGGTGAGGATACCTTGAATACCTTTATCGTCAAAAACATTAAATTCATCTTTGCAATACGGCTAAAGATATTCATTAACAATTCATCTTTGCACTACAGGCCAACTGTATAACCAATAATCAACAGTTCATCTTTGCACTACAGGCCAAGATATACAACTGTAAAACCAATAATGCTGAGACTCAACCTAATAGTATCACGACCACGAATTATCCATGCACTACAGGCCAAGGATATTCGTGTTTTCAATTACGGTCATGATTATACCGAATTATCCCTTGTCATAATCACACCAAGTCCATCTATGCACTACGGGCCAACGATGACTTTTACCACATCATTTGTAACATTATGGTCATGATTATACCGAATAATCCCTGGTTATAATCATACCAAGTCCATCTATGCACTATAGGCCATAGATGACTTTCAACAAAATATAAATATGATGAGTAGTTAATCAATCGATTCCTAGAATCACATCAAATGCAAGTGTTTTCAAAGAAATAAGATTGACAGGTAACGTGCGATTACCAATTTGAATCAAATAAGACTTATAAACCGTGGATGTAATGAAGGTTTCTCCCAACGGAGTTTCAACAGATAAGTCAAAGTCTAATTTCTCCGGAGTCAAATTTAAACGTTGAGCGCAAGTAGGAGAAATAAAGAAATGGGTAAAACCGGTATCAAATAAAGTATAAACTTTGCTAGAGTTTATGTTTAACTTACTCGTAATAACTTCGTTCGGGTTTCTTGACAAACGCTCTCACTTAAACTACCGGATTTGACTTTGCTATAGGGTACATTCCACTCTTAAGTGCTTTCGTCACATTCCTGATCCATGATTTGAATCATTATTCTCCGATCCATATCGAATTGGGGTTGACCGCTCTGCACAGGGTAATTCTGAATTCGATGTTGGATTCTCCCAATTGTTGTCCAAAAATCAAAATCCATTTAATCTATTTTGACTTTATTGGATCGGACGTCTTTTTCGACAATATCAACGCGTCGTGCGGCTTTTAACCACGCATCATCTATTCTCCTTCGTTCAGTTGTTTCTGATTTCATCAGATCTTTGATCAAAGCATTCTCAGATTCCAGCTCTAATATCTTATACTCTGCTAAAGAGTGCTTCTGTTCAAGCATCACACATCGGGTAACACAATTTTGAATTGTTGCATCTCTTTGCTCTACAACCGCCTGCCGTTCTTCCGCTTGCTCTTCTAACTCATGAATACAATTTTGTAATTCTAAATTTTGATCATAAAATTCTTCTAATAAATTTTCCTCAAGTTCCTCTTCTTCCTCTTCTTCCTCACTCTCAGCCGCTACCTCTGCAACTATCTCGGGTGCAACTATTAGTTCTTCATTCACCGTGTAGATATCTTTAATTTCTTTTTCGTCTGACATCACATTAACCTAGTTAATGATTAAAGGTGTCTCAATGGTCTCATTCACTCCATTGCTAACATGTTCAGCTGCCATTTTCAAACACTGCCACAAAGCAAGAGTTATTTGACATCTCAAATATTATCCCTATACTCTGACCGACCAATTAAATACCAAATAAACTTAGGTAGGTCATACTAGTGAAGGAATTCCCCGTCTCTCCCCAACTAGCTCTTATCTCACATCTCAGCCAGGGATCATATCCCTAAGCCTTGATACCAACTGTGATGCCCCCAAAAATAGGTATTCATCACCCATCTTGAGTTGCCAAATACATGGTACAAAATTCAAATACAACTTAATAATACAACTGTCGTGTAAAATACGACAAAACATAATCTAAGAGTTTTAATACGTATATTATCATCTAGGAAGTATACAAACTCGAAGGAGTCCTCATTACATTTATTGTCACACTATTTAATCAGAATAGTGAGGACTACTAATGCAATCATCTCAACCATCACTCCTTTCCCCTACTCGTCCCAGCTATATTCTCTTTTCCTGAAGAGAACAGTGAAAGAAAGGGTGAGCTCAACTAGCCCAGTAAGAAATATTATGACTAAGATAATGCAGAATAAATTATCAATAGTCTTCAACAATGTTAAACTGATAAAATATAATAGACATCAAGTTTAACTGCAGCGGAATAAGCAATCCATTAGAAGAGTCAAGTAGAAAATAAAACCTACTATCTTCTATGATTTAAAAAAATATTTTTATCAACTTTTATCAGCTGAGACTCAGCTTAATAAATAAACCACATCTTCTAATCATCCCTATACTACGGGCCAAGGATATTCATTAAATCATTAATGGTCATGACTATACCAAAAAATCCCTAGTCATAATCATACCAAGTCCATCTCTGCACGTAAGCCAAAGATATACAACTATAAAACCAAAAACCAATAGTCCATCTTTGCACGTAAGCCAAATATATACAATTCAATAATCCACAGCCCATCTTTGCACATAAGCCAAGATAACTTTTATTACCACATAAGCATGAGGATGATGAAAATGATATAAACATTAATCAACTGAAAACGAGGATAAATATTAAAGACTTTAAATGTATCTAAATATTATCAACGACTCATAATCTAATATTATTAATATCATAACAATATTTTAATCACTTCTTAAACTTATAAATAATTTATTTCAATTATTTACATTTTACCAAATAATGCATTTAGTTATTCAAAAATGCTATACTCATAAGATTTCATCACCAATGATCAAATCCCTTATTAAAAATCTTCATATACCTTATATATGATTTCCAAGCCACAAAATCCTATTTTCCAACTTTGTTACTTCACATAACATATTTAACTCATATGTTCGTAACTAAACCATTTTCATTAAAAATACCAAATCAGTTCCAAAAATATTTCTTTTTTGAGATTTAGCAGAATATAGTCCCATAATGAACATATATTTTTCTTAAAATTCATTTACTATTTTTCAAAAATCTATTTCTAACACATGTTAATGTGAGCCTCCAGTTTAAATTTCATGGTCATCGGAGTTATAGAACTCCGGTTATAGCATTTTTTGTCAGAAAAAACCCAAATATTGAAATGGTCATAACTTGCTCATTTTAAGTTGGAATGAGCTCATTTTTGGACAGGAGGTACCTTATACCATATACTTTCATGTCCCAAAAGGCCAGAATTTTTCTCATAAATTAAGTGGCCGAAAATGCCCTTTAAAGTTTCTGGGCAGTAGCATTTTCCTCTTTTGCAGCTTTGGACTCTTTTACTAAAACCAGTCCACACCAAAATCTACAACACCTTTTCCCGTGATTCCACTTGGAGATGCTTCAAAACTCATAGATCTAACTCTAGAACTTGACCACACTAAAAATTCAAAATATAATAGGAGATATGGTCAATTAAATTTCATGTTCCATTTTCACCAAAATCTAATTTTTCAACCCTTTGTGATTTCTAAGAAACTTTAATGTTTTCACATAATAACCAACATAACTCATCATAACACTAACTAATACTTCATATACCCATGATTTTCATCAGTCCAATGCTTTTATTATGACTCTCATCACAACCAACGTAACCAGATTATTTCCATAATTTAATAAGGAATGAATACGAAGGATTATTCACCATGAATGTGGTAATCCATTTATACAAGTTATTCCAACAGAATAATAAATAATGGAATAACAGAAGGATTCACCATGCATGCGATAGAGACCGCACAGATAGGTTATTCCCAACATAATAATAAAGACAGAACCAGGTCCGACGTAAAACGCACAGACATGATATTCCAACAGAATAATAAAGAATGGAATAACAACAGAAATCACCATGCATGCGGTACGTCGTATAGACAGGTTATTCCAACAGAATAATAAATAACGGAACCAGATCAAGAGAAATTCACACCGATAGGATGTCCCAACAGAATAATAAAGAATGGAATAACAACAGAAATCACCGTGCATGTGGTACTTCGCATAGACAGGTTATTCCAACAAAATAATAAATGATGGAACCAGGTCCAACGTAAAACACACAGACAGGATATTCCGACAGAATAATAAATGCGAAATAATAAATAATGGAACCAGGTCCGGCGTAAACTCACAGACATGATATTCTGACATAATAATAAAGAATGGAATAATAGAAGAATTTCACCATGTATGTGGTACTTCGCATAAATAGGTTATTCCAATATAATAATAAGGAATGGAATAATAGAAGAATTTCACCATGTATGCAGTACTTCGCATAGACAGGTTATTCCAACATAATAATAAGGAATGGAATAATAGAAGAATTTCACCATTTATTCAGTACCTCGCATAGACAGGTTATTCCAACATAATAATAAGGAATGGAATAACAAAATAATTTCACCAAGTATAGGGTAGTCACGTATACAGGTTATTCCAACAGAATAATAAAGAATGGAATAACAGAATTTCTCTTCATGAATATGAAAAAAATAATACCCCTTACCTTAGAAGAAACTGGATATTGGAATAGAAAGGTAGCAGACTTCTCTTCTTCTTTCTCTCTATAGATTTTCTCTCTATAGCTTCTCTCTATAATTTCTCTCTCTAGAGTTTCAGTGAATTCGTAAGAAATAATGAAGGAATGAGCTTCTATTTATAGGAGAATGGACTGAATAGTGACTAATTCATGAACGGTCTAGATTGATTTACTTTTAAACGGACGATCCATATTAAAACTTAAAGCAACGGTCCATACTGATTCACTATTAAAACTTTAATCCAACGATCCATACTGATTCACTATGAAAACATTAAACCAATGGTCCATACTGATTCACTATTAAAACTTTAAACCAGCGGTCCATACTGATTCACTATTAAAACTTTAAACTAACGGTCCATACTGATTCACTATTAAAACTTTAAACCAATGATCCATATTGATTTACTAT
This sequence comes from Panax quinquefolius, assembly GCA_020205615.1. Lineage (NCBI taxonomy): Eukaryota > Viridiplantae > Streptophyta > Magnoliopsida > Apiales > Araliaceae > Panax > Panax quinquefolius. The sequence continues at coordinate 89,209,878 of CM035154.1, forward strand.
TATAATTTCAACCAATGGTCTGAAAAATTAGCACATCTACTCATGGAATAATATTGTACCCAAAAATAATTTGGACCGAAAAGAAATATATTTTGTTCAGGTGAATAGTATCCCGTGAATAGTAACTTATGAATAGTAACTCATGAATAGTAACTCGTGAATAGTACTCCGACACAAAAAATGCCCTGAATACCCGATTAAACAATATAACCTCCAGACATAAATTATTATCGAAATAAATGTCGACTTCCACTAACACCAATAATCCCAACACAATGGAACTATCAAATTAATCATTAATCAACACGAACTTATTCATCATTAATATTATGACTCACAATATTTAACAACCAGGTTGTTCCCAGGAAAGAGGGGGCTTTCCAATAAGGATTTCTCCCTATTGGCGCGCAATTAGGTGACCAAACCTCTCCTTGACAGAACTTCTAGACATTGTAAATATTGCAATTTAATAATATGAACAACTTTGTCGTCTTAATTATTGATTTAATAGTATATCATATAACATCAGATGATACTGTGACAATAATCGAATAAATAATATGAGAGATATGATGCAACAATTTCTGTAGCAATAATTGAATATAACTGAGTGACTTATCACGTAAGCATCAATAACCAATACCATGTGCTACTATGCAACCACGCGTATTACTGTACTTTTACTACCGAGTAGTTCAACAGTTTCAATGGTAAAACTTTCGCTGTTATTTTCATAAAAATATTTTTGTCATTTTCTCAATCCGACAATAATTCAGTTGTGGGGTCCACCAATGATTGTGCCATCGTACAAATATTCCCTGTTAAAACGAATATTCCCTGACCAATCAAATATTATATAACAACTTGTGTATTTTGTAAAATTTATAAATATTACCCACAACTATAACATTATCTCAAACCCACACCAAAATTTTGAAAAAAATATTTCGAGAAAATTAAATTTTTATTCGTAAAATCTGGAGTCTCACACTGGCCCTTCTCAATGTGGGGAATGGACGTGATCGGGCCCATCGAGCCCAAAGCCAGTAATGGTCATCGATTCATATTCACCATGATCGACTACTTCACCAAATGGGTAGAAGCAGCTTTCTTCCCCAGGGTTACCAAAGAAGTTATCATTGCTTTCATCGAAACAATGTCGTCTGTCGATATGGACAACCAGAGGTCATTGTGTCAGACAATGCTAAGAACCTCAACAATAAAATGATGGAGGAGTTATGCAGCAAATTCCACATCAAACACCTTAACTCCATCATCTACCGTACAAAGATGAATGGTGCTGTTGAAGCGGCTAATAAAAACATAAAGAAGATCATGAAGAAAATGTCCGCCAATCACAAAAGATGGCCAGACCTCTTGCCTCTGACTTTATTAACCTACAGAACTTCTATGCGTACTTCAACTGGGGCAACCCCCTACTCATTAGCCTGTGGGATGGAAGCAGTTCTCCTCATAGAGGTGGAAATTGAATCCCTCAGAGTATTGATGGATGCTCAGTTGGATGAGGACTAATGGGTACAAGACAGGTATCACCAATTGTCTCTAATAGACGAAAGGAGAACTGCTGGCAATCTTCCATGGTCAATTATATCAACAAAGGATCGTACGATCCTACAACAGAAAAGTCCGACTACGATAGTTCAAACAACATGACTTGGTTTTGAAGAAGATCATTGACAACCAAGATCAATCTAGGGGAAAATTCGCTCCTAACTGGGAAGGCCCATTTGTTGTCAAGGAGGTATTGACAGGAGGTGCTCTCAGATTGCAGGAAATAGATGGCGATGAATTCCCACATCTTATCAACTCGGACACCGTGAAACGGTACTATATCTGAAGTTACCATCAAACAAACATCCTGGTTTTGATCATCCAATCACCAGTCATTCCGGTTTTGAACCCTTCCATTCTACATACTCTTCTGCCCCTCAGGGAAACATACACTTCAAACTAGCAGCCTAGTTTCACCTCATTTCAAATCTTCCATATAACTTCGATTATCCTGAAGATGGGATTGAACCTTTCACACCTGCAGTTTATCCTGAAGATAGGATTAAACTTTTCTACGCCTGCAGTTTATTCTGAAAATGGGATTAAACTTTTCTACGCCTGCAGTTTATTCTGAAGATGGGATTAAACTTTTCTACGCTTGCAGTTTGTCCTGAAGACGGGATCAAACTTTTTTCCACACCTACAGTTTATCCCCATTATTGGATCAAACTTTCTTCTCCCCGTAGTATAGCTTGCACATGGGATTCACACTTCTCTTTGGCTGCGATTCGTCCTGAGGGACGAACTACGTCGACCTAATCTCCCTGACACCCAGGAGTACGTAGGTAACCATATTCTATATGGCTCGGTTACAATAAACAAAAAAACAACAAAAACATTTCTTCCCTTTGTCTACAAAAAACAAAAACAACAAAAACATTTATACACCTTATCTGCCTTTCACATTCAGCGTTGAACCTCTTACACCAGGTTCGAACTACGCAGACTTGATCTCCTCTTCAATAGGAGTACGTAGGCAGCCATTCATGGTTCAGTCTAACCCCTACCAGAACAAAAATATTTGTCACACGGTACTGGGATCAACCTTCAATTCACCACATTTCATCGGTTTCAGATCAAAGCGATGGAATTACCCAACCTCTTCTCACCAATAGAAGATTTGGTGACCATCTAAGTTGTGATCGTGCCTCGAAAAGAAATACCAACCCATAAGAAATGGAATTAACTAGGCTTCTCACAAATAGAAGTACTGGCGACCATCTATGGTGCGGTCAATCTCAAAGAGAAAGAAAGCACCCTCCTCTCCACTTTTCCATACAGATACCAGTCCTAAAACACCAAAGATGGTAGGGATATACAAAAATCAATGATCCGTTCTGAGAGATCTTGCGACGTCTCAATTTCCACCTATCAAGAAATAAGTTCAAAATGCATCAAGATCATGAGGCCTGAAGAAACATGCAAATATCAAGCAAGTATCAAGGCAGGGAAGTGAATCAAAATATATTTCCCTGCCATACATTATATTGTTTAATATATACATATGTGTTGTACATGACAAAATGGCTAAGCTAGTTTGTTCAGGAAAATACAAAGCTATCTACAGATCTGTATACATGCGGACTATCAGATCTAACATGGCATCCCTCTCTAAAGAAGGAGGTAACACTGCGAGCTCCTGCCCAAGGGTATCTACACGAGCTAGCAGATCAGAGGCTAACTGCATGGTGGAATAATGCTCATCAATGTAAGCACTCATGTCGACAAGACTGACAGTCATCTGGGATCTCACTGAAGTACTGTCTGCGATGGCCACATCCCTAGCAGATAAGGCGGCATCCCGCTCCACTATCAATGTATCCCTGGCTGACCTAGCCTCAGCCCTCTCTAATAGAGCGGCGTCTCTCCCATCAAGAGCTGTCAACATCTCGGCCCTAGCCTGATATCTATCATAGGTCATCAGATGTAAGCTCTGCTCCAAATGTTGTGCCGAATACTGAGTAACAATGGCACTTGGGATGGTGGAATCCATCACAAATGTTGGCAGCCCAGCAGTCAAATCATTGATGGGAATATTAGCCTCCTCTATAGGCTCATCATCGTCAGAATAAGTCTCCTGCACTGTGGATACTACAATAGCCGATGCAGTCTCTGTCTCCATCCATGCGGAATACTCTGCAGAACAACCTAGATGACTAACAGAAAACACAGCTAGTTCTCGCTGATCCCAACAGGCATACAACCTGGATCTGTCCTTCGCTGATAAACGGTGCGAAGTGAAGCACTGACTCACTGCCCCCTTATAAGGATGAAAATCCTGAAAACTGGTCAAACTGACACATTACGACCAGTGGGTGGTAAGTAATCATGCCCCTCAATCTAGCTAGAGGGAGGTAATCCATGCCCGAAGCATGAGTAATGAAGCTGTAGGGTGAGCTAAGCCCTAAACACGGTAATATAGCAAACGGATCCCTAATCCCTGCCAGGAAAGCTGACCACGATGCAACGTCTATACACTCCGCAGGCTGAAAGGAGTATGACATTGCTATATCATGGATGAAACAAAACTCCTACCGTCTGAATGTGCCAATCGGTCTCAAATGTGACATAAACCACACATATAGCATGACAGAGCTACTTGTGAACACTCCTGCTGGATAAGTACAGCAGTATATAGCTGACCTCAGAGTCTTTGAAATAATCATCGGTATAATGGTACGACCATCCCTGAGAGCTCTCATTGCCATAATGACATCGATATCCAGCTCATCCATATATTGTGGCATGAAGACGTATGACAATACGCATAATAATAGTACATCTACACTGACCAAACGCCACTGATCCTCCAGTGTGGTGAAATCCCCAGAATGCCGTGCATAACTATCCTTAGAGCCAAATCTGTCAAACAGAAAATGCTGGGATATCACGTGGCCGGATGTAATCTTGTTCTGTACCACTCTACAGCTCAATCCAATGAGGGTCATGAACTGTCTACTCATGTCTCTGATAGCCATATGCACACAAGGTCTGTCCAACGGCAGCATCGTCAACCGTGCATACTCCACCAAAGTAGGAATCAACTCCTGGGTCCCAAATCGGAAAACATGCCTCTCCGATACCCAGTGCTCTAGTATACCCTCTAAAAATCCTGTGGGAACCTGAAACATCAACAGGGTCATAGTATGCTATAGCAAATCATCTACGATCACCATGTCTGATGGTGATATACTATCATACCATGAGTACATACCAGATACCACCAAAAATTGTGGGGTATGATCAATACGGCTAACTGTCGAAGAAGACATCTGTGCAGGCCGTGTCATAAGACCATCCAGGGGTTAATGCTGAATATCTCTGGACATACATACATATGCATAATATAAAAACATGCATGATACAATAGATGGCAATGTGATATAGGCAATGAAAATGTACATTCCTAAGTATATCATCATCTAATACATCTCTGTACAGCTAAAATATAGGGAAATGGGGTGAAGCTACCCAACAACTCAACAGAGGCCTATCAAAAGATATAGCGAGAATGGGGTGAAGCTACCCAGCAGCTAATAGAGGCCTATCAAAAGAGATAACAAGAATACATCAAAAAAAGTCAATGGTGTCAATGTCTACATCATCAATACTATCCACATGATTTAACTCCTCCTAAGTCACTAGATCTCTATCTACAGGGATGTCAGGCCTATACAAGGGAGGATCTGCACTGGCAAAGACATATGGGTCACCTGAGGGGCCAGCGCCAGAGCTGGAAGGATCAAAAGTATCTACCTCTGAAGGATCTCTGCCCAAATTTCGGATAAAGAAATGTGCCCGGTCCAACTGCTGGGTCAAACTGTCATTCTATGTCACATAAGTCGGATCTCTGACACAAGCTAGCCAATCTGTCATCATCACGGATCCTGGAACCATATCCCCCATAAACTGTGTGGCGCGGGTCTGAGCTCCAATGGTACGAGGGGTCCACCAATGCTGGAATATCTCTTAAGTGCAGGGGCCCTCTAACAAAGTAAAACCGTCAATCCCCAACAATGGGATGTTAGTGACAGGTGACAATGAAATAGGCTAGTAACTCCTGGCAGGAGGCAAGATCGGCATACGGATCTCTCCTGTAGTGCTCCTGATAGCATGCTCTCCTAAGTAGAGCTCCCATCCTCCATCTGTGAATAGAGGAATCCTGCGGGTGGAAATGATGTACTCAACTCCAGTCGGGTACCCATCCTCAAATCCAACTCCCAAATGCTTCATAGGGTAGGGAACCCATGTGATGACACTCGATGTCAACAACTCCAACTGTAGGCGACAATGAGTAAAACCCTCAGCAACAGGGACCTCCGCCAGTATGGAATGATATCATCTTCGTTCTCGTGGATAGGTATCTAAACCTAACACGCTCACAGGACGTAAACATGGAAGTCTCTCATAGGCCCAAAACTGCCAACACAAAGGCAAACATCTGCTGTCAGTCAACACTCTTAACCTGTATGTGGGAAAAGATTAGAGAAACACTCACCAGCAGAAACGATTAGAATCCTAACCACGCCTCGGTCAAGCCTTGTGATCGCATGCGCATTCCCCTGAGGAAGTAGGCAAAAGTATAGGAACCCCAACCATAGTCTCCTATACGGTCCACGTGTCGAGTGGTGCTAATCAAAGTGAAGGACACCATAGAAGAATTATCTGCTATGAAGCAGCCCCTAATGATCATCAGGAACAATCGCCGAAGAATGCAGTCCCTAACTCTCACATCATCGGGTATGGGCTCACACAATAGCTCGCTCATAGTATCTACCCTCAGAGGACCCGTACGAACAGTCCTGCCCTTGAGTGCCTCCACTGAAACTCCCAACAAGGATCTGACGGTGGTAGGGGTAATATCCGTCGTACAAGGCACTGGATCCCCTCCAAACTCCATACATGTGATAAATCGCCAATCTATTGGTGTCATCATCACCTCACAGTCTAGCAAATAGAGTGACTGAGTCTAGTGAAACCATCGCTCAGACAATGCCCTGAGGTAACCCTAGGGACAGCGACGAGGAAGAATGGAAAAGAACGCTCCAAATCCCCATCCATGTACAATCGCCCTATAGTCATCATGTAAGGTCTGATACATAGAGTGGATGCTAAACCAGTTCCCTCGAGGCTGTGTGAAGCCCGAAACCTACATCAAATGCAGATCAACATCAGAATCCTTTACTACTCATCAATAGGAAATAAGGAAGATTAAGATCTAACTTCATACCTCGTTTGCGTGCAGGTATACTGAAGGTTGCCGACTCAAGTCACCCAGGAGATCTAGGTTCGCCACTTGAATACCTGGCAACTCCCTATGGGGAACACGTACAGTAGGAACAAGAACCTTGACTCGTACATCCTACTGCTCGTCCTCGGCATCCAGCACTTCAACCTGGATAGGACGTATCACCGCATCAACCAAACGACGAGGTTGTCTGACAGACCGGCATTGAGGCTCTTCAGAAGCCCTCCTTCGTACACCTGAAGTGGTCCTATGGGAACTACTCGGCGGATCCGAACCCATAATATCTAGACAACAAGTCTCCAAATCACCTCAAAAAGGGTGTGGTAAATTCTTACCTGGAGCTTTTCAACATGCATGCATGCATTATTTTAACATACATCTACAGTAGAGTTAAAAATGCATGACCACTCATTCCTACATTTTTGGGAAAATTTTGCCATAGCCCCTTTGTAAATAGGACTATCCATATGCACATAGGCGTGACTAGGTGGCCATTCAGTAGCACAGCTATACACAGTCATATACATCCTATATGCATTTAATACATTGCAGTAAAAAATTTGTAAGTGTAGTCTAATTACTAGGAATATTTTGCTTGTCTACCTTTACTCATTTGTCCTCAGATAGGATAAGAAATTACAGTAAAAGGTGCCAATTTGACTATTTCAAAAGTTAAATTTTTGACATCATTATGTTCAGCATGGTTTAATACTAACATTAACTATGTTGAATATTTTTTATCAAGTCATATCAGCATGCATATTCACTACTATATGTCTAAATGCATTTCATGTGATAAGTCATTTTCCAACGGATAGAAACTGGAAAAGAATACATGCATACATTACCAGGACAGTGAAGAATGCTTGTACAGTAGCAGAATATGCAGAAAGTTGCCCGAACTCAATAAGTCTGAAGAGAAGCTCTCAGATTTCCTTTGTCGTGCAGCTTGAAAATGACTTATGAAAGCAACATTTGGGCTTTACATAGCCATGGTTGGCCATAGGTCCATCTGCGGCTGCTGCAGGTGTACCTACGACACTCCTACATGGGTCCCGCACCTCCAGCTCACTCCAGTTAGAGTTGCAAAGGAGGTCTCACAAGCTGAAAAGGCCAAATCAGGAATAAGAATGCTACGCGATTGAGCGAAATAGCCGGGAATCCTGGTTTTGCACGGGTCAGAATTGAACTCCCGTTATCTCATTGGTATTTGCTTGAATGCAGGGTATACTATGCCAATGAGCTCAGCTTTCATAAATCATGCTCGGCAATACCCCACAAAGGTCTGATGCCTCCATTTCATGGTTACAGCATCTACTTATCCCCGGCGGGAGTTATAACGTCGAAGTTTCAAACATCCACGTATCCCCGGCGGGGGTTACAACACCGAAGTTTTAAACATCTACGTATCCCCGGCGGGGGTCACAACGCACATCTTATAAACATCTATGTATCCCCGGCGGGGTTACAGCGCATTCAACCATTGATACAAACATCAATGAGGGTCAAGCAGACTTGACGTCATTTCAGCCGATGTCAAGTAAACCCATCAAAGCAAACATCCACGTATCCCCGGTGGGGGTTACAGCGCATTAAACCATTGATACACACATCAATGAGGGTCAAGCAGCCTTGGCGTCATTTTAGCTGATGGCAAGTAAACCCATCGAAGCAACTCATCCACGTATCCCCTGCGGGGGTTACGGCGTATTCAACCATTGATACACACATCAATGATGGTCAAGCAGCCTTGACGTCATTTCAGCTGATGACAAGTAAACCCATCAAAGCAACTCATCAACTTTTCCCTGGCGGGGGGTTACAACGCAATGCGACCATTAACACATACATCAATGAAGGTCAAGCAACCTTAATAATGCACCCAGCAGGGATCTATCCAGTGATACACACATCAACGAAGGTCAGGCAACCCTGACAACAACAAGCTGTTGGCATTAACTCCGACAAGATAAGGGAATATGCTATACACATCCTCAAACAGACAAAGCTTTATCCCCACAGATCTCTTACACACAAGAGGCACCTCTATGGAATATAAGCCAGTGTTTAGGATTCGAGACTTTGGTGGTAGCCCCAACGTCAACATCCTTGAAGACTTGGATCGCATGTCCAAGCCATCACTGATTGTCATCCCAGCAGGATTACCTGACAATCATGCATCATACATTTGCATCATGTTGCTGCACATAGCATCATGTTTATCTCACTTGTATTTCAAGTGTCTAGGATTCTTTATCCTATCTATGCCTTGCATTGCATGAATATGATAAAGAGGAGGATCTGTAAACACTCAATTTTTTTTTGCATAACTGTTACTAACATTACAGGATGGCAGAATCATCTTTCGGAGATAACCCTGGAAGACAGTTCACATCCGTTCCGGATACTACCGGAAGATCATTTCCAACCCGGACCACACATCGGGAATCTCATTCTCAACCCCGAAACACACACCGGAAGGATCATTTCTGACCTCGAAGATAACCCCGAGTTTCTTCTTAGGCGATAACCCCAAGGAATGTCGTTGCAGTTCTAGCGATAACTCCAAAAATGCTTGATTCAAATACATGCTATCAGCTTCAATCCCAGACCTCCTGCCGAGGCACTCATCTCTCAAACCCGGAGCTAACACTAGGCAGACAGGCACTCACAACTTGACCTTGCTACATTCAAACACTTGCAACAGTCCAATCTCAGATGTAACCCTGAACAACATCTGCTTTCAACTCAAACTGGCGATAACCCCGGCAAAGAGTCAAACATCATCTTATCACATCAACACCTGCACGTCATCTCAACACTTCATACATATATACATACAACAATGTCCCATAAGAATCGAGGAGTTACAATCCCGAGTTACTATTACGCGTGGCAGTACACCAGATAGAATTTGAAGCTTGAAGACCATGGGCATAGTCCCCTCTTCCTGACTTCGTATAACCTCTAATCCATGTTATTGCGTAACTCTCGACACAAGCGGTCCGAAGAAGGTCACATATACCTCATTCGAAAGCTCGGATTGATGTTCTGTAAGTTCGAGCAGACATTATAGTGCACGTACTTCGAGACGACGAGACCCGCGAAGCCCAGGCCCACCACGACTAGCCGCAGGTACACCTGCGACCATCAGTCTATAAATATAGACCTTGGGTCAGCCATTCTGAGAGAGAGAAGAGAGAGAAAAAGCGAGGAAGCCCTGTCCACTTTACTCTGTACACACCCATATTGAGTGTTTTCCTCATTTTAAACATTTGTTAGCTCACATATAGCTATACTTTCATCCGGCGGGAGCTGAGTGTTTATCCATATAGAGTCATTGAAGTCTACATTGGCAGCCCACTGTAAGCCTTCTTACATTCTATAAAGCCTTTCTTCTCATAATAGAACACACTGTTATACACATTTAGAGTCGTGTGAGTTTGTTTTCCCGGACTTCGGTCCGTGGTTTTCATTTCTGTCTGTATATATATACTTATATATATATATATGTATATATTTTTATATGGACTAACATTATCGAGTTATGCCTCGATTGAGCCTAGACTTCGTTCTGGAGCGTTTATTGGCTTATATATATATATAAACTATTGTCAGACTCTGTCTGATGAGCCTGGATTTTACATTCGGTGTGTTTAATTGCTTTTATATATATATACTTATATATATAACTGTTGTCGGACATATTCGATGAGCCTGGATTTTATATCCGGTGTATTTACTGCTTTTATATATATGTATATATATATATATTTACATTCCTGTCAAGCCTAGAGTTTTCTCCGTGGCTTTTACAAATTTCTTTACATTTCATCCTGCCTGGAGTTCACTTCGTGGCAGTTGATAGCTTTTACAGCTTTATTTACATTCAAGTCACGCCTGGAGTCTACTTCGTGGCGGTTGATAACATTTACTGCTTTATTTACATTTTTGATCTCCCATGGAGTTGTTTCGTGGTGGCTGATCATGCATATATATATATATATATATATATATATATATTTACTGCTTTTATATTTATATATAACTGCTTACTGTTTTCCATACAAATTACAGTATCATGTGAGCCTAGGAATCATATGATTACAAATTCAGTGTGACGCCCCCAAAATAGATATACATCACCCATCTTGGGTTGCCAGAAAATACATGGTACAGAATACAAATACAACTTAATAATACAGTTGTCATGTAAAATAGAACAAAACATAAACTGAGAGTTTTAATAAGAATATTGGCATCTAGACAATATCCACACTCAAAGGAGTCCTCATTACATTTATTGTCACTCTATTTAAAAGAATAGTGAGGACTACTAATACTATCATCTGGACCGTCACTCCATTCCCCGACTAGTCCTGGTTACGTTCTCATTTCCTGAATAGAACACTGAAAGAAAGGGTGAGCTCAACTAGCCCAGTAAGAAATATTATGACTAAGATAATGCCGAATAAATTATCATTAGTCTTCAACAATGTTAAACTGATAAAATACAATAGACATCAAGTTTAACTGCAGCGGAACAAGCAATCCATTAGAAGAATCAAGTAGATAATAAAATCTACTATCTTCTATGATTTAAAAGGTTTTTCATCACTTTTATCGCTGAGACTCATCTTAATAAATAATCCACATTATCAAATCATCCCTACACTACAGGCCAAGGATATTATTTAGTATCACGACCACGAATTTTCCATGCACTACGGGCCAAAGATAATCGTGTTTTCATCAACGGTCCTGATCATGCCATAAAACAATTCATCTTTGCACCCTTGGCCGAATAGAATCCATAGCCATAATCATACCAAAAACTGTCCATCAATGCACTACTGGCCAATGAGGACTTTTTCCACATCATTTTGTAACATTACGGTCATGATTATACCGAATAATCCTTGGTCATAATCATACCAAGTCCATCTTCGCAATACAGGCCACATATGACTTTTAACAAAATATGAACACGAGGATGATGACAATGACATAAGAATTCAATAAAACAAGTTCAAGAATAAATTTTAAAGATTTATTAGTTAATTTATCTTGAACTCAAAAACGTCCAAATTGTCAACATGATACTTCTTTGTAGAGTAAAATTCAAGAATGCTCAGAAGAATATTTCTATGAAAAGATACTGGATGAAGCGCAAATATCAAGGATATTCCACTAATTTCATGGAGTATAGAAGTCAAAACTTTAACCAACTAATTATAATAGAATATATGAAATTGCAAATAGATTTTTGCCCGCCATGCGGTAATCCACGTAGACATATCATTTCCTTAATTTACTAAGGAATGAATATGAAGGATCATTCACCATGCATGTGGTAATCCGCATAGACAGGTTATTCCAACAGAATAATAAAGAATTGAATAACAGAAGAATTCACCATGCATGCGATAGACCGCACAGACAGGTTATTCCCCACAGAATAATAAAGAATGGAACCATGTCATGTGTAATCCGCACAGACAGGATATTCCAACAGAATAATAAAGAATGCAATAACAACAGAATTCACCATGCATGCGATAGACCGCACAGACAGGTTATTCCAATAGAATATTAAAATAATGGAATTGTGTCATGCCAGAACGCATGCATGTGATATTCCATGAATAATAAAGAATAGAATAACAACGAATTCACCGTGCATGCGATAGATCGCATGCATACGAGTTATTCCAATGAATAATAAATAATAGAACCGTGTCGTTGCGTAAACGCATGCACGTGATATTCCGACAGAATAATAAAGAATGGAATAACAGAAGAATTTCACCATGTATGCGGTACTTCGCATAGACAGGTTATTCCAACATAATAATAAAGAATGGAACAACAACTCTTATGAGTATTTGAAAAAAAATAATTCTCTTCATGAATACGAAAGAAATAATACCCCTTACGAGTATTGAAAGAAAATAATTCTCTTCATGAATACAAACGAAATAATACCCCTTACGGGTACAACAAATAATATCCCTTACCGTAAAAGAAGAGTATTCCGACTGGTAGGGTGAGGATATTCTTGAAGAAAACTTGCACTACGCTCAAAGCTTCTTAAAACTCTAAAGAAATACGCTCAAGATTATAGAAGAGAATTCTCTGAACTTCTGGTGTGATTTCAATTCTATCTAAGCATCCTATTTATAGGAAAATAGAAAGGATACTATGCAATAAAATATAATATATATATATATATATATATTGTATTTAAAATCTAATAAAACAAATAACTTTATAAAAGTATTTTGTTTTATATAAAAAGATTTTACTATGCAAAACATTATGCAGCACTATGCAACACTATGCATAATAAAATATAATATAGTCTATTTATAGTCTAATAAAACAAATAACTTTATAAAAATATTCATTTTTTATATAAAAGATTTTACTATGCAAAATACTATGCATAATAGAATATAATATATTTTATTTATAGTCTAATAAAATAAATAACTTTATAAAATTATTACATTTTATATAAAAAGATTTTACTATGCAAAACACTACGCATAATAGAATATAATATATTCTATTTATAGTCTAATAAAACAAATAACTTTATAAAAGTATTCTATTTTATATAAAAAGATTTTACTATGCAAAATACTATGCATAATAGAATATAATATATTCTATTTATAGTCTAATAAAAGAAATAACTTTATAAAAGTATTCTATTTTATATAAAAGATTTTACTATGCAAAACACTATGCATAATAGAATATAATATATTCTATTTATAGTCTAATAAAACAAATAACTAAAAGTATTCTATTTTATATAAAAGCTTTTCTGTTTTATTACATTAATAATACTAATAAAACAAAATTTATATTATATTATATATATATAAACATTCGTGACTTCATAAAAAGACACCTCAATATATTTAACAACATTTATCATCATTATTATAATTCACAATATTAATCGACCAGGTCGTTCCCAGGAAAGAGGGGGCTTTCCAATAAGGATTCCTCCCTATTGGCGTGCAATTAGGTGACCAAACCTCTCCTTGGCAGAACTTATAGACATCGTTAATATTGCAAATAATAATATTAATAACTCTGTCATCTCAATTATTAATTTGATAATATATAAAATATCAACAATAATTGAATTAAATAACGTGAGATACTATGTAACAATTACTGAAGCAATAATTGAACAAAACTGAGTGAGTTCTCACGTAAGCATCAATAATCAATATCGTGTGCTACTACGCAACCATGCGTATTCCAGTACTTTTAACACCGGGTGTTTCAACATTTAACGGTAAAACTTCCCCTACTATTTTCATAAAATATTTTTGTCATTTTCTCAATCCGACAATAATTCTATTGTGGGGTCCACCAATGATTGTGTCGTTATATGAATATTCCATGTTAAAATGAATATTCCCCGACCAATCGAATATTATATAATAACTTGCGTACTTTATATAATTTATAAATATTACCCACAACTATAACATTATATCAAATCCACACCATAATATTAAAAAAAATATTTTGAGAAATTTAAATCTTTATTCATAAAATTTGGGGTCTCACATTCAGTCTACTGAATCTAGATTCGGTTCCCGTGATGGACTTTTTTCGGTATGGCGACTTGTACATTATTTACGTTATAATCGAATTCCTTGGATGGCTGTCATGCCCATAAGGAGTTCGGCATAGCTGTACATTATTTTCTCACAGATGCCTCGCATCTCAAAAATAAAATCAAACAAGCCAAACATATAATAATAAAATGGAAGTATCAAAGGCCTCAATTACTATTGAGCACAGGGTTTAAAAAAACCTTTTTTATAAAACTTCATTATTATATCTTGCTTAAAACGGAATTTTTTACAAAATTCAAACCCTATGTATATAGGTGCGAACGAGGCATAACACTACTTCTAAATAAATTGCACATTGATCCACACACACACACACACACACATTTATATAATAGTTTCTTTGAAAAGTGGCGGTCACCGTGGCAACATGGATGTCGGGGGGTGCCTAACACCTTCCCTCCGCATAACCAAGCCCCGAACCCCCTATGAATCTCTGTTTTTCACAGACCCGTTTAGAAGTGTCACATCATTGGGTCAATGTGCAAACCTTTCTTGCACGTTGGTGCAACTAGTTAAATACACCAACTGGCGACTCTTAAAGTCAAATAGTCGACATTATACATGTCGGACCTTTTTCACTTGTTTTTTCAAACAAATCTCACATTAACATGAGAACACCAAAGAACAAGTAATAAAAAGGGACACTAAAAAATCCCGACATCGACACTCGTATTCTATTCGTATACTAATTAGTAATATACGTCATTCCATCCTCCATACATACTCGTATAATACTTCATATTATACTCGTATACAGTACCTCGTACAATATATACGTATCATACGAGCTTTATATTATCTTCATAACGCTTGATATTCCTAACGTTCTCAAACTAAGTCCGCATGCGACATATTGCATTTTCCATACTTAGATTTTTATTACATTATCCATCTTACCTTGATATTATAATGTTACGTATTTCTCAGAAGTTCAAAAATAATTCCCAAGAGGAAATCGATGAATAGTGTTTTTTGTAAAATTTCTCAGAAAACTTTTATTTTCATCTTGGAAATTCAAACACCTTAATTCCATCACGTAGTTAAAATACTACGACATTCCGATGTTTCTAGGTTATAGAACTACATTCTTCTTGCAAACACATAATAATAACAAGTAATATAATTTTATTCATTATTTTATTAAATAAAATTATTTTACAAAAGATTCGAATTTCTCTGTTGTTACATTCTTCCCCCTTATAAAGATTCTGTCCCCAGAATCTCGTCTCTCATTACTCAAACAACTGAGGGTAATCCTTCTTTATCTTTTCTTCCAATTCCCATGTTGCTTCTTCTACATCGTGGTTCTTCCAAATCTGCTTCACGGAAGATATAACTTTGTTCCGCAGAACTTGTTCTTTTCTATCGATAATTTGAATCGGCAACTCTTTGTACGTTAAGTCCTTCTCAACATGAATAGGCTCATATTCTATTACGTGTTTATAATCCAGCTTATAAGGACGCAATACCGATACATGAAACACGTTATGTATTCGTTCTAGGTCCGGAGGCAATGCTATCATTTTAGCTACCTCACCTACCCGTTTTAACACTTCAAAAGGTCATATAAACCTTGGACTTAACTTCTCCTTCTTTCCAAAGCGTATCTTTCCTTTCCAGGGAGATACCTTTAGAAATACGTAAGAGCCTACTTCAAACTTCCTATTTTCTCGATGTAAGTTTGTATACTTCTTTTGTCTATCTTGAGCTACTATGAGACGCACTCATATCAACTTCACCATATCCGCTATTTGTTGCACCAATTCTGGCCCTAGCATTCGGCGTTCTTCCACTTCATCCCAATACAATGGTGTTCTGCACTTCCTCCCATACAAAGCTTCATAAGGTGGCATACCTATGCTTGCATGATAACTATTGTTATACGCAAACTCTAATAACGGTAGATGATTATCCCAACTACCCTTGAAATCCATGACGCAAGATCTCAACATATCTTCTAACATCTGAATTGTTCTCTCACTCTGTCCATCAGTTTGTGGATGATACGCCGTACTCAGCTTCAACTGCGTTCCCAATTGCTCTTGTAGACTCCTCCAAAAGTTTGATTTGAATCATAGATCACGATCTGACACAATCGATACTGGTGCTCCATGTCTGGCAATTATTTCTTTAACATAAAGTTTAGCTAACTGGTCTAAGTTATACTTGACCCTAATTGACAAAAAGTGAGCCGACTTCGTAAACCGGTCCACTATTATCCAAATCGCATCATACCCTTTCATTGTAGTTGGAAGTCCCACTATGTAGTCGGAAGTCCTACCATAAAGTCCATCGTGATATGCTCCCACTTCCACTCCAAAATTTCTAATGACTGTAACAAGCCACTTGGTCATTGATGTTCGACCTTAACTTTTTGACAAGTCAAGCACCTACTCACATACTCGGCTATTTCTCTCTTCATTTTCGGCCACCAAAAACTCTATCGAAGGTCTTGATACATCTTAATACTACCAGGATGAATCGAAAACCTCAAACTATGAGCCTCTTGTAATACCTGCTCCTTTAATTTCGTCTCATTTGGAACCCAAATTCTTCCTTCAAATCTTAATAATCCCACATTATCAAGACTAAATTGTATGTCTTTTTTATTGGTTAACCTCTTCTTCATCTGGTCACACTCATCATTTTTGAGCTGCACCTCCTTGACTCTTTCTACGATGGAAGATTGCATCTCCAACATAAACAGTAGTTGTCCTGATTCACTCGGCAACTTCACTTCTAGTTCCATCCTAGCCATCTCTGTTATTAACTCAGTTTGAGCTGTTAACATAGACAACTTCTCTTGACCCTTCCTACTTAAGGCATCAACAACTATATTGTCTTTTCCAGGGTGATGTAGGATTTCATAGTCGTAATCCTTTATCAACTCCAGCCATCTCCTTTGTCTCATACTCAACTCCTTCTGTCTGAAGATATATTTTAGACTCTTATGGTCCGTATATATCTCACATTTTTCCCCATAAAGATAATGTCTCCATATCTTTAAGGAAAAAACTACTGCGACCAGTTCCAGATCATGAGTAGGGTAAACTTTCTCATAATCCTTCAACTGCCTTAATGCATACGCAATGACCTTGCCATGCTGCATGAGCACGCAACCAAGTCCTCTATGCGAAGCATCGCTATAAACTACAAAATTTCATGTGTCATCGGGTAATGACAAAACAGGTACTTCACTCAGCCTCTTTTTTAGTTCTTGAAAAATTTCCTCGCATTTATCCATCCACACGTACTTCACCGTCTTCCTTGTCAAATTAGTCAATGAAGTAGCTATCTTTGAAAAATCCTGGATGAATCTCTGATAGTAACCCGCTAACCCTAGGAAACTCCGCACCTCAGTCGGCATTTTGGGTTGTTCCCAATTCATCACGGCATCTACTTTCACTGGATCTACTAAAATCCCCTCATGGTCAATGAAATAACTTAAAAATTGTACCTTTTCCAACCAAAATTCACACTTAGTGAACTTCACATACAACTTCTCCTTCCTTAGTGTCTCCAACACTAATCTAAGGTGTTTAGCATGATCTTCTAGCGTCTTAGAATAGACTAGAATATCATCGATAAACACTACGACGAACTTATCCAAATATTGTTTGAACACTCTATTCATCATATCCATAAATGCAGCTGGTGCATTAGTCAACCCAAATGACATTACCAGAAACTCATAATGACCATAACGAGTCCTGAATGCTATCTTTGGTACATCCTCCTTTCTAACCTTCAATTGGTGATACCCCGTTCTTAAATCTATTTTAGAAAAATACTTAGCTCCTTTCAACTGATCAAAAAGATTATCGATCATGGGCAATGGATATTTATTCTTTATCGTTAACTTTTTCAACTCTCTGTAGTTGATACAAAGTCTTAACAATCCGTCCTTCTTCTTGACAAGCAGTACCGGTGCTCCCCATGATGAAACACTCGGTTGTATGTACTTCCTATCTAATAGTTCTTGTAACTGCACCATCAACTCCTTCATTTCCACTGGCGCCATACGATACGGTTCCCTGGAAATTGGTTCCGCTCCTGGCACAATGTGTATTACAAACTTGGTCTCCCTATCCGGTGGAAGACTTGGCAATTCACTCGGGAATACATCTGCAAATTCTCTAACTATAGGTATTTGTTCCATGGTTGCTACCACTCTCTGGGTATCAACAACATGACACAGATAACCTACGCATCCCTTCTTTAATAATTTCCTCGTTTGTGTCATGGTTAGACAACACGAACGTCCCAATGATCTATTCCCATAAAATATTACATGTGGTTGTTTTAACGTTCTAAGGTTCACACATTTCTTCTGACAATCTATAATTGCCCCATGGTTTACCAACCAATCCATTCCGAGAATTACATCGAATTCTCCTAACTTTATCGATATCAAATCTACCGATAATTTACAACCTCGTATATCTACGCAACAACTCCTATGAACATCTTCAACAGGAATTATTTCTTCGTTTGCTACCTTAATATTTAAAGGTATAGGCAACTTTTCGGGAAGTAATCCTAATCGTCTAGCAAAATCACATGCTATAAATGAACAAGTAGCACCTAAATCAAACAGCACGTAAGCATTGATGTCATTGATCGGAATAATACCTGCGACGACGTCCCCTATTGTAACTGCATCTTGGACTGTTATGTTAAAGGTACGGCTCATTGGCCTACCCGACTGCGCTGGACCACTAATAGCTAACTTACCGCTATTGGTGCCCTTGTTCCCGTCCGTCCCCTTCTTTAGGCAGTTCTTTACCATATGGTCAGTTGACCCACATATAAAGCATTCGTGGTTTTTCTTCGGACTTGGACAGTTAGGCGAGATATGCCCTTCCTGTCCACAATTGTAGCATATGACCTTCCCCTTGAGACAGACTCCTCAAATGATTCATCCTACAGGTCTTACAGGCCTCCATTCTCTTCTTCGAGTCTCCTTGCTTCACTCCGGTATTCCTAGAGCTGAACACTTTCCTATTCTGTCCTTCGCCACTCCCACTAGTTCCTTCTATCTTCACTCCCCCATCCACTTTCCCCTTGTTCTTTTTATCTTTGTGGTATTAGCTTAGAGCCTCACTACCACCTTCGGCGATTATTGCCTTCTCTAAAATGGTCCCAAACAATGTACTTTAGAACGCAGAAATACGATTATAGAGTCAGGGTTTCATGCCCTGCTCGAACCATCGTGTCTTTCTAACCTCGGTATCCACTTGGTGTGGAGAAAACCTCTCCAGTTCATTAAACTTGGCGGCGTATTGGGGAACCGTCATGTCCCCTTATTTCAAGTCCAAAAACTGCATCTCCATTCTCCCCTGCATACTCGCGGGAAAATAGTTCTCAAAGAATATCTCCTTGAACCTTACCCATTCCCGGCCCTAGCCTGATTGGCCTTCCACCAAAAGTTGGCCTCTCCCTTCATCATGTAGGTTGCAAAGGCAACCTTCTGGGCCTCATCGACATTTTTTATCACAAATTCCTTCTCAATTTCTTTTACCCATGTTTGGGCTTCGATAGGGTCCGTAGTTCCTTTGAACTCCAGCGGATCAACACTCTTAAAATCCTTAAAGGTAGTAGCTCGTGCTACTCCCGGATTTACCGGGATATTAGCCCCATTTCTATTAAATGCGGCTGTTAAAAGAGTAACAAACTCCTGCATGGGGTTAACTGGACCTCCCTCCTGTTTATTTACATTAGCTCCTTGGTTACATTATATTCTTCCCGACGGCTTTTTGCTGTTACAATAAACAACACATTTCGTTATTATTCATTTCTTATTAATTAGTTATTATTCGATATTAAACAATAACCTCAATATCCATTGCTTAGTTGTTCCGTTAAAAGGCTTATATTCATTCATTCATTGTAGTATAATACTACATTGTTTACATTACACAACCTATGCTGATTACATTACTTTCCTACAATTGCTTTCCAAAATTTGGGATTTACAAAAGACTACCCTTTGTTGTACAAAAGAGGGTTTTACATCAATACTAGATACAAAATATTTACATATCTAAACTACTCTAGCTACTACTAGATCACATCTGCCTTAAGGCATTATCAAAATCTGCCTTGGCAAGACCGACAATAATATCACAGCTGATCGTATGCCGCGTCTGCCCTGCCTCTATGGGGTAACCAACTACCTTCTGCTGGAAGTCTGCATGAGAATTCCTCTGAATATAGGATATTCTCCCTATCTTCTACTTTTTGGTCTTTAGCTCCCCGCTGAGCTCAAAGACCTCCTATTTTAGCTCATGGACCTTATCCTTATGGGCACGAGGGGTGATCAGCCCGTTATGCCCTGTATTGATCAATACTACATACAAGGATGATATTTTCGTCCAGCATATCCGCCTTAGGTGTATAAAAGATTCCCAGATTTGGGATGTTCATAATAGTCTAGAATCCAAACCAAAATAATTCGGTTGGATAACAATAAAGTTCAATCTTGTTCAACAACAATTTTAAGTTTGTGTCTAGCCGGATCAAATAGCTTAGACGACTTTTAAGTCAACGTATACATATTGGAAACCAATAAGTATGTATCAATCATGGGATAAAATATAATGATTATCCAAGTGAGGACACTTGTATAACCATGCTTAGAAATTAACGAACAAAATATATATCTTGATTTACAATAACAAAATTAATAAACTTGTACAACAGGTTATGATATAATAACTTACTTATACAGAATCATTGCATAAGTATATATAAGGGTTAAGATATTTGAACATTGAAAAAGAATAGTTTAGATATTATCTTATGCATGTCCATTGCATAAAGTAAATGCAAATGGTTAGATACTTGCCTTGTCTACTACTTACAATACACAACTTAGTTTTATCTTTTATATAGCAACATGTCATTAATAAGATCATTTTGTTGATTAGAATAACATATCATATCACCTAATGCTGCTATTTGCAGTCAGCACATATTGTAATCACATTGTCACTGTAATACCCGAGAGTTTCCACGTATTATTAAATGAATATATTAATGGAAATAAAATTTCTGTGAATAAAAGTGTTATTATT
Organism: Panax quinquefolius; assembly: GCA_020205615.1. Taxonomy (NCBI): domain Eukaryota; kingdom Viridiplantae; phylum Streptophyta; class Magnoliopsida; order Apiales; family Araliaceae; genus Panax; species Panax quinquefolius. The sequence goes on from CM035154.1 coordinate 89,231,438, forward strand.
TTATGAGTTGATTAATTCAATTAATTCGTATTAGATCAACGCGCTTTAAGATGTGTGAAGTGACAATGAGGATTGTGAAATGCCTTGTGTGGCATAATGTGAAAGAGGAAATCCGTTAAGCAAATTAAACGAGTATTAAAACGATTAATCGTGTTGATAAGATGATATCATAATTGTAATCAATACGCTAGTAGACTCGTAGTAACGCGTTTGTGAATAGTAATTCATGTAATATAAAGCGAGTTTAGCGATGAAAATTGACACGGTCAAGCTAAACCCGGTCTTGCAATCGCTGTGGAAGCAGTGCGGTGCTGCCGTCTGAAGAAGATAAATGGCGTATAACGCCGAGAGTCGATTGGAGAAAAGTAATCTTTCCACTTTGGAAATTAAATAGAACAATTATGTGATATGTGTGACATTGATAAACCATGAATTAAAGTATGTTATGTCCAATAACGGAGTTGTTAATCCATTAATTAATATTAATTAATGGTGGTGGAATATGGATTACTTGGTAATTAATTCGTAATATACGATTATTATTATTTGCAATATATCTATAAGTATAATGAGAATTATATCGATAGTTAATGGTTATGGAAATCCATAATTTCATCAATAATAATGGATTAATTAATATTGGTGGTAATTAATCAAGAAATTGAATAAATTATTTAATTGACATGAATGAGTAAGTTATTAATATAGTAATATTATATTGTCGATTATGTGCATGTGAGCCATAATTTAACTATACTTTATAGTGTAGTGTGACATTACATGACTATATATTAAGTTTTATGAATGAAGCAATGTGATTATGCATATTAAAACTATATAGTATATATATATATATATATATATATATATATCATGAAATATGTAAGTAGCCATATACATGTGAGTAGACCTTAAAATAGAATGTACATGGAATATATGTATATTACATAGCACCTACTAACTTGAAATGTTTAGTCATATGGTGACATTTGGTTATAATATATGGTTAATATAGCATAAGAGTAAAAATGTGTACAAGTGTGTAGGCTAAGTGTTGTTGAGAGTTTCTTTTGTCCCAAAATGAGTGGCACAAGGACATGAATAGTGACTACAAGTTATAATACGTATGTTTTCAAAAGGATAAATCCTAGATAATCATGGCTAGCTAGGTGGTTGGTATGGAGTGGTTGAGCAACCCTTCTTGAACCATTGTTTCATTGCATTGCACCATGAATTCAACCTCAGTGCTAAGTCATTGTCCAGTCCAAATTTCTTTTATAAATAGCAGCCACGTTTATCAGTTGATGTTCTTGAAGTTGTCTGAGATTTTCCTAAGTAAGACTTGAAAGAATACAAGTATTCTTAGAGTTTAAGAGTTCAAGTAGAAGCAAGTTCTTTCACATTACAAAGGTATAATTCCATTACTAGCTTTCCAATTTCAGTTTCTGTAAACAGAGTTGTCGAGTTCTTGAAATTGCATATTTTTTATTTTGTAGAATTAGATGTTTATGAGGTTGGGTAATATTCATATAGTTGTTATATGACCATAGGAACATGTTTAAGATGTTATAATAATGTTTAGAAATGATTTCGTGAGTAATTTCTATGTTTGGGCTAAACAGTTGTTGAGGTTTACTATTCCTGGCTCAAACTAGGAGTGCAGCCAATTACAAGGCCAGATAACACTACATAAAGCCAAGTAGCATACTGCTCTACCTCTAAAATCGATTAGAGCTTCTTTTTTGATCGATCCATGTTGGTTAAACATTTTGACTCAAACTAGCATGTAAACATATGTATGATGTGTATATATATATATATATATATATATATATGAACCTAATGTGACTATGTTTAGACTAGATTATCTTGAATAACAAAAGTGTATAGTTTAAAATGGATTCATGACTTTAGAAACAAACTTGATGAGTATGAATAACATGTTTATGTACTGACTTTGCAAGCATGTTAGTATGGCTTAGGAGTACATGAATAAACTATTTGCTTGTGTTTATATGATTAGTAAGGAAGCATGATCATGTTGAACCTATTAGTAAGCTTTGAATGTGAATATTGTCAAGCTACCTTGAGAACTAGAATCTGACATTTATGACCATGTTTGATGACACTCTTAGACTCACTCATGTAGTATAACCATAGATATACCATGCTCGTGTATCATATTTCAAATAAAGCATGAACAAAGCATATTTTCAACTAAAGCAATGTTAGTTACACATATGTGTTATGAATACACACAAGCATGCCTAATATGAGTTTTATAACTATCTTGTATGTTTAGAAAGCAAGCATGATAGACCTTGTGAGTTCATTACCTTGAATGGCCTTAAATGGTTGAAGTGATCAATTTAGAATTCTATTATGAAAGAATGAACCTAGATTGACTTAAGGAGCATGAAAAGACCTTTAACATGACAAATATATTATGAGTTATTGTTTTGGTTAAGTCGGACAGAACCCACAAGGCAAAGAAATTGAGTCCCCGGCATTCTAGAGGAGAGTTAGCAATAGGCCTTAGGCCCTAAACCTACCCACCCATGGCAACAATTGCTTGATCTGGAATCCCAGAAAATGAGTTCTGACTTTTGGATAGTAACTTACATGATACTTATGATGCTAAATGTGATCTAAAACCTACTGATGTACATATAAATGTGTGATGCTTTGTTGATAAGTTGGTGTTTCATTGAAATGGAAAGTCCATGGGTGGAGGAGGTCTTAACCTTGAGCATTCTTGATTTGTTTATAAAGTAACTAAGTATTTGATTCATGATGACTTATAAACTGATTTTGTACCATATGTGAATACTTGAAATCGTGTCAAGATTGATTAAAGATAGTGTTAGCTAATTAACATCTTGAACATATAATGCGCTGTAAATAGGATTCGAAAGTGTCGATTTCTTAAAGTGGATAAACTACGCTTAAGGCAAGTATCCTAAACCTTTGCATTACTTTATTCGACGAATACCGTAAGCTTATCCCTTTTGAATACAAGTTACCTTACTTTCTCATTTAAATGAGCTAGTATGTTAAACCCTTATGAAAGCTATTATTCATGTTAAAATTTGTATTAACCTTGAATATTGTGAAAGAGATGATGCCATTTGTTTCGGCTAGACTGTATGCATGTTTATAAAAGTTGTCTGAACCAATTGATTGGTACGAAAATCTTGAAAACTGAGTTGGACAACCCTTTTGGTAAGGGGAGTGTATGTTGTTGGAAACCCCAACACATGAATAAATATTATTGTGGTGTTATGCCTAACGTGAAGTATTATAGACTGATCATCTATAGTACTTGATATTTTTGTTTATCAGTTTAATATTGGTAACTCTAGTGAAAGTTCAATGGTCCTTAGTGACTGCTCAGTATAAATTGCTTATCCAGTTGGATACATTGTTAGCCGTTAAATTCATATATATCTGTTAATTTATATTGAATTGTCATATCCCTTATTCGTGATGTTATCCTGACACTTGAACTATCCTAGAGATAACCCTTCGATATTTCAAACCTTGTGATATTATATCCTATACCCTTGTTGTATATTACTTGTTGGGCAATTTGTGCTCATCCTTCCTTATTTAAAATCTTTCAGTTAAGGAAGAACAGGGAGGGTGTCTCTGGAGCAGACAAGGGAAAGGGCAAGGCTACCGACTAGCTTGTCCTTTTTATGTTTAAAGTCTATTATGATGTATTATGACTATTTCAGACTATGTTTAAGCTTAAGTAAGATCGTGTAATAAGTCTTTATTAGATATTATTATGTAATCTATTAAGCACTGTATGTTGCGAGACCTGGGAGAATAATTATAATAAATTATTGTATATTATCCTAAAGTAGATTTTTCGTTCTGTATGAGTTATTTTAGTTATTATGGTTTTACCATGAGAACGTGATGAACCGAATTCGAGTGACCAAGTGGAGGTCCAAATTTGGGGGCGTCACAATCACATATGTTTAACAACCATTGAATCACAAATAAATATTTATCTAGTCAACCTATCTAAGTCCAGATCAATTTCTGAAATATGTCGGTCTATCGACAACTTTATCGGATAATTATCGAGTCTAAGACTCTATACAGTAGTTCAATATCCATTTAAATAACTTAAACACTAGTCATAATATTTTTATAGCCTTATAATAATGTTTAAATAATTATTATAATTTATCACAATTTTTCAAACACCTAATCATTATTAAATGATTTAAATATTTAGTAATTTTATTATCATTAATATTTAATTAATATTAAACTATTAATGAAACCATTGCCAAAATATTAAAGTTATTTATAATAACTTAAAATATTTTTAAAGTATTAATATTACCCTTAAATAATTTTTAAAATAATTAAAATTATTTTTAAATAATTACCATTAATATTTAAATATTAATACATTATTTATCAAAATATTAAAAGTCATTAATTATAACTTAAAATATTTTTAATTCATTTATACCCTTTTAAATGATTTTTAAATTAATAAAACCATTTTTAAACTATTTATTTAATATAATTATTAAATAAATCAAATATCATTTAATATTAAATTAATATCATTAATATTAAATTATTAACTAAATTATCCTTCAAATATTAAAGGTTATATTTTATAACTTCAAATATTTTTAAACACTTTATTTTTATTTAAAATGATTTTTATAATATTAAAATAATTTTTAATTAATTTATTTAATATAATTATTAAATAAATCTAAATATCATTAATGTTAAATAATTAATGAAATTTACTTTAAAATATTAAAAGTTATATTTTATAACTTAAAATATTTTAAATACCTTATTATCATTTAAAATGATTTTTATTATAATAGAAATCATTTTTAATTAATTTATTTAATGCATTTATTAAATAAATTAAATATCAATAATATTTAAATAAATACTAATATTTATGAGAAATATGTTAAATTAATAAAAGTTAATTTTTATAACTTCAAATAATTTTTAAAACTATTTTTGGAATTTTTAATAATTAATATCTATTTTTAAATGATTTTTAGAAAATAAATTAAATAAAATTATTAAATCTATCACTATAGCCTTTAGCGACAGAAAGCATCGCCTATTGTGTTCTTGAGGCTCAAGAACACTCACGAGGACTGATTGAGATGCCACGTTTGACCAACACAATCTGTCATATCATAATGTTTTTGGACAAGATAAGAGATTGATCTTGTAGTACTAGTGTAGTACTACAAATATCACGCAAGATCTGGGTCATATTACAACATGCAAGAAAGATATGGAGGCTCAAAATATCTGTCAGAACTGTTCTTCGTTTTCTAGGTTACCTAGAAAACAAGATCAGTTCGACTGATCAATTTTGGGCTTTCACAACTTGCTTTTCGTGTTATGTTATAGTGATCTAATGGTTTTAATGTGTAGCTAGCATGCACGTTATCATATTTAACACATAACATTGATCTAACAACATCACAATAGCGAGATCCCTGCTGGTCAAACCTTGTCAAACGACACGTTCATCTGTTTTCTTGGTTACCCAGAAAACAGAAAACGTGCTTGTCCAACCTACTTTGACCAGCAACTAATGTAAGACCCCAAATTTTATAAATAAAGAATAATTTATCTCGAAATATATTTTTGAATATTATGGTGTTGATATGATATAATGTTATAGTTGTGGGTAATATTTATAAATTTTACAAAGTAAGCAAGTGGTTATATAATATTCGATTGGTCGGGGAATATTCGTTTTAACGGGAAATATTCATACGACGGCACAATCATTGGTGGACCCCACAATGGAAGTATTGACATAGTTAGAAAACGACATAATTATCTTTTTATAAAAATAACGGCGGAAGTTTTACCGTTAAACTATTGAACTACCCGGTAGTAAAAGTACAGTAATACGCGTGGTTGCATAGTAACACACAATATTGATTATTGATAAAGAAAATTTATTATGTTTTCTGAACTAAAATAGAATAAATTTATTTAAAAATGACTTATAAGTCATTCCTAATAAGTTAGTATGATCCATATTAATGTAATATCAATTTTATCCCTATTTTATTTAAATTTTTTTTTAAAAAAACCAATTTGTAAAAAAGAAGAGTAAGATGCAATGTCACTTTAATTGGCGTTAGAATTTTTATTTTTATTTTTATTTTTTATAGTTGAAGTCTTATATACTCCTTCATTTAAAGTACAAGAGATCAAAGAAATTAAAAAAGAGAGATTCCAACGTCACTTAAAATGATATTACATCTTACTTCTTTTTTACAAATTTACTTTATAAAAAAATTTAGAAAAAATTACAATGCCAGTTAATTTGGCATTGGATCATATTTTTATTTTTTCCAATTTTTTTTAAAAAAATAAAATCTTTTTAAAAAAATTTAAGATAATTTTTTTTTTTAAATTCGTTTTATAAAACAAATACACGACATGAAATTAAAACCACTCATAAATAATAAATTAAAATAAACAGTCGGTTATCTCGCAAATAATATACTTAAAAAATAAGAATCTCTCTTCCAGACCCTATTATTGTCCATTAAAGAAGGAATTGCAGATTGATTTCCAGAAATGCAGTGCACGTATCAAAAGTCAAGAAAAAAGTGGGCGCTTTCTATCTCTGTTGGGTTTCTATTATCTAATGAAAACTTTAACTTCTTTTGCAACTATCGTCTCTTCCACTTCTTTCCTTCCAATCTTTTCTCCCAAATATAAAGACCCATCTTCTATCGGCAGAAGGATTCTTCGATTCTCCATCTCTCCCAAGAGTAAGCTCTATCGATTTCCTTCTAATTTTTCCCAATTTCTGTTGATTATTTTCTAACAAACCCACCTTTTATCCCCCAGATAACGGCAATGAATCAGAGCTTTGATCGAACTCCAATGATTCAAGTCTCGTCCCAATCCTCAGCAATCGTACTCTTTCCAAGGTAATTTACAATTTTTTTTTCTGAGATTAATGATTGAGTAACTGATATTTAGGATTTGAGTTTGATATTGGGAATTAGGGTTTAGATCTGGATATTTTTGGGGTATTTTAGGATCCGACTGAAAGTAGTATGCACACAAGCCAATCATGTTTGATGATAAAGCATATACTTTGTAACAATCTTATTCATTTATTAATAAAAAGTATTAATTTATTAAAGGCTTTTAATTATCTACATGATGTTGTTTTATAATATGTGATAAACCCATAGTTTTAAGCAATGCTTTTAGAATAATGATGATGATCATTCTAATGAGATCTAAATTCTTAGTAAGCTTAAAACTAAAATAGTTCCCAATCATTGGATTACTAAATTGGGGATTAGTGAATCCGGATAGATTGGTACATACGTTGCTTGCTCATTGGATGAGGATGATTGATCTCATGATCATTTGTGTGGAGACACTAAAGCAAGTATGTAGGTGCTTATTAGAGAATAAGTTCTTTGAACGTGGCTCGCTAAGGAATACCTAATGGAGTTTTACTTCGTCATCACTAGGAATTCTGTAGTGATAGTAGTACAAGTAATCTTTGGACTTGAGATCATCATAGTATCTTGTGTATGATGAGTTATACTTTGACTTATTCCTTAAGACCCTTAGGGTATATCAAAGGGTATGCTTGGGTATAATAAGTTGTACATGGAGATAATGTATGATCAATAAAGAATCTACCACTTCTATTAAAAAGAAGAGAAATGTCCTATGTGATTCGATAAATGACAACCCAAAGATTCCTTGGCTATAAGTAGTAATGAAATTAGAAAGGAGTTTCTAATTTGTATTATTTGGAGTTATGCATTTAAGAGTCGAAATACATATAATTAAATAAAATAAGACTTGATAAAGTAATTCAATGTCTTATATTTAATCGGGACATCAGTATGGTGGAAGGATTGAATTAGACGGTAACTATTATTTACTCAAAGGTTCTTTTATGATTAATGTTGAAATCTATATTATCCGGAAAGTCGTTGATCGCTAGGAGGCTTATCCTTATTGTAGAATAAATATTATTTATTTAAATAAATTAATTTTTAATTTATTTATTTAAATAAGATTAGAATTGTTCTAATTGATTTATTCACAATAGGTTTAATATGGAGAACCTAAAGGGTCACACCATAAAAGGAAGAATAATTATTTAAGAAGTTAATGGCATAATCGTAATAATATGTTATGTATATTTAATTTAATCTATGGTGATAGAATAAATTAAATAGCTTAATATTTATTATTTAATATTTTAGAAATATTAAATATAAATTAATAAGAGGAGTCTTATTAATATTATTACAATTATTATTATTTTAATTTCTAAAAGAGTTTAGGAATTAATTTAATATAAGTACTCTCATTTATTCCTAATAGGATTAGGAGGGAAAATTAATTAAAGGAGTTTAATTAATTATCCCTAATAAGATTAGGGAGCCCTTTTTTAATTAAAAGAGTTTAATTAAAAATACCTTATTTTAATGGGGTTACTTGATATCTTTATAAGAGGAGTCTTATATCAGATACTAGATATACGTTATTCCAATTGTTGGAGAGTACGCTCTTTTTCTATAGAGATAGAAAAACTAGGGTTTAGCCAACCACCCATTTTCTTGAATCTTTATTCTTCCTTGGTGGATCACCTCTAGAGGCCAAACACTTGGGTGGCTAACGTTGATCAAAGGAAGGAACCAAACCCGGTGGATTCATGTCAACGCGAAAAGGTTGGAGGTGAAACTTGCACGAGGAAGGTTTCGGATCTTCAAGGGTATGTTTCTTATTCATATTTTTCGTTTAATTAATAATTGTGCATAAAGGGTGATCCAGGTATATGGTTTGTAAAATTTTTAAACTCTGATTTTTACACTTTTCCACTAAATTTTGTGCAATTTGATTGCGTTCTTGAATATTACAAACCTAACAGTGGTATCAGAGCCAAACCTTTATGTAAATTATTAATTGTTCAAAATTTGATATGTATATTGATATGTGTTTAGAACAATTTAATTGGGCATAATTTATTGTATAAAATTTAATTAAAAAAAACAAAAAAAAAAACAAACCGTGAATCCCAATTTTTTTTTCATATTTGGATTGGTGTTTATTAAAGGAAGGAACGGATCATATATATATATATATATATATATATATATATATATATATATATATTATTAAGCCATTATCCCGCTTTTAATAAATTCGTGAGGCATGTTTTTGAAATTTCAAGGTATCTTCTGGTAATATGTTATGATAATATTATATATATATATATAGTATATATATATATATATATATATATATATATATATATATATATATATATATATATATTCTTAACAAGTAAGCAATATCACGGATCTTTTTCAACTTCATATAATATGATATTATATATATAATAATCGGTTATTAAATATATATATATAATAGTTATATATATATATATTAATCTTATTATTTTATAATTAAAATAAAAGTTTATTTTAATTTTAAAATAAAAGGTTTATTTTAATCTTAAAATAAAAGTTTATTTTAATTTTAAAATTAGATTTTCATGCTAACTAATTAGAGTTAGAATTGGATTCCATGATAACTAATTGGAGTTGAAATTGGATTATATGTTTCTTAAATAAAGGAGTTTATTTAGATATGAAATAAGATTTCATATTATTCAAAATAAAAGAGTTTATTTGTGAATAGGAAAGAGAATCCTAATTTCCTTAAATAAAGGAGTTTATTTAGATATGAAATAAGATTTCATATTATTCAAAATAAAGGAGTTTATTTGTGAATGGAAAGAGAATCAGTATTTCCTTAAATAAAGGAGTTTATTTAGATATGAAATAAGATTTCATATTATTCAAAATAAAGTAGTTTATTTGTGAATAGGAAAGTGAATCCATGTTTTCTTTAAATAAAGGAGTTTATTTAAATATGAAATAAGATTTCATATTATTCACAATAAAGGAGTTTATTTGTGAATATGAAAAGAATTCGTGTTTCCTTTAATAATTTTTTTTATATGGAATTGGATTCTATAATTAATTAAAATAAAGGAGTTTATTTTGATTAAAATTTTGATTAAAATAAAATAGTTTATTTTATTCAAAATTGGATAAATTAAAATAAAATAGTTTTATTTTAATTTAAATTTGGATTAAAATAAAGGAGTTTATTTTGATTCAAAATTAGATTTTATACTAACTAATTTTGCCCATTAAATGATATCAATATATATATATATATTGAATGTTTATTATTCATAAGATGAATGTTATTTATTGATGCATATGGTGATATGTATGATAATAAATGGGATTGATTATGGACTATTGACCAATGTGATTGAATTTTATTTTAGTTGGATGCATGAATGTATGAGTTTTATTAAATGGGGTCTGCGTACCTCGTCTTCTCTAATTTTTCTTAATGTAAATTCTATCTTCCTCCTATGTACTTCCCTCGATTTGTTGATCAATGTTTTATTTATTTTAAATAATTTTGTAATAGGAATAATTAGAATTAATTTTGAAAATTGGAGATCAAGGGCAAGGAGCGCTTGAAGACCCGTTTGTAATGGAGCCGGGTTTAAATGTAATAGTTATATTTAAATATTATTTCTTGCTTTTTAGGGTTTGACCTTTTGGTTCACTTGGTGGCTCTAGTGAACCAAACTAGAATAAAAGTCCATAATCAATTCGGGTAGAATATAGTATTCTATATGTGCATGCTTATACTATATATATTACATATTATGCAAACATGCTTCGCATGTTCATTAATATAATACGTATTTTATATATATATGTAAATGCCGCTAAACAAGATGAGACAAATTAATAACAAACCCCTCAATTTTTATATTAAGTCCTAAGCGTTCAAAGATATTTGGAATATCGAACGTCGCTTTCTAGCATGATAAAATTAATAGAGTATTAAATATTTAATATGAGTTTGTTGTGTCACCACAAGGCAAGTATTAAGTATTTAAGATGTTAATTTATCACATTTGATGCTTATAAAGAAAATTGAACAATATTGTTTTGTTGTGTCACCACAAGGATGATATTTTCTTTTTGAATATATGGAGTGCTAGGTCGGACTTAACTTGGATAATTTTGATTCGGATGTGCCACCACTTGATCAAAATAATCTAAGAGGCAAAAGAAAAGGAGTTCAGATAGTTAATGTAATTGACAAAAGTTGTCTACCTATTTATTTATATATAGTTTGTTGTGTCACCACAAGGCTATATACATTTGAAATGGGATCCTTATTCTCACTAGCAAATCTTTAATTAGATTTTGCCGAACTATATATATTGAGGTAATATAGTTTGAAGAAAATAGTGGGAGATACCAATTTAAAACAAGACCTAAATTATTTTGGTAATTAATAAAAGAATGTATGTTAAAATGTTGTTAATTACAAATTCATTTATAGAATTTTACAATGTCTAAATTACTATCATTGTGAAACATATTAGATGTTATTTAACCTAATCAATTAAACGGATTGGTTAAGGAATTTGAGAATAGTTCTCATAGTGAAAAGCTATCTTATGTCCTTAATACGCCTATCCCCGCAATGGTTGCGCATAATGCCTCGATGAAGAGATTGCTACTTTTAGAAAGTGGCAAGATGATGCTGATTGGCTCAATGCATCATGCTCGCATCCACGAAAGCAACGAGCTTCAGCGTCAGCATGAAACTATGGATGCTCCTACTATATTCCTACACATCAAGTAGTTGATGGTGAGGAAAGTAGGACTGATAGATATCAAATATCTAAGGAGCTCTTCCGATCTAGAATGGCCAATGACACTATAATACAGACAAAAAGTTCTTAACATAATCAATTTGATTGATCAATTAGGACAACTAGTTTTGTCATGGATGGAGAGTTGAGCCAAGATTTGATCTTGCACTCAGTCCCGGACTCCTTTCACAATTGTTGTGAATTTTTCATATAAACAAGCTAGATATCAGCTTCGTTGATTTGCTTAACATGTTGAAAAATGATGAGAGTCACTTTCCAACCAAGAAAGACCATGTCTTATTGGTAGGGGCCAAAGGATCTTCTGAAAAGAAGAACGATTCAAAGAAGGTATATAGAAAGGCATAAACAAAGGATAATAAGAACAAAACTGGTACGGATAGCGGAGGAGTTTGCTTCCACTACAATAAGTCAGGACACTGGAAAAGAAACTGCGAGAAACATCTTGCAGAGGCTAACCAAAGAAGCTTAGTGAAGTTTCGGTTACAAATACAATTTTGTTCATAATTTAAATAAATTTTTCTTTAAGTCAAGGTTCTACTTGGGTATTGGATACCGACTTTGGTTATCATAAATATAGATTTATGAAGGGACCAAGCAGAAGTGGAAAGCTGAACATAGATAAGTAATCCTATGTGTGGGAAATGAAGCAAAGGTTGCTACATTAGCCATAGAAACTTATAGTTTAGCAATGCCTATGGGAAAATCTATTTAGTCAATAAGTTGTTATTGTATTTCAGTTCTTGTTAGAAATATTATTTCCATTTTATTGTTGGACAATGAAATCTTTGGTATTATAATTAAGAACAATTGTTGTTCTATTTATAATAATAATGTTTCGTATAGAACCCGAAAGATTACTTAATGGATTTTGTATACTTGACTTACGTGAAAAATTATTTTGTAAATTGAACAAACTAGTATAAGAAAAGGAGACGATCATTCAAAGAGTTGAATGTATGTATTTGTTGAAATACAAGTGTGAATTATTTGAAAGGTTCAAAGAATTGTAAATGAAACAAATTGGCAAAATATTAAGATTCTTTGATTAGATCAAGGAATAAATACTTGTGTAATAAGTTTCTAGATCATCTCAAATGGTTTTCTCATAATGGACACATCCCGACACGCATAATAATTGATTGATGTATCTCGAATGAAAAATCGTACCTTGTTGAACATGGTGCGATCCATAATGATTTTACCAACATTCCAAAGATCCTTCAGGTCATGTCCTAGAAATGGTTTGCATATCTATGAAAAGGTAACCTCAAAATCCGCCCCAAGACTCCATAAAAGTTATGGATAGGAGGATTCCTAATCTTAAGTATGTTAAGATAAGGGTTGTCCAACTTCGTGAAAAGGTTTCAAAAGATAAGCTTGGGACAAGATTTGACAAGTACAATTTGTGGGACATCCTCAAGTAAGTTTAGGGTATATGTTCTATAATCCTACTTAGCAAAACGTGTTTGTTGCGAAACACGCTGCCTTCTAAGATAAAGGTGTTTATTATTGAAGGGGATAGTGGGAGGATTATAGATCTTGAAGAGTTCATGATCCACAAAACACTATAAGTCAAATAGGAGGAACCTATAGATAAACCTATTGTACTCACAAACCAATCGTAAACTCGAATAGTACCAAGAAGATACCTAGGAGGTATGGATTCATCATAGATGATGATGATGAGGGACACATCATAGAAGATGATGATCCGATTACATACGATGAGGTAAGAGTTCTAGTGTAATAAAAGGGACAAAGTGGGAGCGCCGTGACATTCCTAATATTATATGTTGATATACTACGGATAAGGAATGACATACTAATGCTACAATCGTAATGATAAAGTTGTCTAAACATTCCTCCATGAATGGTTTGGGAAGAATATCTTAATGGGGATAAAATCTATATAGATAGATACAACGGGATGCTCGACTTAACCCAAGTAACGATATTCATTTGATGCTAAAGTCGTTTAGCATGGCAAACCCAAGAGATGTCTCATGTCGATGAGCTATGGAGTGTATCTCTCTTAATAGTCCCACTCGACTCACGAAAAGAGAGGTCGCATGAGTGACAATCATGCATGCAATGAAATGTACGAGACCGATGTTGATCGGTCATATTATGGAGAAGTTCACTATTAGTCGGTGAAAATATCTTAAAGTGCTTAACCGGCACTAAGGATGTGATCATATTCATGGTGGGTCTAAATTAAAACTAGAGGGCTTAACAGACTCAAGTTTTTCTAACAGACCAAGATGACAGAAAAAAATCCACTTTAAGGTAAAGCGTTATCTTGAACAGTGGTGCAGTGAATTGGAAAGGTTCCAAACAAAGCAACGAGTTGCTGGTTTAGTGATAAAGACAAAGTATATAGCTATAAATGAAGCTGCAAGTTGATTGTTTGGATTAAAAGTTCATTACAGAACTAGGAATATTTCCTAAGTCTCATATTGGATCTAAACATGTGTTGTGGCACTTCATTTGATTATTAGAATCATTGAAAGATGGGAAATCACTATAGAGATAGTGGACTCTCATGAATAACATTACATATCCATTAACTAAAGCTTATCCAACAGTAGGATAATCGTCACTTAGAGAAGAAGAGTATGAGATACCATGACGATTGGCTTTAGTGCAAGTGGGAGATTGAAAGTAGTATGCACACAAGCCAATCATGTTTGATGATAAAGCATATACTTTGTAACAATCTTATTCATTTATTAATAAAAAGTATTAATTTATTAAAGGCTTTTAATTATCTACATGATGTCTTTTTTTATAATATGTGATAAACCCATAGTTTTAAGCAATGCTTTTAGAATAATGATGATGATCATTCTAATGAGATCTAAATTCTTAGAAAGCTTAAAACTAAAATAGTTCCCAATCATTGGATTACTAAATTGGGGATTAGTGAATCCGGATAGATTGGTACATACGTTGCTTGCTCATTGGATGAGGATGATTGATCTCATGATCATTTGTGTGGAGACACTAAAGCAAGTATGTAGGTGCTTATTAGAGAATAAGTTCACTGAACGTGGCTCGCTAAAGAATACCTAATGGAGTTTTACTTGCCTGTCAATAGGAATTCCTGTAGTGATAGTAGTACAAGTAATCTTTGGACTTGAGATCATCATAGTATCTTGTGTATGATGAGTTATACTTTGACTTATTCCTTAAGACCCTTAGGGTATATCAAAGGGTATGCTTGGGTATAATAAGTTGTATACGGAGATAATGTATGATCAATAAAGAATCTACCACTTATTAAAAGAAGAGAAATGTCCTATGTGATTCGATAAATGACAACCCAGTAGTCCTTCGGGTTAAGGCGTAATGAAATTAGAAAGGAGTTTCTAATTTGCATTATTTGGAGTTGTGCATTTAAGAGTCGAAATACATATAATTAAATAAAATAAGACTTGGCAGTAATTTCATGTCTTATATTTAATTGGGACATTGTATGGTTGAAGGATTGAATTGTACGGTAACTATTTACTCAAAGGATCTTTTATGATTAATGTTGAAATCTATATTATCTGGAAAGTCGTTGATCGCTAGGGAGGCTTATCCCTATTGTAGAATAAATATTATTTATTTAAATAAATTAATTGTTTAATTTATTTATTTAAATAATATTAGAATTGTTCTAATTGATTTATTCACAACCGGTTTAATATGGAGAACCTAAAGGGTCACACCATAAAAGGAAGAATAATTATTTAAGAAGTTAATGGCATAATCGTAATAATATGTTATGTATATTTAATTTAATCTATGGTGATAGAATAAATTAAATAGCTTAATATTTATTATTTAATATTTTAGAAATATTAAATATAAATTAATAAGATGAGTCTTATTAATATTATTACAATTATTATTATTTTAATTTCTAAAAGAGTTTAGGAATTAATTTAATATAAGAACTCTCATTTATTCCTAATAGGATTAGGAGGGAAAATTAATTAAAGGAGTTTAATTAATTATCCCTAATAAGATTAGGGAGCCCATTTTTAATTAAAAGAGTTTAATTAAAAATACCTTATTTTAATGAGGTTACTTGATATCTTTATAAGAGGAGTCTTATATCGGATATTAGATATAACGTTATTCCAATTGTTGGAGAGTACGCTCTTTTTCTATAGAGATAGAAAAACTAGGGTTTAGCCAACCACCCATTTTCTTGAATCTTTATTCTTCCTTGGTGGATCACCCTCAGAGGCCAAACACTTGGGTGGCTAACGTTGATCAAAGGAAGGAACCAAACCCGGTGGATTCATGTTGAACGAAAAAGGATTGGAGGTGAACTTGTACACGAGGAAGCTCGGATCTTCAAGGGTATGTTTCTTATTCATCTTTTTCGTTTAATTAATAATTGTGCATAAAGGGTGATCGGGTATATGGTTTGTAAAATTTTAAACTCTCGATTTTTACACGCGTTTCGCTTAATTTTGTGCAATTTGATTCGTTCTTGAATATTACAAACCTAACAAGCGATGGGATTGGTTACGAGTCATGCAAAATAACGTTAGAGGTTAGAAAATTATACTGAATCGTAATTTAAGAGATCATGTTGGTGTCCTCTCAAAAGTTGCTTTCGAGTACAAATCTAATACAATAATACTCTTCATTCATTGTATTTATGATTTATCAGTATGTTCCATTCATGGCCATCACTTTTACTTAGGCTTTTTGAGAGGGTGTGTGTAGGGGTGTTGGTAATTTGGTTTTGCTCCACTTATTGTTTTAGTTGTGTAACTAATTATAATAATCTACTTCCACTGCAGGTGATATTTTATGAAGCAAGATGGAACCTAGGTGGAAAGGCGGGCTCAAGCAGCTCTGCGGCTCTCTCAGGATTGGTCAAATGAATCATGTTTTGACTATAAATTTAGTTCTTGGATGAACAATTGAGGAGGTGAGGTATTAATGAATTGACTTTCACAGTTGAAAGGTATATTGATTATAGTTAAATTTTAATATTAATATAGGTTATTATGCGTAGAAGCGTAGAGAGGAAGTTGCAAATTTGAGTCATAATGTTGTAGGTGAGGATGTTATGGATCGTGAGGGAAAAGAAATAACTGGAGCTAAAGTTGGAGACTTGCGATCTGTCATATTTGGGTTACAGAGGTTTGATCCGACAGAGATGAACAATGAGAATTTAGATGAACCAAATATGTTAGAACTGAATGCTATAGTTGAAAAGATACTTGCATTTCGATATGGACAAAGATCAGACAAGGATAACAAGAAGCTGGAGATCAATCCAAAGGATATATCAGATGGATGTGATCTTAGTCTATCACCTGTCACTTTTGATCCGGGTCTTAATGAAGCATTATACTTATCTTGGGTCGAGAAGTTCAAGGATGAATCACAAGCAACTAACAATCTTGTCTTGGAGTTGGAAAACAGGATAAGCTTACCTGAAGAGAGGCATCTCAAAGTCGAGGTCGCAAAGAAGAAATCGAGAGGATAAGAAATTGGCAAGTGGGAAGCTCTTGGATACTGAGATCATTGTCGGCCAAGGATCATGTTTTCCCTGTAGATATAGATATTATGTCAGAATCTAGTTCTGTTCAGTTTGTCTATGGGGACTGTACAAAACCGTCGAAAGTTTGTCCATCAGAGCCTACAATCATATTCAGATAACTAGCTTCCCAGATTTCTTGTGCATCATCTTTGCTTCTTAATTTGGTTTGTCTCTTCATGTGGTAGCATGGCTTTCTTGAGTTGTGTTAAGCATGACGCACATTATTGGGCTCATTAGGTTAAGCTTTTAGAGCAATTGGTAACTTGATGTGATGTTAAAACGTTCAATAAGTTACTTGAGCTTGTTTGTTTTTTTAGAATGAATGCTCAAATTATTCATCAGCAATATCACTTTTTTGTGTAGTTGTGTTGATGATTTTGGAAACTGGGGCCATGGGCGTCTGTTTGATGCTCTGACCAAACTCTCAGCAAGTATCCCCAGTGCATATGAACAAGCTTCTGATGTTGGGGATCTTCATCTGGGTGATCTCCATCTTATAAAAATTGCAGGTGAGCAGCTTACCATGTGCTATTCAAACTTCATAACTTGTTGCCTAAAGTCTCCTTGCTTTTTATTTAATTTTTAAGTTAGGATGATTGTGACGCCCCTAAATCCAGGTTCTCTAACCTCAGATTCGGTGCTCATGATCTATCATCATCATAATCATTCTATAACTATTACTGAATAATAAACATACATTGTTCATTATAATAAAGTTTCATAACATAGTCCCAAGGTCTTCTTAACCTTAACTTAAACACACCATTCATCTTACAAAAGGTTTACATTAGAAATTCCATCAGATAATAATAACTAACATTCATTCTAAACTATTCTTGGATCTTGCCCTTGCATTTGTCTTTTGTATTGGATCCTTCAAGCTTAACTGAAATAAATGTCATGATATAGCAAGGGTAAGCAACTAATTTGCTTAGCAAGTTTATATACAATGGAGATATATCATGACTAGAAAGAAGTTTTGCTTTCAATGTTCAACAATAATATTAGATTGTGAAGGAACATGAATTAATAATTAACAATTGAATATTCGAATAATTGAATAACATGAACTGAGTGGTTTTGAAATAACCATGAACATTTGCCAAGGTTCTCAGTTATTTAAACTGGACCTCTTAATAAGTTTTGGTATTCAAGGGTATCAACCTTTCATACCCCATGATTTATACATAAACACTTAATAATCCATCATCGATATCATGCCTTAATCAAATTCGTCCTTTTCTTAGTCAAGAGTTCTCATCATATCAATTTAATAAGAACAGCTTTTAAAAACACATTTGATTTAACAAATTTAAACATGCTTGATCTAGCTCATACAAATAGCATAGATCTATCTCATAAACAGTTCATGAATGAAAGAACATTAATTTAATTCACCGTTCAATAATAATAGAACAGGAATTCAATTGCACCAAGTGCAAATTTCAATAATCATTATAGATGTGAATAATCATCAATAATTATTCACTAACATGCTTTGAAAATAATAACTCGAGTTTGAGTTAGGAAACTTGCCTCGTTTGTAGGTTACGGCTACGGAATTAAATTCTATCCGCTAGGTATTTTAATTATCTTCCTTTGAGAGACCTATAGTTAATCTTTGAATTAGCCATAGCATAACATTAAATTATGTAATAACATAGTTATTAAATATTACATTTAGTTCTTAGAAATATTATTTTGCCTTGATAATGTTACTATTAAATAACAACTACCTTTAATTCACTTAATATTATTAATCTTGATAATATTTAATTCACCTCTTAGTATTATTAGTTCACTAATAATATTTTTATTTGCTTACTAATATTAATAACATTTTAATAATATTTTAATACATTACTAATATTATTAATTCCCTTAATAATATTTTAATCATGCATTAATATTATTACTTTAATAATATCTTACTTATGCTTTAATATCATTAATCAATTAATAATACTTTTATTCATTTACCAATAGTATTAATATTTTATTCATTTACTAATATTATTAATCATTTAATTATATTTTAATCATCCAATAATACTTTAATTTAATATTATTACTCTTTTAATAATATTTTAATTTAAGATTAATATTTTAATCTAATATTGTTAATCATTTAATAATACTTTAATCATTTATTAATGCTTAAATCAAATACTATTAACTATTTAATAATATTTTAATGATATTTTAATCCTAATATTTTTATTTACTTAATAATATCATATTATAATGTTATTAATATCATAATAACATTTTAATAATTTATTAGATCAATAAACAATTTATTCTAATTGTTCACCCTTTATAAAACCACTTATTTAATATCCATAAAAGGTTATAAATAATATTTCTTATTATAAAATACCAAAATACCCTAAAATAGTCATAATATTATATATTAGGAGTATTCAAGCATTAAAATCACATTTTTCTTATTTAAGACATCATTTAACTATTTATTTTCTTTTATTCATAACTTTATCATTTTTAGGAAAAATAGCAAACTGATTCCAAAAATTCTTTTTTTCTGAGTTTGGACAGTATATGACCCAACAATGATCCCCAAATTTTTCTGGAATTTTAGAAAGTGATTTACTAATTTTAAAGTTCCCAAAACACTCGGATCTTGCTTCATTTTTCATAAATCGAGTTTTGCTCAGAAAAATCTGAACTTTTTTGGGTATACTCTCATAACATATATGAACATACTGTAAACGTTTTGGATTTTTCCCGTGTATACACTGTGAGAAATTCGGGTGTTAATATTTAGGAGTCCTTTACGGAAATAGCCATTGCGCACAACCTATAAATCGAAACATATCCGTTATTTTTCCTAAACGTAGATAACTTCTTAAGGTACCTCTGTGATTTTTTCTAGATTTTAAAAAAAGATTTGAAACTTTCCGAAATAGCCTTAAGAAAATCGAGGACAGTAGTTTTTTTTAGGGTTTTAAAACCTTAACTCTCTATGTGGACTGTTTTGCGGAAAACAGTCCCCATGGCTGCAATACTAGCTAGATTTGTGTTCTACAACGTGGGTTTACTAGATAACTCATGTATCTTGCACCCCCCTTCGACGAATCACAAATCCAAGTTGTAAAACTTGAGTTACACAAGATTTAGTGGAAGAAAAACAAGGGTTTAACCCCTAGGAGAACATATGGTCATTTTCTTCCTCTAAACCTTTGATCTAACACTCAAGATACTTAGTTCCATACATGATGATATGTAGAACTATGGTATCTTGAGTATTAGTTCATAACCCCATCAAATTTTGCTATAACACCAAATAGAAGAAGAAGATGAAGATTTAGGTTATACCTTGTTCTAGTAGCAACCTTCCTTTCTTTACCAAAGTAATATATAATCTTAGGGTGCATTAATCAAGCTAGCACACTCCTCTCTTTCTCTTCAAAAAACCGAACCCCTCTCTCTCTTTTCTCTCTTTGTATTTTGCTAGCTTGGGAGAAAAATAGAAGAAGAAGAATATGAGAAATGAAATGAATAAGAAATGAAATGTGGTGATTCAACTAATATCCCCCATACCTTTGTTGTACCTTGGATAAAAGGCTTTGCCTTATCTCTTTCAATTAAGCCTAATCATATGATTAAGGGTGCTAAGTAGATTTTCTACCAATGGGAGATGGACACACTTGTACTTGATGTAAGAGTTACTAATTAAAGGAACTTGATTAGCATAATTTTGTTGCCTTAAAAGGCCTAATAGGGCCGGTCACTTTGCCCCCATTATCTCCTCCATTTTGCTTTTATTTTAATGCATAAATTTGATTAATCAAAAGTCTAAAATACCCTTAATCAAGTGGGCTAAGTATTGGTTTGCATTTTATTTCTTTTGGGCTTCTCCTTTAATTGTTTTGGGTCATGTAATAAACATAGTCTAACAATTTTAATATATGTTACCCAAACTGTCTATTTAGGGTTTCCATTCCCAATCTTATAAAATTTAATTATTTATACATGTGACTTTAGCTCATAACCTAATTAGGTTTACTAGAAATAGGTTTAAAATTATTAGTCACTTGAAATAACAAGATTATCCACTTAAGTTAGTATACTTATTAAATACTAACCTTTCCTTATTACCATAACCCTTAGGTTATTTAATTTGCCTCACCTAATATATAATTAGGTTACAAAGCTTTCATTTTTAATGAAATCTATAAAAGTATATATCCATAACTATGGTATATATGTTTATTGATCCATGTACCACTTCACATATGTTGTCACATATTAAATCACTATATAACACAAAGTTTTAAATATCAATAATGTACATACCTATATAGTGACTTAAAATTCAAGGTTATTACATCATCCCCCCCTCATAAGAATTCCGTCCCCAGAATTACATATAGGGTTACTCAGTGGATAATTTTCCCTCATCTTTTCTTCGAGTTCCCACGTAGCTTCTTTAGCATTGTGGTTCCTCCAAAGAACTTTTACATAATGTATAACCTTATTTCACAATTTCTGCTCTTTTCTATCTAAAATTTCAACCGGAATTTCCTCGTACGACAAATCCTTTTCGACCTGAATTGGCTCGTACGATATCACGTGCTTGTAATCAAACTTATATGGTCGTAGTACTGACACATGAAACACATTATGAATATGTTCCAGTTCAGGAAGTAGAGCTACCTCGTACGCCACTTCGCCTATCTTCCTCAAGATCTCGAAGGGTCCAATAAATCTCGGACTCAGTTTACCTTTCTTTCCAAACCTTATCTTCCATTTCTAGGGAGATACTTTCAAAAATGCATAGCTTTCCACTTCAAAATCTCTCTTCTGGAGATGTAAGTCTGCATACTTCTTCTGGCAATCTTGAGCTGCTACCAGTCAGGCTCTTATCACCTTGATGATCTCTACGATTCTGCTTGCACGATTCTGGTCCCAACAATGACGCTCACCCACTTCATCCCAAAGATAAGGCGTTCTACATTTCCTCCCATATGATTGCTTCAGACGCCAGATTCCGATCTTTGGCGTGATAGCTATTATTGTATGCGAACTCTACTAATGGAAGATGATCCTCCCAGCTACCCTTGAAGTCCATCACACAAGCTCTAAGCATGTCTTCAAGCATTTGAATCGTTCTCTAGCTTTGTCCATCAGTCTGCGAATGATACGCCGTGCTCATCCGTAGCTGCGTCCCCATTCCGTCTTGAAGACTCTTCTAGAAGTTTGACGTGAATTGCGGATCTCTATCTGATACAATAGATACTGGTACGCAATGTCTCAAGATAATTTTTTTGATATATAATTTGGCTATCTGGTCCAAACTATACCTGATCTTGATCGGCAAAAAGTGAGCCGACTTCATAAGACTATCTACAATCACCCATTTGGCGTCTTGCCCTTTTTGCGTTGCTGGAAGTCCCACCACAAAATCCATCGTGATGTGCTCCCATTTCCACTCTGGAATCTCTAAAGGCTGTAGTAATCCACTCGATCATTGATGCTCTGCCTTGACTCTCTGACAAGTTAGACATCTGCTAACGCATTCTGCAACCTCTCTTTTCATGTTTGGTCACCAAAAGTGTTGACGTAAATCTCGATACATCTTTTTGCTTCCTGGGGGTATCGAGTACCCCGTACTATGCGCTTCTTGCAAAATCTCTTCTCTTAGTTCTGGTACTAATGGTACCCAAATTCATCCTTCGAATCTCAGCAGTCCGGTGCCATCAGTCTTGTATTTCAATTCATCCCCTTCAGCTAACCACTTCTTGATGTTGTCGCAATCTTCGTCCTTCTCTTAAGCCTCTTTAACATTATCTAATAAAGTCAGGCTCGCTACCACTGTAAATAATTTCTCATTGGTCTCCATCGGATACTTAACCTCTAAGTCAAGTCTTTCGAAATCTTTCACCAATTCCTCTTGAATGGTTAACTTCAGTAACTTCTCTATACCTTTTCTGCTCAGGGAATCTGCCACTATATTTGCTTTACCTGGATGGTACAGAATCTCATAATCATAATCCTTGATCAATTCTAGCCATCGGTGCTGCCTCATATTTAGTTCCTTCTGCGTAAAGATATACTTCAGACTCTTGTGATCTGTATATATCTCACACTTCTCACCATACAAATACTGCCTCGAAATCTTCAAGGCAAAAACTACTGTTGCTAACTCCAGGTCATAAGTTGGATAACCCTTCTCATAGTCCTTCAGCTGACGTGAAGCATACACAATTACCTTGCCATGCTGCATCAGTACACAGCCAAGACCCTTGTGTGACACATCACTATACACTAAAAATCCTCCCGTGTTGTCTGGTAAAGCCAACACATGTGCTTGACTGAGCCTCTTCTTCAATTCCATGAAACTCTCTTCACATTTCTCCGTCCAAACGAACTTCACCGTCTTTCTAGTAAGGTTGGTCAACGACGATGCTATCTTTGAAAAATCATGGATGAATCTCCGATAGTACCATGCTAATTCCAAGAAACTCCTAATTTCTATCGGCGTCTTTGGCTATTCCTAGTTGATAACCGCTTCTACTTTTACTGGATCCATCGAAACACCATCCTTATCGACAACGTGACCCAAAAACTACACTCTCTGCAACTAAAACTCACACTTGGAGAACTCTGCAAACAACTTCTCCCTCCTTAACGTCTCCAACACTATCCTTAGGTGTTCAGCATGCTCTTCCTCCGTCTCTGAATATACCAGAATTTCATCGATGAACACGACAACAAACTTATCCAAATACTGTTTAAACACTCTATTCATCAAGTCCATGAATGCTGCTGGTGCATTCATCAATCCAAAAGACATTACCAGAAACTCAAAGTGTCCATACCGAGTTCTGAATGCCGTCTTTGGAACATCCTCCTGCCTCACCTTCAGTTGGTGATAACCGGTCCTCAAGTCGATTTTTGAAAAGTATTTTGCCCCCTTCAACTAATCAAACAAATCATTGATCCTGGGCAACGGGGACTTGTTTTTAATGGTGACCTTATTCAACTCTCGGTAGTCGATACAAAGCCTTAATGACCCATCTTTCTTCTTTAAGAATAAGACTGGTGCTCCCCACGGTGATACGCTCGGTCGAATGTATCCCTTATCTAACAACTCTTGTAGTTGAACCATCAGTTCCTTCATTTCTACCGGAGCCATACGATACAACGCTTTGGATACCGGTGATGTCCCTGGTGCCAAATCGATAACAAACTCTACCTCTCTATCTGGTGGCAATCTCGAAATCTCATATGGGCAGACATCAACGAATTCCTTTACAATAGGTATCCGACCCAGTTCACCCTCGACTCTGCGGGTATCCACAACGTGAGCTAAATAACCTATACAACCCTTCCTAAGCAACTTCTTTGCTTGCACCATCGTCAGACAACAAGATTGTCTCGGCGATTTACTGCCATGAAATACAACCTTTGACTTATTCGGAGTCTTTAGGTGTATGCACTTTTTCTTAGAATCAATGACCACTCCGTTTCTCGATAACTAATCCATCCCAAGGATTACATTAAACTCTCCAAGACGAATCGGTATCAAATCCACATTAAGCTTAAACCCTCTTACATCAGTACAAAAGTTCCTATGGATGTAGTCTACAGGGATAATTTCTTTGTTTGTTACTTCTACATTCATTGAGTGTTCTAATAGTTCACGAGGTAAACTTAATCTTTGAGCAAATTCATCAGATACAAAAGAACATGAAGCTCCCGAATCGAATAACACATAGGCATTTATATCGTTGATCGAAATTATACCTAACACCACGTCCCTGAATGCCATGGCATCTTGCACTATCATATTGAATGCCCTCGCTGTCAGCTTGTTAGGCTAGGCTGGTCCTTCACTGGTTGTCCTAGTGTTATTGCCCCTGTTGCCATTTTTGCCATCCATGCTTTTCTTCCTTGGGCAATCCTTGATCCGATGTCCCGCTTCACCACAGTTAAAACAACCTCCCTTCTTCACCTTAGGACAATTGGGTGAGGTATGCCCTTCTTGTCCACAAGTATAACATACCATTTTTCCCTTCATGCACTCTCCCAAGTGACCCTTTCCACAATTTCCACACACCGACTTCTTTTGTTGCACACTTCCTTACTGACTCTCCAAATTAATACCCTCACTGCTCCATTTCCACTTCTTATTGTTTCTACCGCCATTGCTAACATTCTAATTCCCACCTTCCACTTTCTTCTTGTTCTTCTCCCGATTGTACTTTGAGACCACTTCGCTTCCACCTTCCGCTATGAGAGCTTTCTCCAATAGAGTTGAGAATGACGTGATTTGTAAAACCGCTACCTTACTGTAAATCCACGGCTTTAGTCCATTTTTAAAGCTTCTTGCTTTCCTTACCTACGTGTCCACCTGATGTGGAGCGAATCTGGCCAATTTATTAAACTTCGCAGCGTACTCTGACACTGACATATTCTCCTATTTCAATTCCAAAAACTTGATCTCCATTCTCGCTTGTGTACTCTCAAGGAAGTAGTTCCCAAAGAACAACATCTTGAACGCTTCCCAAGTCGCGATTCCATTCCCGGCTTTGTTCTGGTTGGCCTCCCACCAGTAGTTAGCCTCACCCTTCGTAAAGTAGGTAGCAAAAATTGTTTTCTGCTCTTCTGCTACTCTAGCAAATAATGAAGGCCTTCTCAATCTCCTTTATCCACGTCTGGACCTCTATCGGGTCTGCTGTTCCTCTAAACTCTAGCGGTCTTACTGCCTTGAAGTCCTTAATGTTGGCTAGTTGGTTTCCCGCCTGATTTCCTATAGGTTGAGCTTGATTCCTCATAGCTTCAGCCATCATGTTGATAAAGTCTTGCATTGGGTTTGGTTGAGCTCCCGCTGCATTATTTACTGACTCTTCGATCTATTGGTTCCTTAGTACACGTCTGGGCGGCATTATCTAGTGAAACAAAATTCTAACATGTTACCTGGGTTATATTATCATATAAGTACTTAGAATGTAATACGCTACTGTATTCAAACAATCAGATGATCATTATGTGAGAGTTTTAAATTACCAAGATTTGGAAGTCTTTCTCCCTGATTAGTTGGTTAAGTTTGTTTTTTTACAAAAAAATTTCAATTTAGTCTACTAGATTCACATAACATTAAATAGACAATTTACTATTTAAATTTTCCAACACATATCATAATAATGCATTTATATTCATATACCAATCTTCAGTGTCTCACATGTTCAATACAGGTATATTTTTATAAATGCTACTATCCCATTTTAAACACAAAAGATGGGATTAACTCAAAATGATACTCCCCTACATACACAAATAGGGATACCACCTAACTACCTACTACCTCACACCTGCTGAGGTCTACATCAACAAAAAACCCTATTACACAAAAAGGGTACTAATGCATCTATCTACAATTGGTCCATATCATAATCATCATTGGTGGCCCTGCTGGGTCACCTAAACAGGCTCCTGGGGAAACAACCCCTCCATAACTCTACGCCGAACGGATCGACTCGACTCCCCTATCTCGATATGTGCCCTCCTAGTCCCACTGCGCTGGCCCTCATATGCTGCGTCTAGCGCCAGTCCTAAAGTCTCGACCCTGACCTTCATGGCCTGCAGTGCTATCTCTAACTGGTCCACCAGCTTAGCTGACTTTTAAAATTCCTCCTCCATGCGTATCTTATCTGTAATCTCCAAGTCAAACTCACCTCGCATTGCCAGATGCTCTACGCTCAGTGCTCCTAACTTTGCCTTCTCCTGCTTCTAGTCAGATCGCGCCTCTGCTAGCTCAATCGATTGCACGATTAGCAAAGATCTTTATCTATCGCCGCCCACGATCGATGAGTCATATTTTGTGCCTCCAACTATAAAATTCTCTGCTCTTGAGCATAGTTTTTCTCTAGCAGGTCACTGATCATCACATCCCGCAAGGTGTCCATAACCTCATCTGGTACAGCCTCCTCCTGCTCTACGGAATGGCTCCCCTGACTAACACTCGACATCCTATAATAAAACAAGGATACAACATCAGTACTACAATAAAATATATTCATTGATAAAATGAAATAATATTTTATTAAGTACAACACATACTCGATGAATTTCCACAATCCATATCCTAACATACTCTATAAGAGTTTTCTACTAAGGTTATAACCTAGGTTTCGCATTCCTAATATTTATAACCTATTGCTTTGATACCAACCTGTGACGCCCCCAAATCCAGGTTCTCTAACCTCAGATTCGGTGCTCACGATCTATCATCATCATAATCATTCTATAACCATTACGGAATAATAAACATACATTGTTCATTATAATAAAGTTTCATAACATAGTCCCAAGGTCTTCTTAACCTTAACTTAAACACACCATTCATCTTACAAAAGGTTTACATAAGAAATTCCATCAGATAATAATAACTAACATTCATTCTAAACTATTCTTGGATCTTGCCCTTGCTTTTGTCTTTCGTATTGGATCCTTCAGGCTTAACTGAAATAAATGTCATAATATAGCAAGGGTAAGCAACTAATTTGATTAGCAAGTTTATATACAAGGGAGATATATCATGACTAGAAAGAAATTTTGTAAGACCCCAACTTTTATAAATAAAGATGAATTTTTCTATAAATATTATTTTTGAATATTATGGAATAAATTTGATATAATGTTATAGTTGTGGGTAATATTTATAAATTTTGCAAAGTATGCAAGTTGTTATAAAATATTCGTTTGGTGGGGAATATTCTTTTTAGGGAATATTCAGTACAACTAGCTCAATCATTGGTGGACCCATAATGTAATTATTGTCGGATTAAGAAAGCGACAAAAATATTTTATAAAAATAATTGGCGGAGGTGTTACCGTTAAAACTGTTGAACTACCCGGTGGTAAAAGTACATTAATACGTGTGGTTGCATAGTAACACACGGTATTGATTATTGATGCTTACGTGAGAAGTCACTCATTTATGCTCAATTATTGCTACGAAGAATTCACGCATCATATCTCTTATATTATTGATTCAATTATTGTCACAAAGATCATCATCGTGATAATATGTTATAGTATTAAATCAATAATTGAGACGACAAGTTATAAATGATTAATAATTGTTGAAAGATTAAATATGTGTTATGATTTGTGGTAAGTTTGATTATTTTATGGGGGGGCTCATATGTCATCATCTAAGAGTCTCTTCATTAATAGTAATTACCTTTGTGAATAGTAATTACCTTCGTCAATAGTATTTACCTTCATCAATAGTAATTACCCTTGTGAATAGTATTTACCTTACCATGATAGTAATTACCTTCGTCAATAGTAATTACCCTTGTGAATAGTATTTACCTTCGCGTCAATAGTATTTACCTTCGTTAATAGTAATTACCTTTACCAGACGTCGAACCACTTGTCGTTTCACATTCTAAAAGCGCCGAACCACTTGTCGTTTCACATTACGTGCATCAAACCACTTTTCTTTTCACATCATTAGTCGTCAAGCCACTTGCCTTTTCACACGGCGAAGTGCTAAGCTAGAAATCTTCTATAAATAGAGGCCTAGGGCTTCATTTATTTTCACTTAATTCATTCAAGCTATAGAGAGAAAGTATAGAAAGAATAAGAGAGAAAGAAGAAGAGTATTTTGTTACTACATCTTTGTAAAGATTCAATCTCCTACCAAAAGTAAGGGTGTTATTCTTTCTTATTCATGAAGAGAAGCGTTGTTATTCCATTGCTTATTATTACATTGGAATAACTTTGTATACATGGTTTACCCTATACTTGGTGACATTCTTCTATTATTACATTGGAACATCCTGCTCATGTGTTTTACAGGACTGGTTAAAATCTTTTTATTATTATTACATTGGAACATCCATACGCATGTGTGTTTTACACGGACGTGTGTGACGCCCAAAATTTGGTATACGTCACCCATCTTGGGTCGCCACTTACATGGTACATAAATTCAAATACAACTTACTAATATAAGCGTAGGTGTACAATACGACATAAAGCGTGAGTTTGAATACAAATTTTGTCTACTAGATATTATACAAACTCAAAAAGAGTCCTCATTACAAACTATTATCACACTATTTCACGAATAGTGAGGACTACTAATGCTATCCTACGGACCATTACTTACGTTCCCCGACTCGTCCTCGCCTATGTTCTCATTTCAAGAAGAGAACAATGAAAGAAAGGGTGAGCTCAACTAGCCCAAAGAAGAAATATTATGACTAAGATAATGCGAATAAATTATCATTAGCCTTGTGATGATTAAACCGATAAAAACAATAGACAACCAATTTAATCTGCGCAATGAATTAGCAATCCATTTAAAGAGTCAAGTAGAGAATAAAGTCTACTATCTTTTAGGTTTTAAAAGGTTTTCATCAATTTTTATCATTTGAGACTCAAATTTTAATAAATAAACCACCACATCTAATCATCCGCGTACCACGGCCAAGGATTTTCATCAAATTATCAATGGTCATGACTATACCGAATCACCCACGGTCATAATCATACCAAAACTATCCATCACGTGCATTACATGTGCCATCGAGGACTTTTGTCACATCATTTATATCAAGTCATGATTATACCGAATGATCCCTAGTCATAATCATACTAAGTTCATCTATGCACGTAAGCCAAAGATAACATAATATAACATGAGGATGATGACAATGACATAATAATTCAATAAAACAAGTTCAAGAATTATTTAATCCATGAATTATTAACGTCCAAATTGTCAACATGATAATCTTGTTTCAGTAGAGTAAAATTCAAGAATGATCAGAAGAATATTTTCATGAAAAGATACTGGATGAAACGCAAATATCAAGGATATTCTACTAATTTCATGGAGTATAGAAGTCAAAGTTTTAACCAACTGGGTATAATAAAGAATGGAATAACAAAAGAAATCACCATGCATGCGCAGATTGCCATGATAGGCGAGTTATTCCAACAGAATAATAATAACGGAACAAAGTCGGTGAAATTACAATGCAAGCAGGATGTTCCAACAGAATAATAAAGATGGAACCAGATCCTGTAAAACACATGATAGGATATTCCAATGAATGATAAATACGGAACCGTGTCGGTGTAAACACTGCATGCAGGATATTCCAATGAACAATAGAAGAATGTCACCAAGTATAGGTAAATCAGTATACGTATAAGTTATTCCAATGAGAATAATAAGCAATGGAATAACATAAGGATTTCACCAAGTATAGGGTATGCCGCCAGATACAAAAGTTATGTATAGGGTATGCCACTTTTACAAAAGTTATTCAACAGTAATAATAATGAATGGAATAATGAAGTTCTCTTCAAGAAGAAAGAATAACACCCTTACGGTACAACAAATAATACCCCTTACTAGTAAAAAGAACCTGAATATAGAAGTAGTGAAGTAGCGAGAATACTCTTCTTCTTTCTATAATTTTCTCTATAGCTTCTCTCTATAATTTTTCTCTCTAGAGTTTCAATGAATTCGTAAGAAAATAATGAAGGAATGAGCTTCTATTTATAGGAAAATGGAATGCATAGTAACTAATCCATGAACGGTCCAGATTGATTTACTTTAATCTGACGGTCCATATTTAAAGAAAAATCTTTTAAATAAAATATAATATATTCTATTTATATAAAAACATTTTACTATGCAAACACTATGCAATACTATGCAAAACACTATGCAAAACACTATGCAACACTATGCATAATAAAATATAATATATTCTATTTATAGAATAACTTTAATAAAGTATTCTATTTTATATAAAAAGATGTTTCTGTTTTATTACGTTAATAATACGAATAAAACAAAACGTCATTATCGCTATAATAATTCATATTATTAATCGACAATAATGGAATCAAACTGAGTGACTTCTCACATAAGCATCAATAATCAATACCGTGCTACTATGCAACCACACGACATCGTACTTTTTTACTACCGAGTAGTTCAACAAAGAACTCACAGTAAAACTTCCGCCGTTATTTCAATAAAATATTTTTGTCGTTTTCTCAATCCGACAATAATTCTGTTGTGGGGTCCACCAATGATTGAGCAGTTGTACGAATATTTCCTGCTAAACCGAATATTCCCCGACCAATCGAATATAATATAACCACTTGCATACTTTGCAAAATTTATAAATACTACCCACAACTATAATATTATCTTAAATTCACACCATAATATTAAAAAATTATTTCAACAAAATTTAAATCTTTATTGATAAAATCTGGGGTCTCACAACCTGGTTCCGTCTTTATTATTATTACATTGGAACATCACGTGTCGTATGTTTTTAGGACTGGTTCCGTCTTTATCATTCTCGTTGGAATATCCTATCATTCGTGTGTTTTACACCGGATCCGTTGCATCTTTATTATTTACATTGGAACATCCTGTTGGTGTGAATTTCACCTGACCTGGTTCCGTTATTATTATTCTGTTGGAATAACCTGCCTGTGCGGTCTATCGCATGCATGGTGATTTCTTTTGTTATTCTATTCTTTATTATACCTAGTTGGTTAAAACTTTGACTTCTATACTCCATGAAATTAGTGGAATATCCTTGATATTTGCGTTTCATCCAGTATCTTTTCATGGAAATATTCTTCTAATCATTCTTGAATTTTACTAATTTGGACGTTAATAATTCCTGGATAAAATAATTCTTGAACTTGTTTTATTGAATTCTTATATCATTGTCATCATCCTCATGTTTATATTATGTTGAAAGTCATCTCGTGGCTGTAGTGCATAGATGGACTTGGTATGATTATGACCGAGAGACTATTCGGGTGTAATCATGATAGTAATGTTACAAATGATGTGATAAAAATCCTCGATGGCAGTAGTGCATTGGTGGATGATTGTTGGCATGATCATGACCATTAATGAATACACAAATATTCTTGCACGTAGTGCATGAATAATTGTCGTCGTGATACTAAAGAATATCCTTGGCAGTAGTGCGGGGTGATTCGATGATGTGGAATATTTTTAAAGTCGAGTCTCGGCTATAATGATGATGAAAACCTTTAAAACCTAAAAGATAGTAGACTTTATTTTCTACTTGACTCTTTTAATGGATTGCATATTCATTCATGATTAAACTGGTTGTCTATTGTATTTTATCGGTTTAACATTGTTGAAGACTATTGATAATTTATTTCGTATTATCTTAGTCATATAATTTCTTCTTGGGCTAGTTGAGCTCACCCTTTCTTTCACCGTTTCTTCTGTGAAATGAGAATATATTTGGGGACGAGTGGGAAACGAGTGATGGTCACGAAGATAGCATTAGTAGTCCTCACTAATCAGTAAAATAGTGTGATAATAAGCGTAATGAGGACTTTTTGTTTGAGTTTGTATAATATCTAGTAGAGCGATATTTGTATTTAAATTCACGATTTATGTCGTATTGTACACAATCATTATGTTAATAAGTGTATTTAAATTACATACCATGTAAGTGGCGACCAAAGATGGGTGATGTATACCTAATTTTGGGGAAATACACGGTTAGTATCGAGCATGTGGATATGATCCACAGCTAAGATGTGAGAATAATACTAGGAGGGAGAGACGGGGAATACCTTCGCTAGTATGACCTACCTAAGTTTATGTGCTATTTTATTGGTTGGCCAGAAGATAGGGATAATTTGTTACATGTCAATTAACCTTTTATTTTGTGGCAGTATCTGAAAATGACATCTGAGAATGTTGAGAATAGCAATGGAGCGCAGGCGATCGTTGATTCACCACATATCAATAATTAGGATAATGTGCATCAGGAAGGCGATAATCCTCATGCAAACAACAACACTGACCAAATGATGAATGATCAAATGTTCAGAGGCATTATGCAATTTATGCAACAGCAGGCGAGAGCGACTCCTGTCCAAAACGTAGGTGGAAACACGGAAAACTCTCGGGCGGTCACCGCTAAACAATTCAAGGAGCTGGGACCACCGGAGTTTAAGGGTGAGCCAAAACCACTTCTGGCGGAAGCATGGATAAAGAAGATTACCAAGATATTTGATGTCTTGGGATGCTCCGAGGAGCAAAGGTTCCTTTCACGCCTTTATGTTGCGCGAGAGCTGATTCTTGGTGGGAATTCCAGAAACGATACTCAACCTCTTCAGATCAAGATATCTTGGGAGAAGTTCCAGAGTCATTCAACGACAAATACTTTCCGAAAGTATTCGCCACATGAAGGAGGTGGAGTTTATCAAGTTGGAACAAAACAATATGGCCAGTGTCGCAATACGAGGCAAAATTTGCGGAGTTATCACGGTTTCGTCCCCACTTGGTGGATAATGAAGAGAGAATGGCGCGAATGTTTTTAAGAGGTTTGAAGTCGAGATACGTCAACATCTTATTTGTCATAAAGCGTGTTCGTATTCGGATGTTGTAAATAGGGCTCGATTAGTGGAGCGCGATAATGAGTCAACTTAACTAAAAAGAGCGAAAAAGACAAAATTATAATACCATTAGAGTAGTCATCGAGCGGTGACAACAAGCGTGGAGGAATCAACAGGCGGATATGGTAACCACTTCGGTGGTAATCGGCCAAAACAATAAGAATGAACATTTCAAGAAAAGGAGATTCAACAATGATGGAAAGAGCGTCGCACCAAAGCACCCATTGTTAAGGAAGGAGAAAGACCACGCATCATATGCTTCAAATGCGGAGAGAGGACACATCGGTCAAAGCTGCGTCATGCAGTCAAAGCATGTTATAATTGTGGAAGAGAAGGTCACTTAGCTCGATTTTTGCCATCAAGACAAATTCAGCTAGGATGGAGGCACCAAAGGCCATCCAGAGAAAATTCAAAACCCAGTAGTCAAGGGAGAGCGTTTGTTGTGACCTCCCAAAGAGCAAGGAATCCGAATGAGGTCATCACGGGTAAGCTTATCATAAACTCTAATGAAGTCTATACTTTATTTGATACTGGGTTCTACCCATTCTTTTATTTCTTCTACTTGCGCTCATCGATTAAATTTGACTCAGGAGAAATTAGACTTTGACTTATCTGTGGAAACTCCGTTGGGAGAAACCTTCATTACATCCACTGTTTATAAGTCTTGTTTGGTTCAAATCGGTACCCTCACATACACTGTCGATCTTATTTCATTAAAAATACTTGCATTTGACGTGATTCTAGGGATTGATTGGTTAACTACTTATCATGCAAAAATTGATTGTTTTCGTATGGTTGTTAGCTTTCATATTCCTAATCAACCTATTATGCTTAATTCAAATGACCAAACCATTAAAATCAATCACGGTCATCTCAAGCCATAAAGCTATTCGTTTATTGAAAAGCGGATGTCAATCTTTCTTAGCTCATGTCACGATTTAAACAAAAATAAATGGGTTTTGAACGATATTTCTATTGTTAATAAATTTCCGACGTATTCTAGAAGAACTTCTGGCCTACCCCAGGCGTGAAATTGAATTTTTATCGACCTTGAACCCGAAGACAAAACCTATTTCCAAAGCCCCATATTGAATGGCTCTATTGAACTTCGAGGAGTTAAAGACCCACTGCGAGGAATTGTTAGACATTGGCTTTATTCGTCCTAGTACTTCTCCTTGGGGTGCTCTGTTCTATTCGTGAAGAAGAAAGATGGGAGTATGCGACTTTTGTATTGATTATCGGAGTTGAATCATGTCACCATCAAGAATAGGCATCCATTGCCACGTATTGATGACCTATTTGACCCGATTGCAAGGAGCCAAATTCTTTTCAAAGATTGATCTTCGTTAGGATATCACCAATTGAAGATTAGAACCGTGACATTCCAAAGACGGCTTTCAGAACTCGGTATGGGCATTATGAATTCCTAGTCATGTCCTTTGGATTGACTAATGCTCCTGCTGCCTTCATGGATATGATGAACCGAGTATTAAAGGAATAATTAGATCACTTTGTGGTCGTCTTTATTGATGACATCCTTATTTATTCCAAAAGCCGTGAAGATCATGAGCAACACTTGAGGCTGACACTCCAAAAGCTTCGTGAATATAAGCTTTATGCCAAGTTGAAGAAATGTGAGTTCTGGCTTGAAGAAGTAGCATTCCTTGGGCACGTGGTATCAAGTCATGGAATATCATTGACCGGTGAAAGATTGAAGCTATTCAAAGTGGGAACAACCTAAATCGATGAGCGGGCGTAGCTTTCTCGGTTTAATTTGGTTATTATCGGAGATTCGTGGAAGAATTTTCTCGAATCGCTACTCCATTCACTCTCGGTGACTCGGAAAGATACAAAGTTTGGTTGGAGCGAAGAATGTGAGAAGAGTTTTCAAGAACTCAAGAGGAGACTTATTTGGCACCTATTTCGACAATACCATCCGGCTCGGAGGATTTGTCATCTCTGATGATGCTTGAGCAAAGGGTTGGGATGTGTTCTTATGCAACATGGAAAAGTTATAGCCTATGCCTCGCGACAACTCAAAGAATATGAGAGGAATTATCCTACTCATGATCTAGAGTTGGCGGTGTTGTTATCTTCACACTTAAAATTTGGAGGCATTACTTGTATGGGAGAAAGTGGAGATCTTTACGGATCATAAAAGCCTCAAATATTTCTTCACTCAAAAGGAACTCAACATGCGACAACGACGTTGGCTTGAACTATTGAAAGATTATGATCATACCATCCAATACCATCCTGGAAAAGCGAACGTGGTAGCTGACACATTGAGTAGAAAATCATATGCAAGTACGAGTGCGATATTGTCAGCGCAAAGGCCCATTTTGTGTGACTTGCAAAGGATGGAGATAGAGTTAAAGACTCCAGGGACGCATGTGATGATAGCAAGTATACGAGTAGAACCGACTTTAATCGATAAAGTTAAAGCTGCTCAAGCTACAGACCTGGAGCTGATGCGTATGAAGAAGAAAGTGCAAGAAGGTGCTATGCCGGAAGCAAGAATCGATGAAGAAGGAATACTTCGAGTCAACTCTAGACTTTGTGTTCCTAACGACCCTGATTTAAAGTATAATATCATGATGGAGGCGCACAACACACCATTTGCAATCCATCTTGGGAGTACCAAAATGTATCATGATATTCGTCATACATTTTGGTGGAGCAATATGAAGAGAGAGATAGCGCTGTTTAATTCAAGGTGTCTAACTTGTCAACGAGTTAAAGCGGAGCATCAAGTACCAAAAGGTCCATTGCAACCACTTGAAATTCCAGAATGGAAGTGGGAACACATTACCATGGATTTCGTTACCGGTCTTCCTAAGGTTTCTCAAGGCATTGATGCGATTTGGGTCATTGTTGATAGATTGACCAAGTCTGCTCATTTCTTACCGATACGAGAAACTTATACACTTGAACGTCTTGCTCGTATGTACATAAACGAGATTGTAAGGCGCATGGTATCTTTGGTATCCATAGTTTACGATCGAGACCCAAGATTCACTTCACGATTTTGGGTTAGTTTGCAAAAAGCTATGAGCGCAGACTTACGGTTTAGCTTCGGCATATCATCCTCGAGACGGACGGACGATCGGAGAGGACTATTCAAACTCTTGAAGATCTATTAAGACTCGTGTCCTTGATTTCAAGGAGTTGGGACAAGTTCTTACCATTGGTGGAGTTTTCCTACAACAACGGTTATCAAGCAAGTATTGGCATGGCTCCATTCGAGCGTTGTATGGAAGAAAGTGTCGTTCTCCAAAGTATCTTTGGGATGAGGTGGGTGAAGCAACGTTGTTGGGACCGGGAGTTATGCGTATGACTACGGAAAAGATTCAAACGATCCGACAACGTATAAAAACCTCACAAAATCGACAAAGAGTTATCCGATCTTCATCGAAAGGACGTGGAATTCGATATAGGAGATCATGTGTTGTTAAAAGTTGCTCCATGGAAAGGAGTTACAAGATTTGGAAAGAGAGGAAAACTTAATCCTCGATTCATCGGTCCATTTTAATCCTCGATCGAGTAGGGCGTGGCCTATAGACTCGCTTTCTGTAAATATGTCTCGTGTTCATAACGTTTTCACATATCCATGTTACGTAAATATGTGAAAGACCGAACCACATTATTGAGTTAGAACCAGACGAAATAGCGGAAGATTTGACGTATGAAGAGGTTCCTGTTCAAATCTTGGATAAGAAGGAACATATTCTATGCTCCAAGGTTATACCTCAAGTCAAAGTTTTGTGGAGGAACCACGATGTTGAGGAAATGACTTGGGAGTTAGAATCTGAAATGAAATCAAGGTATCCTTACCTCTTCAACATACCAGGTACGTACCCTAATTTCGAGGGCGAAATTTCATAAGAAGGGGAGGTTGTAAGACCCCAGCTTTTATAAATAAAGATGAATTTTTCTATAAATATTATTTTTGAATATTATGGAATAAATTTGATATAATGTTATAGTTGTGGGTAATATTTATAAATTTTGCAAAGTATGCAAGTTGTTATAAAATATTCGTTTGGGTGGGGAATATTCTTTTAGGGAATATTCATACAACTACTCAATCATTGGTGGACCCATAATGTAATTATTGTCGGATTGAGAAAAACGACAAAAATATTTTATAAAAATAACGGCGGAGGTGTTACTGAATTAAAAGCTGTTGAACTACCGGTGGTAAAAGTACGATGTCTGGCGTGGTTGCATAGTAGCACACTATATTGATTATTGATGCTTACGTGAGAAGTCACTCTTTATGCTCAATTATTACTACTGATAATTCTTGCATCATATCTCTTATATTATTGATTTAATTATTGTCACAGTATCATCTGTATAATATGTTATAGTAATAAATCAATAATTGAGACGACAAGTTATAAATGATTAATAATTGTTGAAAGATTAAATATGTGTTATGATTTGTGGTAAGTTTGATTATTTTTTTATGGGGGCTCATATGTCATCATCTAAGAGTCTCTTAAATCGATAGTAATTACCTTTGTGAATAGTAATTACCTTCGTCGATATAGTATTTACCTTCGTCGATAGTAATTACCCTTGTGAATAGTATTTACCTTCGTCAATAGTAATTACTTTCGTCAATAGTAATTACCCTTGTGAATAGTATTTACCTTCGTCAATAGTATTTACCTTCGTTAATAGTAATTACCTTTACCAGACGTCGAACCACTTGTCGTTTCACATTACAGGCGTCGAACCACTTGTCGTTTCACATTCTGAGCGCCAAACCACTTTTCTTTTCCCATCATTAGTCGTCAAGCCACTTGCCTTTTCACACGGCAGGTGCTAAGCTAGAAATCTTCTATAAATAGAGGCTTAGGGCTTCATTATTTTCACGAATTCATTCAAGCTATAGAGAGAGAAAGTATAGAAAGAATAAGAGAAAGAAGAAGAGTATTTTGTTACTTACTGCTTCTTTGCGATATTCAATCTCCTACCAAAAGTAAGGGGTGTTATTCTTTCTTATTCATGAAGAGAACTGTTGTTATTCCATTGCTTATTATTACATTGGAATAACACAGTATCTGTGGTTTACCCTATACTTGGTGACATTCTTCTATTATTACTGTTGGAACATCACTGTCATGTGTGTTTTACAGGACTGGTTAAAATCTTTATTATTATTACATTGGAACATCACATGCGTGTGTGTTTTACAGGACTGGTTCCGTCTTTATCATTACATTGGAATATCCTATCTCGTGTTTTACACCGGATCTGGTTCCATCTTTATTATTCATTGGAACATCACGCTTGGTGTGAATTTCACGACTGGTTCCGTTATTATTATTACGTTGGAATAACTTTGCCTTGTCTGCGATTCTATCGCATGCATGGTGATTTCTTTTGTTATTCTATTCTTTATTATACCCATTGGTTAAAACTTTGACTTCTATACTCCATGAAATTAGTGGAATATCCTTGATATTTGCGTTTCATCCAGTATCTTTTCATGGAAATATTCTTCTAATCATTCTTGAATTTTACTAATTTGGACGTTAATAATTCTGGATAAAATAATTCTTGAACTTGTTTTATTGAATTCTTATATCATTGTCATCATCCTCATGTTTATATTATGTTGAAAGTCATACGTGGCACTGTAGTGCATAGATGGACTTGGTATGATTATCACCGAGAGACTATTCGGTGTAATCATGACCGTAATGTTACAAATGATGTGATAAAAATCCTCGATGGTAGTAGTGCATTGGTGGGATGATTGTTGGCATGATCATGACCATTAATGAATACACAAATATTCTTGCACGTAGTGCATGAATAATTGTCGTCGTGATACTAAAGAATATCCTTGGCCGTAGTGCAGAGGTGATTCGATGATGTGGAATATTTTTAAAAGTGAGTCTCAGCTATAATGATGATGAAAAACCTTTTAAAACCTAAAAGATAGTAGACTTTATTTTCTACTTGACTCTTTTAATGGATTGCATATTCGCTGCAGATTAAACCTGGTTGTCTATTGTATTTTATCAGTTTAACATTGTTGAAGACTATTGATAATTTATTACGCATTATCTTAGTCATAATATTTCTTCTTGGGCTAGTTGAGCTCACCCTTTCTTTCATTGTTCTCTTCAGAAATGAGAATATATTTGGGACAGAGTCTGGGGAAGCAGTGATGGTCCACGAAGATAGCATTAGTAGTCCTCGCTATTACAAAAAAATAGTGTGATAATAAGCGTAATGAGGACTTTTTGTTTGAGTTTGTATAATATCTAGTGAGCGATATTTGTATTTAAATTACGTTTATGTCGTATTGTACACATTGTTATGTTAATAAGTTGTATTTAAATTACATACCATGTAAGTGGCGACAAAGATGGGTGATGTATACCTAATTTTGGGGCGTCACGGTTAGTATCGAGCATGGGATATGATCCTGGCTAAGATGTGAGAATAGTACTAGGAGGGAGAGGCAGGGAATACCTTCGCTAGTATGACCTACCTAAGTTTATGTGCTATTTTATTGGTTGGCGAGAAGATAGGGATAATTTGTTACATGTCAATTAACCTTTTATTTTGTGGCGATGTCTGAAAATGACATCGAGAATGTTGAGAATAGCAATGGGAGCGAGCGATCGTTGATTCACCACATATCAATAATCGGGATAATGTGCATCGAAGGCGACAATCCTCGTACAGAAACAACAACACCGACCAAATGATGAATGATCAAATGTTCGGAGGCATTATGCAATTTATGCAACAATGGCGAGAAGCGACTCTGTCCAAAACGTGGGGTGGAAACACGGAAAACTCTCGGCGGTCACCGCTAAACAATTCAAGGAGCTGGGACCACCGGAGTTTAGGGTGAGCCAAAACCACTTGGCGGAAGCATGGATAAAGAAGATTACCAAGATATTTGATGTCTTGGGATGCTCGAGGAGCAAAAGGTTCCCTTTATCGCTTTTATGTTGCTTGTGGAGAGGCGATTCTTTGGTGGGAATCGGTAAAAGCGTACTCAACTTCGCTTTATCTTGAAGATATCTTAGGAGAAGTTCGAGGAGGTGCATTCAACGACAAATACTTTCACGAAAGTATTCGCCACATGAAGGAGGTGGAGTTTATCAAGTTGGAACAAAACAATATGGACCAGGTATCATGATACGAGGCAAAATTTGCGGAGTTATCATGGTTTCGTCCCACTTGGTGGATAATGAAGAGAGAATGGCGCGAATGTTTTTAAGAGGTTTGAAGTCGGAGATACGTCAACATCTTATTTGTCATAAAGCGTGTTTGTATTCGGATGTTGTAAATAGGGCTCGATTAGTGGAAGCGCGATAATGAGTCAATATAACTAAAAGAGAGCGGTAAACAAAATTATAATACCAAATGAGAGTAGTCATGAAGCGGTGACAACAAGCGTGGAGGGAATCAGCGGGCGGATATGGTAACCACCGGTGGTAATCGAGGCCAAAACAATAAGAATGGACATTTCAAGAAAAGGAGATTCAACAATGATGGAAAGAGCGTCGACCAAACACCCATTGTTAAGGAAGGAGAAAGACCACGTATCATATGCTTCAAATGCGGAGGAGAGGGACACATCAGTTAAACTACTTGACTCTTTTAATGGATTGCATATTCCGCTGCAGTTAAACTGGTTGTCTATTGTATTTTATCAGTTTAACATTGTTGAAGACTATTGATAATTTATTCTACATTATCTTAGTCATAATATTTCTTCTTTGGGCTAGTTGAGCTCACCCTTTCTTTTCTTGTTTCTCTTGAAATGAGAATATAAATTTGGGGCGAGTCGGGAAGCGAGTGATGGTCCTAAAGATAGCATTAGTAGTCCTCACTATTCTGTAAAATAGTGTGATAATAACTATAATGAGGACTTTTTGTTTGAGTTTGTATAATATCTAGTAGACGATATTTGTATTTAAACTTACAGTTTATGTCGTATTGTACACGACAGTTATGTTAATAAGTTGTATTTAAATTCTGTACCATGTAAGTGGCGACCAAAGATGGGTGATGTATACCTAATTTTGGGGGCGTCACAAATTTTGCTTTCAATGTTCAACAATAATATAAGATTGTGAAGGAACATGAATTAATAATCAACAATTGAATATTCGAATAATTTAATAACATGAACTGAGTGGTTTTGAAATAACCATGAACATTTGCCAAGGTTCTCAGTCATTTAAACTGGACCTCTTAATAATTTTTGGTATTCAAGGATCGACCTTTCATACCCCATGATTTATGCATAAACACTTAATAATCCGACCTATAGATATCATGCCTTAATCAAATTCGTCCTTTTCTTAGTCAAGAGTTCTCATCATATCAATTTAATAAGAACAGCTTTTAAAAATACATTTGATTTAACAAATTTAAACATGCTTGATCTAGCTGATATAATTAGCATAGATCTATCTCATAAACAGTTCATGAATGAAAGAACTTTAATTTAATTCATCGTTCAATAATAATAGAACAGGAATTCAGTTGCACCAAGTGCGAATTTCAATAATCATTATAGATGTGAATAATCATTAATAATTATTCACTAACATGCTTTGAAAATAATAACTCGAGTTTGAGTTAGGAAACTTGCCTCGTTTGTAGGTTACGGCTACGTAATTAAATTCTATTCGCTAGGCAGTTTAATTATCTTCCTTTGAGAGACCTATAGTTAATCTTTCAATTAGCCATAACATAACATTAGATTATGTAATCACATAGTTATTATATATTACATTTAGTTCTTAGAAATATTATCTTGCCTCGATAATGTTACTATTAAATAACAACTACCTTTAATTCACTTAATATTATTAATCTTGATAATATTTAATTCACCTCTTAGTATTATTAGTTCACTAACAATATTTTTATTTGCTTACTAATATTATTAACATCTTAATAATATTTTAATACATTACTAATATTATTAATCCCTTAATAATATTTTAATCATGCATTAATATTATTACTTTAATAATATCTTACTTATGCTTTACTATCATTAATCAATTAATTATACTTTTATTCATTTACCAATAGTATTAGTATTTTATTCATTTATTAATATTATTAATCATTTAATAATATTTTAATCATCCAATACTACTTTAATTTAATATTATTACTCTTTTAATAATATTTTAATCTAAGATTAATATTTGAATCTAATATTATTAATCATTTAATAATAGTTTAATCATTTATTAATGCTTAAATCAAATACTATTAACTATTTAATAATATTTTAATGAAGTTTTAATCCTAATATTTTATTTACTTAACAATATCATATTCTAATGTTATTAATATCATAATAATATTTTAATAATTTATTAGATTAATAAACAATTTATTCTAATTGTTCACCCTTTATAAAACCACTTATTTAATATCCATAAAAGGTCATAAATTATATTTCTTATTATAA
Source organism: Panax quinquefolius (assembly GCA_020205615.1). Classification (NCBI taxonomy): domain Eukaryota; kingdom Viridiplantae; phylum Streptophyta; class Magnoliopsida; order Apiales; family Araliaceae; genus Panax; species Panax quinquefolius. The sequence continues at coordinate 89,274,728 of CM035154.1, forward strand.
ATTACAAAATGCCTAAAATAGTCATAATATTATATATTAGGAGTATTCAAGCATTAAAATCACAATTTTCTTATTTAAGACATCATTTAACTATTTATTTTCTTTTATTCATAACTTCATCATTTTTAGGAAAAATATCAAACTCATTCTAAAAATTCTTCTTTTCTGGGTTTGGATATTATATGACCCAACAATGATCCCCAAATTTTTCTAGAATTTTAGAAAGTGATTTACTAATTTTAAAGTACCCAAAACACTCGGATCTTGCTTCATTTTTCATAAATCGAGTTTTGATAAGAAAATTCTGAACTTTTCAGGGTATACTCTCATAACATATATGAACATACTATAAACGTTTCGGATTTTTCCCATGTATACACTGTGAGAAATTCGGGTGTTAATATTTAGGAGTCCTTTACGGAAATAGTCATTACGCACAACCTATAAATTGAAATGTGTCTTTTCTTTTTCCTAAATGTAGATAACTTCTTAAGGTACCTCTGTGATTTTTTCCAGATTTTTAAAAGACTTGAAACTATCTAAAACAGCCTTAAGAAAAACGAGGACAGTAGCTTTTTTTTAGGGTTTTAAAACCTTAACTCTCTATGTGGACTATTTTGGGGAAAACAGTCCCCATGGCTTCAATACTTGCTAGATTTGTGTTCTAGTACGTGGGTTTACTAGATAACTCATGTATCTAGCACCCCCCTTTGACAGATCACAAATTCAAGTTGTAAAACTTGAGTTACACAAGATTTAGTGGAAGAAAAACAAGGGTTTAACCCCTAGGAGAACATATGCTCATTTTCTTCCTCTAAACCTTTGATCTAACACTCAAGATACTTAGTTCCATACATAATGATACGTAGAACTAGGGTATCTTGAGTATTAGTTCATAACCCCATCAAATCTTATTATAACACCAAATAGAAGAAGAAGATGAAGATTTAGGTTATACCTTGTTCTAGTAGCAGCCTTCCTTGATTTACCAAAGTAATATATAATCTTAGGGTGCATTAATCAAGCTAGCACACTCCTCTCTTTCTCTTCAAAAAACCGAACCCCTCTCTCTCTTTTCTCTCTTTGTATTTTGCTAGCTTGGGAGAAAAATAGAAGAAGAAGAATAGGAGAAATGAAATGAATAACAAATGAAATGTGGTGATTCAACTAATATCCCCCATACCTTTGTTGTCCCTTGGATAAAAGGCTTTTCCTTATCTCTTTTAATTAAGCCTAATCATGTGATTAAGGGTGCTAAGTAGATTTTCTACCAATGGGAGATGGACACACTTGTACTTGATATAAGAGTTACTAATTTAAGGATCTTGATTAGCATAATTTTGTTGCCTTAAAAGGCCTAATAGGGCCGGTAACTTTTCCCCCATTATCTCTTCCATTTTGCTTTTATTTTAATGCACAAATTTGATTAATCAAAAGTCTAAAATACCCTTAATCAAGTGGGCTAAATATTGGTTTGCATTTTTTTCTTTTGGGCTTCTCCTTTAATTGTTTTGGGCCATATAATAAACATAGTCTAATAATTTTAATATATGTTACCCAAACTGTCTATTTAGGGTTTCCATTCCCAATCTTATGAAATTTAATTACTTATACATGTGACTTTAGCTCATCACCTAATTAGGTTTACTAAAAATAGGTTTAAAATTATTAGTCACTTGAAATAACAAGATTATCAACTTAAGTTAGTATACTTATTAAATACTAACCTTTCCTTATTACCATAACCCTTACGTTATTTAATTGCCTCACCTAATGTATAATTAGGTTACGAAACATTCATTTTTAATGAAATCTATAAATGTATATATCCATAACTATAGTATATATGTTTATTGATCCTTGCACCACTTCACATATGTTGTCACATATTAAATCACTATATAACACAAAACATATATAGTGACTTAAAATTCACGGTTATTACAATGATTATCATAGTGGATCAGTAGAGGAGACTAACAAATTTAGTAAAGACATACAAGCAAGACATTCTTCATTCCTTGTTGTCTAAAGTGGCTCTTCTTTCCTCTTTTGTTGTTTAGAACTTTAGTTATAATCTTTTCCTTTCATTTATTCTTGTTTTATTATTACTTACGAAACCAATTGTACGCGCGCAGAGAGGACCATCTTGAAGCAGAGTAAAATGGTAATACTCCTCAGTGGGTGGTTCTGGCCGTTGTACAATCTTACAATCCTAGGCGTAGAGTGTTGGTCGATTTCACAATCAAAGCAAACGTGCAAGTATACACGGTCAACAAGTAATAGAGTAATAAGATAGAGTGTCGATCCCACAGAGAATTCTAATTAATAAATTCCAACTACTAGCACTATATCAATTCAATTTTATTTAAATAACCAATAATTGTGATTTTTCTAATTAAGAAAACTAAATTAAACAATTAAAAGAGATTAGTCTAAAAGAAAGCAAATAATCAAAACTATGATTTGATTGAATTCAGATAAATAAGGATTAAGACTCCAATATCCCCAATTATGAACTATAAATCAATTATCCAATTATCCCAATTATTATGTCTACTGAATTGTTAACAAGAATTCTCAAATGCCAAAAGTCATTTTCCAAGTGATCAATTGCCTTCTATTTAACCCAGATTAATTTTGCTATATTCCTATACAAAACAATTGAATTAAACTCTTTTCAATCCCAATTCCTTATATGTTATATGCGACAAATAGATATTTCCATTCTATTCACAAACCTAATTATTCACTGTGCAAATAACTAAGTCACGTGTCACCATGCCCAGTTCTAACCCTAGAATTCCTTTTTCAATTCCTTCTAGGGTAACAAGGTAATTATTAGCCAGATAATTAATCAATTAGCACAAAGCAAGATGAACAATTCACTTCAACATAAATAATTGGAATAAATCAAATAATTAGTTCATAATCATAAAAGGTACAATTGGAATCTTAATGAAAGAAATTAGTTCATAACGAAAAATAAAACCAACAATATTTGAAAAATCATCCTTAATGAATTACATAAATTAAAGAATGAAGAAGAAGAAGAGAAAAACTCCAAGTAAATTCTTCCAATTCTCCCTTATCTCCTTGATCAGCCTCCAATTGTGTAGAATAGTCCCCTAATTCAATGCAAATAAACATTATATACTTCCCATCTTGTTCCACAATCCAATTCCAACTAAATTTTTGTAACATAACCACCTCCTTAAAGTTTTTAATGAAAGTCAACGTCCAGTCAACGCGCTCCTTGGTCAACCAATTTCCATAGCCCAATACTTCCAAACCTTTGGGTTTTATATTGGATAGGCGCCCGATTGCTAGGGAGCAGAAAGTGACTCTTATGCACATTTTTAGCTCATTTGCCCCAAATGTTCCAACGGCTCACAAACCTGCAATAACACAACTAAACACAGTAAAACAGATCTAAATGCTTTGAGAATATAATAAATTAAGCCCAAATATATCCAATTCATAGGTATATTACCCAATCATCATAAAGTTCCTCGGAGCAATACATCTATGTCTGATTTGGAGCAATGCCTATCAAAAGCATCATTTTCCACTTCTCAAAACTCTGGTATTTTTAGAATTCTGAACTTATCAGAAAGTTTGCTCATCTTTTTTTCTACTGATCTGGGAAACAAATCAAACAATGTTCACTTTCTTGCTTTTAGTATGTGCATTTCTTTCAAAATAAATAATTTATGGATCTTTCCCACATTCTTTATTTATCTTAATTTGTTGACTTTGTTTCTGTAGCACCTTGTGTAGTTGTGTATGTAATTCCATTGCTGAATTTAGAACCACTTGAATAGTGATAATAGTCTCAACATATACATGTAATATGTTTGTTGTAAGACACTAAAAAAGCTATTTATTCCTCTCTATATCCAGGGCTTATGAGAACATTCTCATCCATTTAATCACTCAAAATATTACACTTTTTTTTTCTTATTATTTTTCCGCGTACATTTGCAACTACCTAATATCTTTATATTTCTTTAACAAAGCTTCAATCCAAATGCCACGAATTGGATATCAAGATGGATCAGATCGATCAAAATGGTATACTGTCGAACGACTTTTACGAAAGTATGCTGCCATATATGGTGTAAAGATATTTGTGTAAGCCTCTCTCTATTCTTGTGTAAATAATGATATAATCTCCAACTAACTAAAAAGATTACTATATATGAATCCCATTGGAAAAGTTAGCAGAGGGCTACTGAGCACTCTTAGACTAGGTGTAACTAGATTGATATTATCCACATCGATCTCACATAACATACATAGCTACATATGCACACGCTATTAGCTACATATGCATACATTTTTCGTTTATTAAAAAATGAATCTTATTTTACAAGGACTTTTTTGATATTGTTATTATGAACTTTTGGTTTTAAGATATACTTGGTTTGGCTAATAAAAATTTAAAGAAACATTTGTACCATGAATAATTCAACTTTTAAGTAGAAGAAAAGCTACAACTTTCATGGTTGTGCTCGCTCCATCAGTTTTTAAGGGTTCTGTATATTGTGGATTATTTTTAGTTTACCAAATTTACACGTATATCATAATGCTTGGATTTTTATTATTTAATTCTTATTTTAAAAAATTCAAAAAGAAAGAAAATCATTATTAACGAAGAAAGGCACATTCTATTATTTTATTTCATGTTTTTTTTGTCATACCTTCTGCAGGGGTTCATGGCAGTCTTGATCAATTGTTCAGAACTATTTTAGCTGATGCACAGATCCACGACATTAACTTCCATAGAATTGGTCTAATATCCGCTAATGGGAATGTGGAAGCAGCTCATGCTGCTAGTTCTCGAGGAGGAAAGCACAAGAAGCGAGTGATAAAGGAACGTTCTTGTCTAATTTGCTACATCAGATCATGCCCATTATATCTCAAAACATAATTAAGACAAATAGTTCATCTATAGAGGTAATGGATGTTATAGATGATAGAACCATGCAAGTATATTTAGTACAAGTAAGCTTTCCACAACATTGGAGGATCCAAATGTAAAGCTGGGTAATCTGGTGTTGAAACAAAGTAACCTTGGCAATCAAGTGCAAAGATTTATATCGATCGTCTCGAATAATTTTGTACATATATGCGGGCTCATCAAGATAATTAGGATAGAGGGACCTCCTCATTGCCAGAACAACCCCCCATCTGGGAGGAGAGCTCAAAAAGGCAAAATGTGTTTTCTTCATTTGTTTTATTTTATATCTAAAATTATATTTTCCTTGGTTGTCTTCGAGGGAACGAGGCCGTTGTTGCCTTGGATGCTACTAAATGGAACACCTGGAATTTTTAAATTAAAACTTGAGAAGTTTGAAGTAATCCATGCTTACTCTGGACATGTTTTAGTTTTTAAGTCTAGTTTGACACTACTGGTAGGCTTGTTGTCCAAAGAAGGAACCCGTCTACGGCTTTTAAAGTGGGAAAGAGGTGGGTAGTCTACATTTTGAAACCTACAAACTGGATCTTTGAATTGGTGATCATACAAGTTTAAAATGAACACCATAATTTGAGTAAAGTAGATGGTGGTCCCGCATATGAAGCCGTGTGTTAGGTCCATTTGGAGCAGAATTTGTTGGCCTATAATTGTTAGGTTTGTAATATTCATGAACGCAATCAAATTGCACAAATTAAGCGAAAACGTTGGAAATCAGAGTTTTAAAATTTTACAAACCATATACCCAGATCATCCTTTATGCTCAATTATTAATTAAACAAAAAGATAAAGAACAAGAATCATACCCTTGAAGATTCGAGTTTCCCCAGGTACAAGTTCACCTCCAATCCTTTTCGCGTTCAACTTGAATCCACCGGGTTTGGTTCCTTCCTTTGATCAACGTTAGCCACCCAAGTGTTTGGCCTCTAGAGGTGATCCATCAAGGAAGAAGAAATATTCAAGAAGAAGGGTGGTTGGCTAAACCCTAGTTTTCTATCTCTATAGAAAAGGAGCGTACTCTCCAACAATTGGAATTATTTATATTGTGAAAAAGTCAACAACCACACCACCCATAATAAGACTCCTCTTATTTATAGATGTGGGCAACCCTCCTTAACAATTAAGGAATTGGGTTTTATCTTAATTAATTAAAATCCTTTAATTAATTAAGCTCCTTAATCTTATTAGGGATAATTAATTAAAATCTCTTAATTAATTTAACCTCCTAATCTTATTAGGAATATTTGAGAGTACTTTTATTAATTAATTCCCAAACTCCTTTAGGAATTAAATAATAATAATAATAATAATAATAATAATAATAAGACTCCTCTTATTAATTTATATTTAATATTTCCAAAATATTAAATAATAAATATTAAGCTATTTAATTTATTTTATCACCATAGATTAAATTAAATACACTTAACTTATTATTACGATTATGCCATTAACTTCTTAAATAATTATTCTTCCTTTTATGGTGTGACCCTTTAGGTTCTCCATATTAAACCGGTTGTGAATAAATCAATTAGAACAATTCTAATCTTATTTAAATATATAATTTAAAATATTAATTTATTTAAATAAATAATATTTATTCTACAATAGGGATAAGCCTCCTTAGCGATCAACGACTTTCCAGATAATATAGATTTTAACATTAATGTGACGCCCCCAAAATTGGTATACATCACCCATCCTGAGTCGCCAAATACATGGTATATAAATCAAATACAACTTAATTATACAACTGTCGTGTAAAATACGATAAAACATAAATTGAGAGTTTAAACAAGAATATTGCCTTCTAGACAATATTCACTCTCAATGGATTCCTCATAGAAAGTATACAAACTCAAATTCAGTCCTCATTACATTTATTATCACACTATTTAATAGAATAGTGAGGACTACTAATGCTATCATCTGAACTGTCAATCCGTTCCCCGACTCGTCCGAGCTATATTCTCATTTCCAGAAGAGAACAATGAAAGCAAAAGGGTGAGCTCAAAAAGGCCAGTAAGAAATATTACGACTAAGATAATGCAGAAAAAAATTATCGTTAGCCTTTAACAGTGTTAAACTGATAAAATATAACAAACATCAAGTTTAACTGCAGCGGAATAAGCAATCCATTAAATGAATCAAGTAGAGACTAAAATCTACTATCTTTTATGATTTAAAAAGGTTTTTCATCACTTTTATCATTTGAGACTCAAACAATAAATAATCCACATCATCCCTGCACTACGGCCAAGGATATTAATTAGTATCACGACCACAAATTATCCATGCACTACAGGCCAAGGATATTCGTGTATTCATAAATGGTCATGATCATGCCAACAATTGTCCATCAATGCACTACAGGCCAATGAGGACTTTTATCACATCATTTGTAACATTACGGTCATGATTATACCAAATAATCCCTGATCATAATCATATTAAGTCCATCTATGCACTACAGAAAACAGATGACTTTCAACATAATATAAACATGAGGATGATGACAATGATATAAGAATTTAATAAAACAAGTTCAAGAATTAATTTATCTAGGAACCAATAACATCCAAATTGTCAACATGATACTGCTTTATGGGGTAAAACTCAAGACTGCTCAGAAGAATATTTTCATTAAAAGATTCTGGATGAAGCGCAAATATCAAGGATATTCCACTAATTTCATGGAGTATAAAAGCCAAAACATTAACCAACTGAGTATAATAAAGAATGGAATAACAAAAGAAATCACCAAGCATGCGATAGACCGCATAGACAATTTATTCCAATAGAATAATAAATAACGGAATCAGGTCATGTGTAAACGTACAGACAGGATATTCCAACAGAATAATAAATAACGGAACCAGGTCATGCGAAATTCACACCGACAGGATGTTCCAACAGAATAATAAAGAATGGAATAACAGAAGAATTTCACCATTTATGCGGTACTTCGCATAGACAGGTTATTCCAACATAATAATAAAGAATGGAATAACAGAAGAATTTCACCAAGTATATGGTAGTCCGCGTATACAAGTTATTCTAACAGAATAATAAAGAATGGAATAATAGAAGAATTTCACCAAGTATAGGGTAGTCTGCGTATACAGGTTATTCAAACAGAATAATAAAGAATGGAATAACAGAAGTTCTCTTAATGAATACGAAAGAAATAATACCCCTTACGAGTAAAACAAATAATATCCCTTACCTTAGAAGAAACTGGAAATAGGAGTAGTGAAGTAGCAGAATACTTTTCTTCTTTCTCTCTATAGTTTCTCTCTCTAGAGTTTCAGTGAATTCGTAAGAAATAATGAAGGAATGAGCTTCTATTAATAGGAGAATGGATTGAATAGTACCTAATTCCTGAATGGTCCAAATCGATTTACTTTTAAACGGACGGTCCAGATTGGTTTACTATAAAATATTCTAATAAAACAAAATCTTTTAAATAAAATATAATATATTCTATTTATAATCTAATAAAATGAATAACTTTATAAAAGTATTTTGTTTTATATAAAAAGATTTTACTATACAAACACTATGCAGGTACTATGCAAACACTATGCATAATAAAATATGATATATTCTATTTATAGTCTAATAAAACGAATAACTATATAAAAGTATACGCTTTATATAAAAAGCTTTTACATTTTATTACATTAATAATACTAATAAAAGCAGAATTTATATATATATATATATATATATATATAAACTCCCGTGACTTCATAAAAGACACATCAATATATTTAACAACATTTATCATCATTATTATAATTCACAATATTAATGGACCAGTCGTTCCCGGGGAAAAGGGGCTTTCAATAAGGATTTCTCCTATCGACGTATGATTAGGTGACCAAACCTCTCCTTGTGAACTTCTACACATCGTTAATATTGCAAATAATAATATTAATAACTCTGTCATCTCAATTATTGATTTAATAATATATAAAATATCGACAGTAATTGAATCAATTAACGTGAGATACTATGCAACAATTACTGAAGCAATAATTGAACAAAACTGAGTGACTTCTCACGTAAGCATCAATAATCAATACCGTGTGCTACTATGCAACCACGCGTATTCATGTACTTTTAACACTGAGTGTTTCAATATTTAACAGTAAAACTTCTGCCATTATTTTCATAAAAATATTTTTGTCGTTTTCTCAATCCGACAATAATTCCGTTATTGGGTCCACCAATGATTGTCTTGGTCATCTGAATATTCCCTGTTAAAATGAATATTCCCCGACCAATCGAATATTATATAACAACTTGCATACTTTGCAAAATTTATAAATACTACCCACAACTATAAAATTATCTCAAATTCACACCATAATATTCAAAAAAATATTTTGAGAAATTTAAATCTTTATCCATAAAATTTGGGATTTTACAATTAATCATAAAAGAACCTTTGAGTAAATAGTTACCATACAATTTAATCCTTCCACCATCCAATGTCCCAATTAAATATAAGATATGAAATTACTGTCAAGTCTTATTTTATTTAATTATATGTATTTTGATCCTTAAATGCACAACTCCAAATAATGCAAATTAGAAACTCCTCTTATTTATAGATGTTGGCGACCCTCCTTAACATTAAGGAATTGGGTTTTATCTTAATTAATTAAAATCCTTTAATTAATTAAGCTCCACTACAAGAAAAAGGTCTATTAGCGACCAAATATATCAACTACCGCATATCCGATCGTTGATAGTCTTACTAGCGACCGACAACAGCGACCAGTCTATAATCCAGTCACTAAGTGATATCCGCGACCACAGTCGATCGCTAGAACAAATTTTCCACCCAAAAATTGGCAGGAAATGTTGGCGGGTAGTTTTTTTGTGACCCATTGTAATAACCGACCGCATGCGGTCGCTGATAAGTCCATGTCATTCAAAAGTAGCGATCGCATGCGGTCGTAGATAGCGGTCGCTGATCATCCTAAATGAAATCAGTATCAGGCATCCACTCGACATAGAATAGAGAAGGAAAAAAAAGAGGGAGCTGCGAAATAGAGAGGAAAGGGAGAAAGGGGGGAGAGGAAGAGAGAGGTCGTAAATTGCCACTTGCCGAGCCACCTACCACCACCGCCTAAGGAGATTAAATTTTTCAAACGAGTTTGATTGAATCTTCTAAACAGGTATTTATCTTCATTCATTGTAATTTCTTGAATCGTGTTTGAAATTGTATGTGAATTCTTTAGATTTGGCGATTGTGTGCATGAATAAATCGTGTATTAGGTAATTCGTTTAGTCACCTATCAAATTGGGTAATTTTTTTTTGTTTTAAAATAGGTTTTTGTCATCAAATCTGGTAACCCTAATATGGGTATTAGGTAATTCGTTTAGGTTTTTTTTGTAATTTGTTTTTAGTATCACAATTACTCTACACAAATAGAATTTGATTATTATTGCTTACTTACCATTGTTATGCTAGTGAACTATTATGGCAAAAGTCTACAACAAATTATCTCATTTAGAAAACAAAATGGAATGTAATAACTGAAATTTAAATATAGTCATATATATATATACCTGTTAAACTTTTATATGTTAAATGTCACTAATAATGTGAAAAGATACACAATTATAGACATAATGATTCATAAATAAGTTATAACCTTAGACCAACTAAATTGATTGAGATGAAGTTTGGGCATGCTTTCGTCTGACTTTCCTTTTTCAAAATTGAAGGGACCTGCAGAGTGTATTCAATAAGATTCTATAAGAAATTAGGCCAGTGAAAATGCCTTCGATTTCCTTTATTTATTTCTTTCCAAGAACTTTTAGTGCTTTTAGCGAGATGAAAATGCAATGGAGCGGAGTACACCGCTTTTATTTACTTGATTCAATTATATGAGCTTAAAACCTGATAATTTCATATGTAAACAAGGAAAAACCCAAGACATGTACATATATAGCATTATGTAAGATGAGCCCTCGGATAATTATAAATTATGTAGGGATTTAAAAGTCAGGAAATTGATGTGAAAGAGAGAGAGAGAAGTGAAAAGCCATAATAATCAACAATGGTAAGCAATTGTTGATTATTATAATTGTTTACCATTGTTGATTACCATTATGGATTCTCTACTTGATAATTGTTTTGCTAGTGAACTATTATTGCTTACCATTGTTGTGCTAGTGAACTATTATGTTGATTATTATCACAATTGCTTGCTTCCACACAAATAGAATTTGTTTTTTTTGAATTTGATTAAAAAAAAAAGCGAACACAAAGAAAAAAATAAACAAATAGAAAGGTTTAAAAAAAGGTTCGGTTTTTAAAACAAGCTGAACAAATGTTATTCTTATTCACGTAACAAAGAATTTGATTTAGTCACGTAACAAAGAATTTGAATTTTTTTCTTTGAATTTTTTAATTTTAATTTGCATTCAATCGTTATTATTTTGGTCTTATTGAATTTGTATGGGAATTTGTGTGTCTTGGGTGCCTAGAAATGTCCGTAATGCGTCAAATCGTGCGTATGGCTAATCCGTATTGTGTAGGGAGACTCTGGCAAAATTTTCTTTAGTATTATAAGTATAAGTTTGTAGTTGATTTTTTTTTTACCTCTTTTATTGTGAACAGTTTTAGGTTTAAAATATATAATAGCTTTTGGTTATCGAAAAGCTATGCCCATTATTGAAATAAAATGAGAAATTGAATTGTTTGAATATGTGAGTAGCTTAATTTTAGTATTTCTCAGTAAATTGGGTTCTGTTTATATAGATAGCCTAGGTGTTGCTTATCAATTGGATATAAATATATTGGTGATCCACTAGAGCCTATTAAGAAATTTATTGGAGGCGATGGGTTGGGCTTGGGGCGCATGAGGCAACACGAGGCCACACCTTGCTTAGCCAACCTCTCGGGGCCAAGCCGAGCTTGGTTGTCGACACATAGTAAGCTATTGGGGAAACATTAAGCCAAAATAAGCGATCTTAGAGGAACTATTAGTGCAATGAGGAGGTAACTAGACACACTTGGTCAATAAAGAAACTATTTTGGCTATAACAGAAAAACAAGGGTATTTAACACTTATGTATACAAGAATAAAGCTACAAAAATATTATAGAAGCTATAAATTGCTCAACCAAGTTGTGACTATCCCAAAACATAAAAGATGGTGGTAGTCTTCAATTCGAGGGGCGATGAACTCTTGATTCTTGGCGTGAAGCCTTAGAAATGAGATTCTTTGAACTGAATGAGATACTTTAACTAAATATAAAGCTAGCATGAATGAAATACATTACGTATTCACTTATGATTAACAATAAAAACAAATTTAAAACAAATTAAATTAAAATAACATGATATGATATAACTATTAAACTAAGTAGTATTTACTTAGTTTCTCATACTAAGTAAAGTTTCACATTTTAAGTTTCATTTAAAGTTTCTCATACCTTACGTATTCATATGGTTACAAGTATGCTCAAGTCATATGCTTACAAGTATGCTGAAATGTTAATCATGTGGTTACAAGTATGCTCAAGTCATATGGTTACAAGTATGCTCAAGTCATATGATTAATAAGCTCATGTTATCGTAGTAGAGTGCTTGGTGGAATCATGGACCTCTATTCAGACCGTAGTTGGATGGCACGACGAAAGTCAAGTGCCCAGATAGGTGCTACAACTGAATTTAGAGCTGGTTGCAAAGTGTTTTTGGAGTATACGTATAGTCACCCGTAATGTATGAATGGTAAGTGGCAGATACGATGTCCCTATTTGAAGTGTAAGAATATAAATTATATGGACAGAGACATGGTAAACTATCATTTACTTATTTCTGGGTTCATGAAAAATTACGAAGAATGTTGGTGGGCACATGGGCAGAGAAAAGATGGTGGCATCACAGAAGTACACAATTCGGGCAGTAGTACTTATCGTATGAATGAAATGATTCATGATATTGCAGGGCCAGATTTTGATTGGGAACAAGCAGGAGAGCAACCTATGAATTACGATGCAAAGACTTCTTTAAGTTGTTAGAGCGAATGTAGCGAGCCATTGTGGCATGGTTGCACCAAACACACTACATTGTTTACAGTGGCGACATTACTTAACATCAAGGCTGATCACAACATGAGCCATGAGTGTTTTGAGTCACTCTTGAAGGCCATTAAGAGTATGTTGCCTAACGGTGAGAAATTACCTGGTAACTATTACTTTTATAAGAAAATGGTGAAGAATTTAGGTCTTGGATACCAAAAGATCGATGCATGTCCCAACGATTGCATATTATTTTAAAAGGAAAATGAACAGATGACAAGGTGCACGTTTTGCAGTCATGATCGGTTTAGGCCTAATAAAGAGGGTGTGACTACAAAAAAACCAAGTATACCATTTAGGATTCTAAGGTATTTTCCAATAATACATCGGCTAAAATGATGTACATGTCTTCAAGAACAGCTGAACATATGAGTTGGCATGCGAAATCTCCAGCTAAAGATGGAGAACTAAATCATCTCACAGATGGACAGGCTTGGAAAGATTTCAACTTAGCACATCCTGGGTTTGCATTGGAACCTAAAAATGCGAGGCTTGGATTGTCCACCGATGGTTTTAATTCGTTTGGCCACTCAGCTGTTCCGTACTCATCTTGGCCTGTGATTGTTACTCCGTACAACTTGCCTCCTTGGATGTGTATGAAATAGCCATACTTGTTTCTTTCACTCGTGGTTCCTGGTCCTAAGAGTCCTGGAAAGAACTTAGACGTTTACTTGAGACCTCTTATAGACGAGTTGAAGGTATTGTGGGAGGATGGAGTATAAACTTGGGATTTTGCAACTAAAACAAATTTCAACCTTAGGGCAGCGGTTATGTGGACTATAAGTGACTTCCCAGCTTATGGTATGTTAGCTGGATGGAGTACACACGGGAAGTTGGCTTGTCCGTATTCTATGGAGCATACAAAGTCGTTTAATCTATCAAAAGGTTGAAAAGCCTTCTTTGGTTTATTTTCGTCATCGTTCTTCGGTAGTTCTCGGTTCGAAATAATCTAGATGTGATGCATATTGAGAAGAATGTGTTTGACAATGTGTTTAACTTTGGTTATCCCGTGATGAATGTTATGGGAAACTAGGTTGAAGAAAAAGATAATTTGATAAATCGCGCACGTTTGGACATGAAAGATATTTGTAAGCGTCCTAGATTAGAACTTTATAAATCTCCTAATGGTAAAATTGTCAAACCGCATGCAAGGTACACATTGTCCAAAAAGCAAGTTGAAGATGTGTGCACATGGGTTAAGTCTCTAATACTACCAGATGGATATGCGTCAAACATTGCAAGGTTTGTTACGAGTGGGAAATTGCAAGGGATGAAGAGTCATGACTGTCATGTATTCATGGAGAGACTCATGCCTATAGCATTTCGGGATATGCTTGATAAACCAATATGGGATGCTTTGACGGATCTTAGTCATTTCTTCAAAGACTTATGTTCAAAATCATTAAATGAGAAGGTCATGTCTGTTCTTGAGAAGAACATCATAGAGATCACGTGTAAACTAGACAAAATATCCCCACCTGGTTTTTTTGACTCTATGGAGCATTTGCAAATCCATCTTCCCTATGAAGCTCGTGTTGGGGGTCCAGTTCAATATAGATGGATGTACCCTTTCGAGAGGGTGATGGGAAACCTTTAGAGGAAGGTGAAGAATAGAGCTTATGTCGAGGGGTCGATATAGGAGGCATACAGTTTCGATGACATATCTACGTTTGTCTCCGACTATTTTCCAGACGAAGTCTTGACAAAGGCCAATGGAGTATCGAGACATGATGATGGGGGAAATGTTTAACTAAATGGCCGGCTCTCTATATTTGGTCCATCGGGTCGCGCTTATAGAAAAGGGAAGCGTATATTCCTCTCTGAATAAGAATTACATGTTGCACATACTTACATTCTTCTCAATTGCGAGGAGATTGACGAATTTTTGAGGTACACATGTAAACTTGATAATTTATCTTTTAAGTTGAAAATTTATTCCAATATGTTAATATTTATAACATGGTATAGATTGTACAATGACGAGTTAAAAGTGAAGCATCCCGGCATAACTGATAATGATATTCAAATTAATCGTGATAAAAAATTTGCACTTTGGCTAAAGGACAAAGTAAGTTCAATTTTTAAGCACGTAGTATATATATATATATATATATATATATACTCCATGTTAACTATGACTTCATTTAATAAGATGGAGTTTTTGTAGGCTTTGACTGAGGGATCAACGATTCTGACTAATGTACAAGTCCTAGCTATGGGACCAGACAGGGACCAAGTCAGCCACAATGGTTACAAAATAAATGGTTGTGAATTTCATACAAAGGCATATAGGCGCGGTAAAAGAACAACGAACTATGGAGTGTGTGTCCAAGGAGATTGTTATGATGAGCTTGGTCGTGCCTTTTATGGGGAGTTGGAGGAAATCGTAGAGTTGTCGTCAAGGGCACATCTGGGGTCATATTAACTTGTTCAAGTGTCGTTGGTTTGATTAGGAAAAAGGATACGTGTTGACAGACATGGAATCGTCGATATTGACCTCCATAGGTTGGCTTACTCTAACGAACCGTTTGTTTTACCAACTCAAACAGTACACGTATACTACACTCCTAGTCCTGTTAGGAAAAAGATAGACCGCCTACAGATGGGCAAGTTATAATTCATACTCCTACGCGCAGTCGTGTCCAAGAATAGACAGGGATTTCTACCAAGAGGAGATGCTTCATAGACCTCCTATAATAAATATAGAGGACAACAATGATGTAATCCAGTTAGAGGGTGGAGATGAACCTGATGAATTGGATCCTAACACAGTTATTGTGCCAGATGATAGTGATACTGAGGAAGAGTTATTGACTGACACTGACACAGAATCTGAAGAAGAAGATGGTTATGAATCTCCGATACTTGTACAAAATGATTCTGGCTCAGAAAACGATTTTCATTAAAATGTATGTTTAGTTTTAATTGTATTACAATGAATTACATATAGGAATGTTCTTTGTATCCTTAAGATATTTATGTACCTTTCATTTATAATTGTCGTAGTTAACTATTTCATACAATTAATTGTCATTATTGTCTTTTTATATAAAATGTATGTTTAGTTATAATTGTATTACATACAATTACATATGTACATGTTCTCTATATCCTTGACGCATTTATGTATCTTTCATTTATAACTCATACTAACATCCTAATTTTTTATTTATAGATGTCTTACGAACTGCTGACAAAAGCTCTCGGGTTGGGTGGGGCCCTAATCATGTCTTAGAAGGCCAAAAGCTATCTGGATGATCGCATTCTTATCTGAGATCCGTCCTCCTCCGAAAGCACGTAAGTTAAACATCGTGTATATATAAGGGTTTAATATTTCCATTATTATAAATATATATATTTGTAAATTATTGTATATTGTAGTGATTTTCAAGATAGTAAAATTGTGAAGTGCATTTCATAATATATACTTCTGAAGCGGCCTATGCCGGTGATTACATAAATGAGCACACCTCTCGCCCATAAGGATCTGATTTGAAATTTGAATTTGGTATATTTTTTTATCACTCGATAGATAATACATAGTTATATAATCAAATAATATTGTTTAGTAATGTTGGATTATGGTAATATAATATAACAGTTTTAATATTATTAATGTTGTTTTATTTGCAGAAGCGGTATAGATGGGACGACCTTACGACACATCGATTATTGAGAACAACATTACTGGCGAAGTCATGCCGTTCGAACTAAAGATAATCTGAACAAGGAATGACAAAAAGCCCTGCACAATGTTGTGATTGACCAACCAGGACAGGGTAAGCAGTATATGCATGAGCATAGTCTCTGGTGGTGCACACATCCCATATGGGTGCAGATGTGTGACTAATGGAGAGCAGAGAGCTGGGTCAAGAGACGTTAGACTTCCACCTCGAACAGATCCTCAGGTGTATCTGAAGGTGAAAAGGCAAAAGGCACATATAAGTATGGGTGGCGATATATCACGGTTGCAGCATATTCTTTGCTAGAATGCGATATGTATAGCAAGCTTATTGGCTTAGTTATTTGTTTTTATGTTTCTGGTCATGTTTTGTAGCTAAAATATCATATGTTTACATATTAATATGAGAACATGAGCTGTAGGAGTCTCGAGTCTCAAGGTCGACCTATCAATTGGTTGGATGTGTATGTGCCACCCGTGATGGGTCTACCTTTGATCTTTATTCGAGATAGCGGTAATAAGTTAACTTTATACTAATATGTTGTTTATAAATTGTGACGACCTTTTTAGCATTTTTTTTATTTATTTTTAACTATTTAATTGTTAACCTTCTGACAGGACACTTATAAGGGCTTAATGAACGAGCGCTATCTTAAAGGCACCCCGCGTCTGTCGATTGATCAAGAATTGGGGGAGAGGGCGCCCATCGTGAAGAAAAACTATGTTAAAGGCCAAGGACAATAACGGCCTTGAGACCATCGATGGCACAGAGCGACTCTGCTTACCAGTCTACATACAGTCATTGGTCATCCGACCTATCATACTCCTGCTGACTGTGTGAGAGCGATCTGCCAGAATCGTGATTTTCTTCGTATACTAGGCGGGCATCTGCATTCTCTTCGTCCTAATGAGTTGGCGGAGGCAGTGGCGGCAGCAGCAGCATCACAGCATCAGGGTGGCGACCAGGTATATATATTGATATTGTTTAGCTTTTAATTCCCAGGTCATAGCAGTATCAACACATGTAACATATATGTTTTATTCTTTTGTTAATTACAGGGTACTAATTTGGATGATCCATGAAGAGATAGACCAGTCATATATGTTAGATTTTTAAAGATTTGCTAGACTTATTTTTTAGATTTTTAAAGCCTTGTACTCTTTTAGATTGATTCTTTGGACAATTGTATTTGTTTACGATTATATTATATGGATGTTTACGATTGTATTGTGTTAGTTTACGATGGATGTTTATCATATAGTAGTTATCATGGATGAATGTTTATCATATAGTAGTTATCATGGATAGATGCTTATATATACTACTGTGTGTTGGGATAGAAAGCCGGTACAAAGCAGGTTATTTTTGGGAAATCAATAAAAACAGGAAAAATATTATAAAAGAAAAAGATCAGCGACCGCATGCGGTCGCTAAGATGAAACGCGGTCGTTGATAGCTACTTTGAAACTAGCTAACATAAGTCGGTCGCTATTTCGGTGGAGTTTAACGACACGTGTGCCACGTCACAGCTGACAAATGACTCAGCATGAGTCATAATAGCGACAATTCGATTCGCTAATCTTGATGCATTGAAAGCGATCGGTCGCTATTGTTGGTTGCTGAAGTCCATCCAGCGACTAGATAATCTGCGACTAATATCAACGACCGCATTCGGTTGCGAATACTTATCTACGACCAACTGCGGTGGCTGAAATGCGGTCGCTGATATGTCTTTTTGTTGTAGTGCTCCCTAATCTTGTTAGGGATAATTAATTAAACTCTTTAAATTAATTTAACCTCCTAATCTTATTAGGAATATTTGAGAGTACTTTTATTAATTAATTCCCAAACTCCTTTAGGAATTAAATAATAATAATAGTAATAATAATAATAAGACTCCTCTTATTAATTTATATTTAATATTTTTAAAATATTAAATAATAAATATTAAGCTATTTAATTTATTCTATCACCATAGATTAAATTAATTACACTTAACTTATTATTACGATTATGCCATTAACTTCTTAAATAATTATTCTTCCTTTTATGGTGTGACTCTTTAGGTTCTCCATATTAATCCGGTTGTGAATAAATCAATTAGAACAATTGTAATCTTATTTAAATAAATAAATTAAAATATTTATTGATTTAAATAAATAATATTTATTCTACAATAGGGATAAGCCTCCCTAGCGATCAACGACTTTCCAGATAATATAGATTTCAACATTAATCATAAAAGAACCTTTGAGTAAATAGTTACCATACAATTCAATCCTTCCATCATACAATGTCCCAATTAAATATAAGACATGGAATTACTGTAAAGTCTTATTTTATTTAATTATATGTATTTTGATCCTTAAATGCACAACTCCAAATAATGAAAATTAGAAACTCCTTTCTAATTTCATTCTGTCTTGGCCAAGGACTACTGGATTATCATTTATCGAATCACATAAGACATTTCTCTTCTTTTACTAGAAGTGGTAGATTTTTTATTGATCATACATTATCTCTATGTACAACTTATTATACCAAAGCATACCCTTTGATATACCCTAAGGGTCTTAAGGAATAAGTCAAAGTATAACTCATCATACACAAGATACTATGATGATGTCAAGTCCAAGGATCACTTGTACTACTATCACTACAGGAATTCCTATTACTAATATCAACTCCATTAGGTATTCCTTTGCGAGCTACGTTCAGTGAACTTATTCTCTAATAAGCACCTACATACTTGCTTTAGTGTCTCCACACAAATGATCATGAGATCAATCATCCTCATCCAATGAGCAAGCAACGTATGTACCAATCTATCTGGATTTACTAATCCCCTATTTAGTAATCCAATGATTGGGAATTATTTCAGTTTTAAGCTTTCTAAGAATTTAGATCTCATTAGAATGATCATCATCATTATTCTAAAAGCATTGCTTAAAACTATGGGTTTATCTCATATTATAAAACAACATCATGTAGATAATTAAAAGCCTTTAATAAATTAATACTTTTTATTAATAAATGAATAAGATTGTTACAAAGTATATGCTTTATCATCAAACAAAATTGGCTTGTGTGCATACTACTTTCAGTAATATCCCTTGCTATCAAATTGTATCAATTTGAGCTTTTGAATTAAAAAAAGGCATTATAAAATTAGTTGTTCTCATCCAGTAATCTTCTAGGCTTAAAAGTTGAATTATGGCTCATCGAAATAATTTTGAAATCATTATTTTGGGATAATAATTTCTTGATTCATTTTTCTCAATTACATTGGCTTATATACACAAGTATCCTAATTTATAGTGTACATTAGTACCACGTAGCAACTCTATTGTCTGTTTCTGTTTATGAGCAATACAGTGTACATTAGTACCACATAGCAACTCTATTGTCTTTGTCTATTGATTTTGGCACTAAGTGCCTCTAGTGACCTATTTGCTTCATTTTCGTGACTTTGTTATTATTTTTAAATATGTGCAGGAAGACTGCTTCTACGACCTGCCTTACAATACCGGGTATCAAATTTTCATGCTACGTTTATGGAAGACAAGGGACAAAATTATGAAGTGTACTCTCTCTATATATGTAGATATATACTTTGATTGAAGAACTGTGGTAGCTTTAGATGGTTAATTGTAAAGATAATGAATGATTATGTAGTGGATGATTTTATTAAGTTAATAATATTTTAGTTTTTTTGTATTTTTTCCATTATTTGCTATGGGGACATTGAGTTAGTCAAGTACACAAAAAGAATGTCAAATTTAGATTTGGCAACAATATAATTCGTTACCAAAGCATTGAACAAGTTTTAATATAGTAACAATTTTTTATACATTTAGCAACAAATTTTCATTGCTAATGGCAATAAAAATATAATATTTGGCAATGAAAAATTAACCTAATAACAACGGAGAGGATATTGTTGCTAATACTAACATAAAAGACAACATTTTTTATCGTTGTAAATCATATTAACTGTAAGACCCCAACTTATTATGAATAAAATTAAATTTTCTCTATTTATTATCTTGAAATAATAAGGAGTTAATTTGATATAATACTTTGGTTATGGTTGATATGTGCAAATTTTACAAAATAAGCAAGTGGTTATAAAATATTCATTTTTTTCGGGGAATATTCGTTTGGTCGTGGAATATTCTTGTTATCGGGGAATATTCGTAGGACGACGCAACCATTCGTGGGCCCTATAACAGAATAACTGTCGGATGAAGAAAACGACAAATTTAAGTTTTTATAAATAACGGCGTAGTTGTTACCGTTAACACAGTTGGAATACCCAGTGGTTAAAATACAGTAATACGCATGGTTGCACAGTAGCACATGGTATTGCATAGTATTTTTAAATTTTTGATTCTTACGTTAAAAGGCACTACTCAATAATTGTTACGGTAATTACTGTTCAATATTTTATTTTATTGATTCAATAATTGCTGCATTGATATTTTATATTGTTGTTGTTTCAATAATTTTCACTGCACAGTATTTCCCATTATCAGATCAATAATTCATATTATTTGAATAATATTATTAGATAACATTATTGGCAATGTGTAGAAAGTTTTGTATAAGGAGAGGTATGATCACCTCATTGCGCGCCAGTACGGAGAAATTCTTATTGGAAAGCCCCCTATTTCCTAGGAACGGCCTGGTTGTCATTATTGTGATTCTATAATATTATTTGTGAATAATTATTTATTGATTTATTTGATACGAAAATATTTATTTTATGTGTCTATTAATGTTGGGGAGGAGAACGACCGCCAGTTAGATGCTACAGATGTGGAGAGGAAGGACACATAAGTCCAAACTGTTCACAACCTTCTAAGGTGTGTTTTAATTATGGAAAAGACGGTCACATAGCCCAATTTTGTCCGGTAGTGAAGTCAAGTCCAACTGGGACGACGGCACCAAAGGTGACTATGGACAAAACAAAGTCAGTGGTTCAAGGAAGGGCGTTTGTCGTGACTGGCCAAAATGCGAGAAACCCGAATTAGGTGATCACGGGTAAGCTAATCTTGAACTTTTGCAAAGTTTATACTGTACTAGATACCGGTTCTACCCATTCTTTTATCTCTCCTGCTTGTGCTCAACGTTTAAACTTGACTCCAGAGAAATTGGACTTTAACTTGTCTGTTGAAACTCCGATGGCTGAAACCTTTGTTACATCTACAGTTTATAAATCTTGCTTGATCTAAGTTGGCACAATCACATTACCTGTTGATCTTATCTCTGTAAAAATACTTGCATTTGATGTGATTTTAGGGATTGATTGGTTAACCACTCATCATGCCAAAATTGATTATTTTCGTAAGGTTGTTAGTTTTCATATTCCTAACCAACATGTTATACGAATTCAAGCAACTAAACCACTAAAATTAGTCACTGTCATATCAAGCCATAAAGCTATTCGTTTATTGAAAAACGAATGTCAAGCTTTCTTAGCCCATATTATGGACTTGAATAAAAACACGTCAGATTTGAATAATATTCCTGTTGTTAATGAATTTCCTGACCTATTTCCGGAAGAACTTCCTGGTCTACCCCCAGAATGAGAAGTTAAATTCTTTATTGATCTTGAACTGGGTATAAAGCCCATTTCTAAAACCCCATATCGAATGGCTCCTATTGAACTTCAGGAATTAAAAGTCCAATTACAGGAATTATTAGACATCAGTTTCATTCGTCCTAGTACATCCCCTTGTGGTGCTCCTATTTTATTTGTAAAAAAGAAAGACGGGAATATGCGACTTTGTATTGACTACCAAGAATTAAACCATGTCACCATCAAGAATAGGTATCCGCTACCTCGCATTGATGACCTGTTTGACCAGTTGCAAAGAGCACAATTCTTTTCAAAGATCGATATTCGTTCTGGATATCATTAGCTGAAGATTAAAACTGAGGATATTCCCAAGACTGCTTTCAGGTCTCGGTACGGGCATTATGAATTCTTAGTCATGCCTTTTGGATTGACTAATGTTCCTGCTGCTTTCATGGATATGACATCCTCATCTATTCCAAAAGACTTGAAGATCATGAGCACCATTTGAAGCTGGCACTTCAAAGACTTCGTGACAACAAGCTATATGCCAAATTGAAGAAATGCGAATTCTGGCTTAAGGAAGTAGCATTCCTTGGGCACGTGGTGTCAAAACATGGAGTATCTGTTGACCCGGTGAAGATTGAAGCAATACAAGGTTGGGAGCAACCGAAGTCGGGGACTGAAGTACGTAGCTTTTTGGGCTTAGCTGGTTATTATCGGAGATTCGTGGAAGGAATTTCTCGAATTGCTACTCTGTTAACTCAGCTGAATTGGAAAGATACAAAATTCGTATGGAGCGAGGAATGCGAGAAGAGTTTCCAAGAGCTCAAGAGGAGACTCATTTCGGCACCTTTTCTAATAATACCATCTTGATCAGATGGATTTGTTATCTACAGCGATGCTTCAGGCAAAGGGTTAGGATGTGTTCTCATGCAACATGGCCTATGCCTAGCGACAACTCAAACAGTATGAGAGGAATTATCCTACTCATGATCTGGAGTTGGCAACAGTCATTTTTGCGTTAAAATTTTGGAGACACTACCTGTATGGGGAGAAAGTGGAGATTTATACGGATCATAAAAGCCTCAAATATTTCTTCACCCAAAAGGAGCTCAACATACATCAACGACGTTGGCTCGAGCTATTGAAGGATTACGGCCATAGCATTCAATATCATCCTGGAAAAGCAAACGTTTTAGCTGACGCATTGAGTAGAAGAACATATGCAGGTACGAGTGAAATGTTGTTAACACAAAGGCCCATTTTGTACGACTTACAAAGGATGGAGATAGAGTTAAAGGCTCTAAGTACCCACGTGATGATATCAAACATATAAGTAGAACCGACTTTAATCGATAAAGTTAAAGTTGCTCAAGCTACGAACCTGGGGCTGATGTGTATGAAGAAGAAAGTGCAAGAAGGTGCTATTCTAGAAGTGGAAATCGATGAAGAAGGAATACTTCGAGTTAACTCTAGACTTTGCGTTCCTAACGATTCTGACTTGAAGCATAGAATCATGATGGAGGCACACAACACACCATTTGCAACCCATCCTAGGAGTACCAAAATGTATCATGTTCTTCGACATACATTTTGGTGGAATAATATGAAAAGAGAGATCGCAGAGTTTATCTCGAGGTGTTTAACCTGTCCACGTGTATAGACAGAGCATCAAATGCCAAAGGGTCCAATGCAACCACTTGAGATTCCAAAATGGAAGTGGAAATGCATTACTATGGATTTCATTACGGGTCTTCCCAAGGTTTCTCAAGGTATAGATGCGAT
This sequence comes from Panax quinquefolius, assembly GCA_020205615.1. Taxonomy (NCBI): domain Eukaryota; kingdom Viridiplantae; phylum Streptophyta; class Magnoliopsida; order Apiales; family Araliaceae; genus Panax; species Panax quinquefolius. The sequence goes on from CM035154.1 coordinate 89,298,861, forward strand.
TTGGGTTAATGTTGATAGATTAACCAAGTCTGCTCATTTCTTGCCTATACGTGAGACTTATTCCCTTGTACGCTTGCTCATATCAATGTGAATGAGATTGTGAGATTGCATGGCATTCCAGTATCCATAGTTTAAGATCGTGACCCAAGATTCACTTCACGATTTTGGGTTAGCTTGTAGAAAGCTATGGGGATGGATTTACGATTCAGTTCTGCATACCATCCTCAAACGGACGGAAAATCGGAAAGGACTATTTGAACCCTTAAAGATTTATTAAGACTCTGTGTCCTAGATTTCAAAGGAAGTTGGGATAAGTACTTGCCATTGGTGGAATTCTCTTACAACAATAGTTATCAAGCAAGTATAGGCATGGCTCCATTCAAGGCGTTATATGGAAGAAAGTGTCATTCTGTAGTATGCTGGGACGAGGTGGGTGAAGCAACATTGTTGGGACCAGAGTTGGTACGTATGACTACGGAAAAGATCCAAACGATTCGATAACGTATACAAATGGCACAGGATCGATAAAAGAGTTATGCGGATCTTCATCGAAAGGACGTGGAATTTGGTATTGGGGATCATGTACTATTACGTATTGCTCCATGGAAGGGAGTTACAAGATTCGGGAAGAGAGGAAAGCTCAATCCACGATTTATTGGTCCATTTCAGATTCTTGACCGAGTAGGAAATGTGGCCTATAGACTCGCGTTACCTCCAAGCATGTCTCGTGTTCATAATGTTTTTCACATATCTATGCTTCGTAAATATGTGAAAGACCCAAACCACATTATTGAGTTAGAACTAGATGAGATAGTCGAAGATTTAACTTACGAGGAAGTACCTGTTAAGATATTGGATAGGAAAGAGCATATCCTACGAACAAAGGTTATACAACAAGTCAAGGGTTTTGTGGAAGAAACATGCTATTGAGGAAATTACTTGGGAGTTGGAATCGGAAATGAAAGCGAGGTACGCTCACCTTTTGGAAACACCAGGTACGGACGTCAATTTCGAGGACATAATTTTATAAGGAGAGGAGGTTGTAAGACCCCAACTTATTATGAATAAAATTAAATTTTCTCTATTTATTATCTTGAAATAATAAGGAGTTAATTTAATATAATACTTTGGTTATGGGTTAAATGTGCAAATTTTACAAAATAAGTAAGTGGTTATAAAATATTCATTTTTGTCGGGGAATATTTGTTTGGTCGTGGAATATTCTTGTTGTCAGGGAATATTTGTACGACGGCCATCCATTCATTGGCCCCATAACAGAATAACTGTCGGATGAAGAAAACGACAAGTTTGAGTTTTTATAAATAACGACGTAGTTGTTACCTTTAACACTATTGGAATACCCGGTGGTTAAAATACAGTAATACGCATGGTTACACGAAGAGTATTTTGCGGTATGCAAGTATTTTTGAATTATTGATTCTTACGTAAGAAAGGTACTACTCAATAATTATTACGGTAATTATCGCTCAATATTTTATTTTATTGATTCAATAATTGTTGCGTTGATATTTTATATTATTGTTGTTTCAATAATTGTCACTTACGATATTTCCCATTATCAGATCAATAATTCATATTATTTGAATAATATTATTAGATAACATTATTGGCAATGTCTAGAAAGTTCTGTATAAGGAGAGGTATGATCACCTGATTGCGCGCCAGTACGGAGAAATTCTTATTGGAAAGCCCCATCTTTCCTAGGAACGACATGGTTGTCATTATTGTGTTTCTGTAATATTATTTGTGAATAATTATTTATTGATTTATATGATAAGGAAATATTTATTTTATGTGGCTATTAATGTTGAGGTGTTTTATCAGTATTTTTTTCGGAATGGAGGTATTAAAAATTAAATTAGTGTTCTTGAGATATATTGCGTGAGTTATAATTTTTAATCCGACCATTGGATCTTTGTGATTTTTAGATATGTTATACATATATAAGTTGAGTATATGTCCACAAATTTTGAACCATTAAAAATGAATGTATGATTTGTTATGAATTTTAAGAGGTGACTGATTCAGAAATTTTGTTATAAATGATTTTGGTGGAAAATTCTAGAATTGAGTGGGCCCCACTTTTGGCTGGTGAGAAATTTGCTCAAATTTTATTTCAAATGTGGTGGGTGGAAATAGTAGTAAGTGTAAAGCCATCAGTGCTTGAGTTAAGCACGCGCTTTGGCGTGCTAGCATTTTCCAATAAATAGGTGCTTAGGTTAGAATTGAAAATCACACCAGAAACATAAGCTTTCTCTCTTTCTCTCTCTATATTATTGAGCGTATTTTGTGAGTATTTAGATACTTTGAGAGTTGTGATTCAGTACAAGTTTCATTCAGCATCACATCCAACCTTTCATTCCGAAGTACTGTTTCTTTGAGGTAAGGGATATTATTTTCTTCTTAAACGATATTATTTTCTTCAATATCATTATGCTGAGATAATGTTATGAATTTTATTGTGGGATTTCTACCTTTTTGTGTTGGGGTTACTATTCACATATGCGACACTATTCACGTATATGACAGTAGTCACAAATACGGCACTATTCACCGAAAAATGAAATTTTCTCTTTTTCATCCCAAATGTCTTTTATGGTTACTATCTTTGATTGTATCCATGTTTTGATCTTTATTTTTGAATTCTACTTCACACTTGGTTATTATGGAGTATTATTGAATTTGGATAAACCGAAATACGAATCCCTAACATTTGTCCTTCTGTCTTACTGTATTCGTTCTCTAAAATATTTTTCATCATCCTTAGTCCTTGATGGTGATACTTGATGAATATCTTTGGCCTGTAGTGCAAAGATGAATGATTACTGATGAATATCTTTGGCCCATAGTGCAAAGATGAGCGTGTGTTGAGATGAACATAACCAATTTGGTGATACAAATGAATATCTTTGGCCGTAGTGCAAAGATGTATATTGATTGATGTTCTGAGGGGATAAAATATTGATGATGGACTTTTAAATTCATAGATGATAGTAGATTTCATTCTCTACTTAAATCTTCTAATGAATTGTTGTTTTCGCTGCAGTTGTTGATCTAAAACTTGTTGTCTACTATATTCTATTAGATTTTTCCCTGTTGAAGACTAAGGATAATTTGTTGTATATTATCTTAGTCATAATATTTTTTACTGGGCTAGTTGAGCTCACCCTTTTCCTTTTTGTTCCATTTTTCTTCTCAGGAAGCGAGAACATAACAGGAACCAGTCGGGGTATAGAGTGATGGTCCTAGACAGTTGTTTTAGCAGTCCTCACTTTTTTTGTAAAATCTCACAGTATGTGTTGTCGTATTTTGCACGATAATTGTAATAAAGTTGTAGTTGTTTTCTGTACCATATATTTGGCGACTCAGAATGGGTGATGTATACCTATTTTGGGGGCATCACATCAACTTTCGATGCACATATAAGGAAATGACAACATATAATGTTGTTGCTAATCGACGACTTTCGTTGCTATTGAAACATAATCAGCAACAAATATTTTCGTTGCTGATTCAGCATAATGTCGTTGCCAAATAATATAATAAGCAACGAAAATTGTTGCTAAAAAGTTTACATTCCGCAACGAAAGCAAGCTTGGGCAACAATTTTAATAATTTACTGCAACGAAAAATGTCGTTGCAAAATGGTGTCAATTGCAACGAAAATGCATGGTCGTTTCAAAAGGAAAGAGTTCATTTCGTTGCTAATTAGCAGGATTTTGCAACGAAATGGGATTTTTAGCAACGAAATTTTAATTATTCTGTAACAATACATTTTGTTGCCAAAGGATCGATGTCTCTGTATGAAAGCCAAATTTCATTGCAAAATATATTACTTTTGGCAACGAAAAAAAAACATTCGTTGCGGAACAATTAGCAACGCTCATTGCGCAACGAAAGATGCAACGACAGTAAAGTTGTTGCCAAAACCCTTTTGCAATGAAATTTGGCACCTTTAACAACGAAAATTGGTTGTTGCTGAAGCCCCATTTTTTTGTAGTGAACGAAATGACATGGTTGCGCTATTAACCCAATTCCAGGATGTGTTTGCATGGTCTTATGAAGACATGGTGGCTTTGTCCACTGACATTGTCCTTCATTGCCTTCCCATTAAGGAGGGATTCAAGCCAGTTAGGCAGAAACTCAGGCGATTGAAACCTGAGTGGAGTTTAAAGGTTAAAGAAGAAATTGTGAAACAATTTCAAACTGACATTATCATGGTGTCTATGTATCCGGAGTGGATATTCAACATTGTTCCCGTGCCTAAACCAGGAAGAAAGTTCCGAGTTTACGTGGATTACCGGGATTTGAACAAAGCTTGCCTTAAAGATAGCTTTCCCGTAACCTTTATCCACATTCTCATTGACAATACTCTGTACTCCTTCGCGGATTGTACGACATATACTCCTTCACGGTCGCTGAGGAGGATCGTGAGAAAACTGATTTCATCACGCCTTGGGGAACATTTTGCTACAGACGGTTGTCATTCGACCTCATCAATGCTAGGGCAACCTATCAACGAGCTATGATGGCTCTTTTCCACGATTTAATGCATAAAGAGATAGAGATCTACGTGGATGACATCATTGTAGAATCCCGAAGGGAGGAAGACCACTTAGACCATCTCAAAAAGCTCTTCAACAGGTTGCGTAAGTACAACTTGAAGTTGTATCTAACCAAGTGCGCCTTTGGTGTCAAATCAGGCAAGTTCCTAGGTTTCCTATTTAAGACCCCGAATTTTTTTTTTACATATAAATAAATTTGAATTTCCTCTATTCATTATCTTGAAATAATAAGGAGTTAATTTGATATAATATTTTAGTTATGGGTGAAATGTGAAAATTTTGCAAAATAAGTAAGTGGTTATAAAATATTCATTTTGTCGGGGAATATTCGTTTGGTCGTGGAATATTCTTGTTGTCGAGGAATATTCGTACGACGAAGCAACCATTTGTGGGCCCCATAATGGAATAACTATCGGATGAAGAAAACGACAAGTTTGAGTTTTTATAAATAACAACGTAGTTATTCTTTATTAATTTCGTTGGAATATCCGATTGGTTAAAATAAAGTAATCTGGCGTGGTTGCTTGCGATAGCTATTGCGGTATTACGGTATTTTGAATTATTGATTCTTACGTAAGAAGGCACTTCTCAATAATTATTATAGTACTTACTGTTCAATATTTTATTTTATTGATTCAATAATTGTTGTGTTGATATTTTATATTATTGTTGTTTCAATAATTATCACGGCGCAATATTTCCCATTATCAGATCAATAATTCATATTATTTGAATAATATTATTTGATAGCATTATTGGCAATGTCTAGAAAGTTTTGTTAAGGAGAGGTTTGGTCAGCTAATTGCGCGCCAGTAAGGAGAAATCCTTATCAAAAAGCCCCCTCTTTCCTGGGAACGGCCTAGTTGTCATAATTGTTATTCTGAATATTATTTGGGAATAATTAATTATTGATTTATATGATAAGGAAATATTTATTTTATGTGGATATAATTGATGGATATATTTATTTTATGTGGATATATTTGAATGATTTAATGTTGAGGTGTTTTATCAGTATTTTGTCACATTGGAGGTATTAAAAGATCAAATCGATGTTCTTAAAGCTCTATTGCGTGAGTTATAATTTTTAATCCGACCGTTGGATCGTTGTGATTTTTGGATATGTTATACATATATAAGTTGAGTATATGTCCACAAATTTTGAATCGTTCAAAATGAACGTATGATTTGTTATAAATTTTAAGAGGTGACTGGTTCAGAAATTGTTGAAGTTTTTAAATTTATCATTTTGGTGGAAAATTCTAGAATGAGTGGGCCCCGCCTGTGGTTGGTGAAGAAATGTGTTGAATTTTATTTCAAATGTGGTGGGTGGCAATAGTAGCAGGTAAAGCCATCAGGTAGCAGGTCAAGTCTGCTACGGCGTGCTAACATTTTTCGATAAATAGGGTGCTGAGTTAGAATTGAAAATCACACCAGAAACACTTGAAATTTTCTACACTCCTATTCCTAACATTACAGGAGGGTAGATTTATCTTTTGGAGATAACCCTGAAAGACAACTTACATCCATGCCAGATACTACCGGAAGTTCAGCTCCAACCCGGAACACAAACCAGGAACATCATCTCAACCCATAAAACACACCGAGAGTGTCATTTCCAATCTTGGACATAACCCCGAGATATGCAGATCAAAAGACCGGCAACAACACCAGAGAGGACAGTCCTGTCTCGGCAATAACACTGCGACATTCAGTTCCAGTCCCAGAGACAACACTGGGAGTAGCAGCCCCATCCTTGGTGATAGCTCCAAGGGATGTCATTGCAGTTCCGGCGATAACCGTAGAAATTTTTATTTCAAACATGTGCGATCAGCTTCAATCTAGATGACAGTGAGGCATACAAACAAGCAGTCCAATCTCAGATGTAACCCTGAGCAACGTCTGCTTTCTGCTTAAACCGGCGATAACCCCGGTGAGGAGTCACAATGTCATCTGTCAACGTCAACAAGATGATATCGCGGAATACCAACAAGTAGTCCAATCTCAGCTGTAACCCTGAGCAACGTCTACTTTCAACTCAAACCGGCGATAACCCCGGTAAGGAGTCAAACGTCATCTTGTTCCTTCAAACAATGGCACATCATCTCAACACTTCATACATATATACAACAATGTCCCACAAGAGCCGAGGATTGACAATCCCGAGTGACTATTATGTGTGGCAGTACTTTGGTTAGAATTTGAAGCTTGAAGACCATGGACATAGACCCCTCTCCCTGACTTCGTACAACCTCTAATCCATGTCATTACGTAACTCTCGACACAAACAATCTGAAGAAGTACAGATATACTTTGTTTGGATGCTCGGATTGAAGTTCTACAAGTTCGAGCAGACATTGCAGTGCACGACTGCACGTACTACGAGATAACGGGACCTACGAGGCTCGGATCCAACACGACCAGCCGCAGGTACAACTTTCGCTGCCACAGGTGTATCTGCGGCCATCAGTCTATAAATATAGGCTGAGGGGTCAGCCATTTGAAGCCCTGTCCATTTTACCCTACATACACATCTTTTGAGTGTTTTCTCTTCTTTAAACACTAGTTAGCTCACATATAGCTATTTTTTATCCGGCGGGAGCTGAGTGTTTATCCATTTAAAGTCTAAGAAGTCTACTTTGGCAGCCCATTGTAAGCCTTCTTATATTCTATAAAGCCTCTTTCTCATATATCACACACTGTTGTACACGTTGATAGTCGTGTGAGTGTGTTTGCCCGGACTTCGGTCCGTGGTTTTCATTTTTGTCTATATATATATACTAATATATGTATATATTTCGTATATATGGACTAACATTATCGAGTTATGCCTCGATTGAGCCTAGATTTCGGTCTAGAGCATTTACTTGCTTTTATATATATATATATATATACTTATATATATATATATATATATATATAAGCGTGGTGGACTACATTCGATGAGCCCGGATTTTACATCAAAAGCGTTTAATTGCTTTTGTATATATATATATATATATATATATATATATATTTATATATATATATATAACTGTTGTTAGACATATCTGATGAGCCTGGATTTTATATCTGGTGCGTTTACTCACTTATATATATATATATATATATATATATAATTGCTGTCGGACATATCCGATGAGCCCGGATTTACATCCGGTGCGTTTACTACTTTTATATATATAGTTGTACATATATATATATATATATTTATATTCCTGTCAGGCCTGGAGTTTCCTCTGTGGCTTTTTTGACTTTTTTACATTTAAATCACGCCTCGGAGTTCACTTAAGTGGCAGTTGATCACTTTTTACTGACTTTATTTACATTTTTTGTCCTGCTGGAGTTTACCGTGGCGATTGATAGCATTCTTGCTTTAGTTACATTTCGATCCCCTATGGAGTTGCTTTGTGGTGGTTGATCATGTATATATATATATATATATATATATATATCATTATATATATATATATATATATATATATATATATATATCTACTACTGCGCTTTTCATACAAATTGCGTGATCATGTGAGCCTAGGAATCATGTGATCACAGGTTCATTCTACTGAACCTAGATTCGGTTCCCATGATGGACATTTTTTTTAGTTATGGCGACTTGTACATTATTTTACAGGGTCTGAGTTTCCTTGGATGGTTGTCATGCCTATAAGGAGTTCGGCACTACTGTATATTATTTTCTCGACGATGCTTTGCATCTCGAAAATAAAAGTAAACAAGCCGAACATTTAACCATAAAATGGAAGTATGAAAAGGTCTCAATTCCTATTGAGCACAGGGTTTGAAAAACCTCTTTTATAAAACATCATTGCTATATCTGGGTTAAAACTGAATTTTCCTATAAAATTCAAACCTTATGTATATAGGTGCGAACGAGGCCTCACACTACTTTCAAATAATTGCACATTGATCCACACACACACACACATCCATATAACAATTTCTTTAAAAAGTGGCGGTCACTGTGGTAACACGGATGTCGGGGGGTGCCTAACAGCTTCCCTCCCACATAATCAAGCCCCCGAACCCTTAATGAATCTCGGTTTCACAGACCCGTTTAGCAGTGTTAAATCACTGGGTCAATGTGCTAACCTTTTTGGTTGCATTGGTGTAACCAGTTAAATAAACTAACTGGCGACTCTTAAAGTTAATCGTCGACATTATACATGTCAGACCTTTTTCACTTATTTTTTCAAACAAATCTCAAATTAACATTAGAACAGCAAAGAACAAGTAACGAAAAGGGACACTCAAAAATCCCGACGTCGACAGGTGGCGACTATGCTGGGGACTCCAGTAAGAGGGCTTAAGCCGCTATTTCAAGCTTTTCAAAATTGTTATATGATTGTGTGTGAATGTTGAATTTACATTTCTGATGAATGTGTACGAATGCATCTTAAATACTGCACTGCTAAATATCTATCTGTGATATTAGTGCTTCGCACATGTCATCATTTTGCATAAACGGTGAGACACGTTGTATGTGAATGTATGTTGTGTGGTCCCTCCACCAGGAGGCTATCTTGTCGATGTTTGATTACTGGACCCGTGGGAAGAATAATTCCCCGGGGCTAAGGAAAGGCACCACTTAGATTCGCTCTAGTTGAAAGACCGGATTAACTTCCCGTCGAGTAGATTGCGATGATCTGGGAACCTTCATGCCGAAAAGCCGCGAGAGTAACCCTAAGATAGGTCTGCCTTTGATAAACCAAATGCGGAGGAAAGTCTCTTCATGCTTTCCATTTTCAATTACTTGTAAAAGCATTTACTTGTAATTTTATTCCATGTTTATCCATATGTAATGGAAAATATGAAGAATATCTATGCATAACATGTTATCAATTAACAAACCGGTTTTGCAGGACAAATTCCTAAAACGGACATGTTGTGATAACATTTACATTACCCTAAGACTAAACTACGTATATTTTTTGTAGGGAAGCAATTGGGCCTGTTACCCGCTCAAAATCCAAAAAGGCCACAAGCCTACAACCAATTATGTATTCTTCCGAACAGTCTAATCTTGTTTCCCGAGAAGAATTTGACGGATTGAGTAAACAAATCACAGACTTGGCAGTTCTACTGAAAGAATTACACCATTCTACTCAGGGTACGAAGATACCTACATATACAGAGCCCTTTACACAAGGAGTTCAAGGTCTAGAAAAAACAATTCCAGAACATCAGTTGGATACAACCAACAAAGACCCTGAAGGCACCCATCTCCAAAGAGATCCAGACAACGGTGACATCAGGAAGAATGTCCTTCAAATGGAGGAAACCATTCGTGTTCTTAAAGGGATTGGAACATATGGCAGTGTTTCATATACAGACCTTTGTATATTCCCTGGTGTTCATTATCCGGAGAAATTTAAGACCCCTGATTTTGAGAAATATGACGGATTAGGGGATCCTTATACATATTAAAAAGTGTTCATTGGAGAACTTGGGTCTTATGCTGAGAATGAAAAGCTCCAAATGCAGCTGTTTCAGAAAAGTCTGATTGGAGAAGCCCGTTCATGGTATACCATATTAGACAACTCAAAGATCCATAGATGGGAAGAGCTGGCCCATGCCTTCCTCACTCAATACAGTTTTCAATCTCAGATGGCTCCTGACTGGTACCAAATTACCAAGGTCAAGAAACAGTCTAATGAGTCATTTAGTGAGTATGCTCAAAGGTGGAGGCGCCTTGCTGCTCAAGTTATTCCTTCCATGACAGAATCAAAAATGGTCATGACATTCATAGATATATACAGGAAGCTCCTTTCTATGAAAGAGTTCTAGCTGGTGTTGGCAAACCATTTTCTGAAATGATCAAACACGGCGAAATGGCTGAAATGGGATTAAAGTCCGGTAAAATTCAAGACCTAGCCGCTCTTAAAGCTGTTGCTGAGCACATCCAGTCCGGTTCTTATGGAAACAACCCCCAAAGGGTCCATAAAAAGAAAGAGGATGATGTTTTCTTGATACTACAAGGACAAAAAGGCAATACAAGCATGCATATGCAGAGGAGAAACTATTCCCCTTTTCCAGCACAATCTTCAAACCCTCCATTACCTAAAAGTGGAGAAGTAAAGTGACCTCGAATGTTCACACCCTTAGGGGACTCGCTCGAGAATATTCTTGCCCTTCTGACTGCTCAGAAGAAAATTACACATCTTCTTCCACCAGCCACCCCTAATGGGAGGGGTTTCAATGCTACTCGGAAGTGTGCTTACCATGCCGGGGCACCCGGACATGATACTCAAGATTGTTGGGCCTTGAAGCATAAGATTCAAGATCTAATAGACAATGGTGAGATCGTGGTCACTAATCCCAATCAACCTCACGTGCAAGATATCCCTCTTCCTCAATGCAAAGAAGAAGAGGTCAACATGATCAGTTGGAGCACTAAACATGGTTCCAATTCTACTAATGAATCATCCCAACCCATCAAAGACGGTGTTGACAGATGGGATTATGAAAAGTTCCAATTTACCATGGAACGAAAGATGAAAGCTCTTTGCAAACAAATTGAGCAATTGGCAGAACGTGTGATCCACCATCATCAAGTCACACCCCAATTAATCAGGCAGGAGCATGCCTATCTCCTTCCATTTGTTATGAATGCTTGATCAACACCTTCAAAAAGCGAAGATATGGAAGATAAGGTTGCAAAGCGAGCAAGTGCTAAAGCCCATCTGGATTTTGCCAATAAAATGGAATTCACCTATTTGGGCCAATCTATGGAGGAGATACTTCAAATGTTGATCAACGAAGGAAGAATCACATTCCTTCTACCTCCAATCAATCCCCGCTCGGGGCGGTTCAATCCTGATGAAATGTGTCAATATCATTCACATTCTCGCAATCACAGTACAGAAGAAGGCTGGGCACTCTGCCATCTCATTTAGAATCTTATTGATAGCGGTGTCCTGCAAATAGCGGATGATTACACTGTTCAACTCAAGGATGGGAATACATGCCCTACCCAATGGAAGGGATCAGTAGCAGTTATATCCGAAGTGGATGATGAGACTGTCAAAGTATTTCCCATCCAACCAATTCATCTCAAAGGAGATGACAATCCTTTGAAAGTGGACGCACCAGAGCCAATTCCTTTACCTTGCAGACTACAACATCCTATTGTCAGCTTACACAAAGTTCCATGGAATTATGGAGAAGCTGAAGGATCCACATCTCATACTACTGCTACAATGTCGAAGGAAAATCCACTGTACCTTCCTCAACGGGTTATCAAGCCTACTTGCGAAGCAAAGGGGAAGTTTCCTGTTGGTTGATTTCACAATCAAAGCAAACGTGCAAGTATACACGATCAACAAGTAATATAGTGATAAATTAGAGTATCGATCCCACGAGAGAATTCCAATTAATAAACTCCAATTACTAAGATCAGTATTAATTCAATTTTATTTAAACAACCAAAATTGTGATTATTAAAACTAAGAAAACTAATTGTAAATATAACAAGAAATTATGCTAAAAGAAAACAAAGAACAAATTAAGAATTATTTGAATGTAGATGAATGATAATTAAGACTCCAATTTCACCATATATGATTATTAAATCAATTATCTAATCATCCCAATTATTATGTCTACTGAATTGCTAACAGGAATTCTCAAATGCCAAAAGCCCTCTCTCGAGTGATCAATTATCTTCTATTTAACCCAGATTAATTTTGCTATATCTCTATGCAAAACAATTAAATTAAACTCGTTACAATCCCAATTCCTTATGTGTTAAATGCGGCAAATAGATATTCTCATTCTATTCACAAACCTAATTATTCACTGTGCAAATAACTAAGTCACATGTCACCCACCTTCATTCTAACCCTAGAATTCCTCTCTCGATTCCTCCTAGAGTAAACACGGTAATTATTGGCGGATAATTAATCAATAAATACAAGGCATGATGAACAATTCACTTCAACATAAATAATTGGAATAAATTAAATAATCAATTCATAATCATAAAAGGTTCCATTGGAATCTTAATAAAAAGAATTAGTTCATGACGAAAATAAAAACCACAAATAATTGATAAATCATCCTTAATGAGTTACACAATTTTTAAAAGAATAAAGAAGAAGAAGAAGAACTCCAAGCTGAAAGCCTTCAGATCTTCTCTTGCTCCTTTGATCAATCCCCAATTCAATGTAAAGAATCAATTCATATTTTTTTACCCAATTCCAACAATTCTAGTCCAAATAGACTACCAAAACACACCAAATACGAAGTCAAACTATTAGTCAAAGCCAAGATTGCAAATCCGATCCCGCCGCAGCGTCAAAGTCAAGGTCAAATAGAAGACCGGTGCCGATATTTGTCTTTTACTCTTGGAACAGCGCCCCGGCGCTAGGGTGCAGAAACTGATTTTCTTGCCTTTTTCAATCCCACAACTTCCTAACGTCCCAGCAGCACACAATCCTGCCACAACACAACTTAAACAAGTAAAATGATTCTAAAATGCTTCGGACACACAAAAAATTAAGGTCAAACATAATCAATTCATGGGTATATTACCCAATCATTAAATACCCCCAAACCTAAATCGTTGCATGTCCTCAAGCAACAAAACACAAAACACAAATAACTAAACATCATGCAAATGCAAACTAACTACAGGACCTTAATTCCAGCAATTTAATAGTTAACGAATATCCATAGGCCTTAGAAAAATCACAAAAACATGTTAATACCTCCTGATGAAGCAGATCAATAATATCCAAACAATCAATCAATCAAAATCTGTTATTACTGATATTATGAGTGTGTGTTCAACAACCATGCTAACCAATGACAAGCAAAAATCTGAAAGATAATAAAGTTCATATCAAGCTTCATACAGTTCAACTCAAGAACGCACCAAATAAACTAGATTCAACTGAAATTACACAATCACCAAAATTCAGGGGTCAACATGAAATACTTATGCTATTAGCATTTTTTTTAAACGGGGGCATTTTGCACTTTTCCCGCTTTATTACATACATATTTTTTTTAACCATAACTATGCATTGTCTTATTCCTTTAGGCTTTTCAATGCTACCTTAACGAGCTTTCGACCAACGACTCCTAAGCCATTAAGACCTTAGGGCGCTAGGTGTAGAGACAATCCCCTCGGGCTTAATTACTGAAGTAACAAAGGCCACAAAACTAGACAAGCATGCCACGGTGTTTATAATTTTTTATTTTTTTTCATAGCTTATATACTTCATATATTTTTCCCCCAAACTCGAGTTCATGCCTAAATTCAGTCTTCACTAACTACTTAAATTGCTCTTTCATTTTACTAGCATTCATCCTGCAGAACCCCATTATCTATCCATTTTAATTATCATAGCTAACATGATCATTTGTTTAAATTGTGTTATCCTTATAACATCTGTGTCAAACAGATAGAGATTCAAATCATGTCAGGAACATCATATCACTGACTCAACAATCCTTACTAGACTTGCTCATGCAATTTTAAGTTCATCATTGGCCTTCAAATATACTCACTATCAAAAGTTGGAATTAACATGCAATCCTAAATGCAACAATTATAAAAATTTAAACATCCTCGAGTGATCAATTTCCTTCTATTTAATCCAGATTAATTTTACTATATCTCTATGCAAAACAATTGAATTAAACTCATTACAATCCCAATTCCTTATGTGTTACATGCGGCAAATAGATATTCTCATTCTATTCACAAACATAATTATTCACTGTGCAAATAACTAAGTCACATGTCACACCTTCTAGATTTCTAACCCTAGAATTCTCTCTCGATTCCTCCTAGAGTAACACGGTAATTATTGGCGGATAATTAATCAATAAATACAAGGCATGATGAACAATTCACTTCAACATAAATAATTGGAATAAATTAAATAATCAATTCATAATCATAAGAGGTTCCATTGGAATCTTAATAAAAAGAATTAGTTCATGACGAAAATTAAAACCACAAACTGCCCCAAACTCGAGTTCATGCCTAAATTCAGTCTTCACTAACTACTTAAATTGCTCTTTCATTTTACTAGCATTCATCCTGCAGAACTCCATTATCTATCCATTTTAATTATCATAGCTAACATGATCATTTGTTTAAATTGTGTTATCCTTATAATATCAGTGTCAAACAGATAAAGATTCAAATCATGTTAAGAACATCATATCACCGACTCAACCATCCTTACTAGACTTGCTCATGCAATTTTAAGTTCATCATTGGCCTTCAAATATACTCACTATCAAAAGCTGGAATTAACATGCAATCTTAAATGCAACAATTATAAAAATTAAAACATCCACAAACTAATAACCAACACAGTTTTACTCATGCAAATAAAAATTAACTAAACAACTACCCCCAAACTTATCTAGAGCAATGTCCTCATGCGAAAGATAAACAAAATAAAACAGAGGACTTCCCTGATGAGCCTAAGCCTCGGGTGGAGCATCGTCATCCTCACTTATCTATAGATCAGAAGGGGGAAAAACTGAATCACATGGGTGCATGGCATGAGTTTTGCACAAATGAACGCATACCATGCCTTCCCATATAAGCCGTGATTCAATAGTGGGAAAGTCATGTTTCCACGTTCATGTACTGTCCATGTGGTGCCCGGATGACAAAGCTCACGAATTATCTGCTTATAATCTGACCCATCACTCACAAAACTAGCATACTCATCATGAAAACCCTCTACTATCAGTTGATAACACTCATTGAAGTCCCCTTCGCCAATTTCCACTATTTTGCCCCTTACAAATACCGTATAGTGATCATTTTCGGGAACGTTGGCATAAAAATTCTTTCACCACTACAATTACCGCGGGATCGGGCTACGCGGTGAGTGTGCACCAGTTTCTTTCGGCTATCATGACTGCCATGTCTCCATCCTTTGATTGATCCTATCTCAACCCACGCTCCGGAACCAATGAACGAGTAGCCATGCAGTTGTATCTTTCCTGAGCCGCAAGATTGACAAAACGGCGGCTGTCAAATCTCGAAGGTGGAGTTGAGGCGGCCCCTGTCCCTTCACCACGCTGGCGTTTGGATGCCATGTCAGAAATTCTACAATTACAAGCATATATATATATATATATTTGTATTGAACAGAATTTGAACTTTGATAAACTTATGTATGGCTTTACCCCCAAACTTTGAAAAATATGTGGAAATTGAGCACATTGGTGGGGGTAGTGCTTGACAGAAAAATGCTAGTGCATGTACAATTGTACAGATTGGAGTCATGGACTCTTCAGTTACTAGAATTAGCAAAACCAACCCAAGAGTTGCCCAAAAGGTTTATCATGGAGTGCAATAGGAAACATGCATGTATCAATATAGTGTAATTCTCCCCACTCCAATTTACTATATGCAATGATAGCCATGAATATGTGCTACAGTAGAGTGAAACCATTGTGGTGGCAATATGGTCTATAATAGAAGTTCTTGGACATGGTGATACGTGTGCATGTGGACAAGATTAATGGTTCAGGCAATTCATCAAACATATAAGAGGCAACTCATAAATTACTCAGAATTTCACTAACTTACTATCAATTCATACCTCTTGTTAGTCAAAAATATCCCATGATTGCAATCTCTACTTACAAGTGAGCAAATTATGGCCATTATGCAATATAGAAACAAGAAATAACCCTTATCTCTAGATGAAGAAGGATGATGCATATCCGGATGAAGAACACTCACCAATTACATCAATACCCATGCTTGTTGCACAAAAATAGAATTAGAACATACAACATACCTTGGTAGATGATTGTGAGAGAGATGAGAATTACGACACTATTGCAGGACTTAATCCTAGAATTTGATAAGCAAGGCTTACAATTTTTGGTGTATCCAATTGAGAGAGAGAAGGAGTCGCGTGCTAATAAAAAGAATGAAGATGTGTAACCGTTCAGCAGTTGGAACCCGAGTAGGACTCTGAATCGACCCTCAGCGCTGGGACGCTGAGTTAATAGGGTAAAATAGCGGCGGGGCGCTCTTGGTTAGCAGGTTCAAGAGCTCCTTAGCGTCGGGGCGCTGTGAAAGCTTAGGAATGCACCGCCGGGGCGCTGTAGATCAGTGGGTTGTGAGACGAGCTAGAGTCGGGGCGCTATGGTATAAAGAATGTCTTGGCCTGTGATATTTATTGTGTAGTGTCTCCTGACTTGGGCTAGCGTATTTGGGCGCTATAGTATGGAGCTTATGCTTAATGGAGCGCAAGTGGCGCTATTAAGCGATCACCTTAGGCTTTTGGTTTGTATGTGGAAGCTACATTATACACACACGAGGACCTGCATCCATGAGACACGTTCAGGCTGAGTTACCCATAATGTTGGAATCAATACTCACAAGAACTAAAATACACAATAGTAGACAACTAAGTAGAATGAAAATAAAATAAAATAACCAAAATAAACTAAAATTAAAAAGGAAAATGATTGGGTTGCCTCCCAATAAGCGTTTGGTTTACTGTCGTCAGCCCGACTTCGCTGGTATGCTCAATTTTCCATTGGGTCAGAGAGGTTCATGACCGTAGTTTGACATTCAATGGGTCCACTCCAGTAATGTTTGAGTCTTTGACCGTTAACTTTGAATGGGCAATTTGAATTTGGTTTTTCGATCTCGATGTTACCATGTGGTGCAATGCAGAACCACGATCGTAAAAGGACGACCAACGTGATTTAAGTTTTCCTGGAAATAAACGCACTCTCGAGTTGAACAGCAAGACTTGTTGGCCCGGTTCAAATGTTTTATCGAGAATTTTCTTATCATGCCAAGCTTTGACTTTCTCCTTGTAGAGTTTTGCGTTTTCATAAGCGTTGAAGCGGAACTCATCCAGCTCCGTTCAACTGCAGTAACCTTTTCTCACCAACTGCTTGTTCATATAAATTGAGCTTCCGAATGGCCCAGTGTGCACTATGTTCTAACTCTACTGGGAGGTGACATGCTTTTCCGTAAACCATTCGATAAGGGGATATACCCATAGAGCATCGTCAAGACGTAAAGACCAATCTTTTCTTAACGGGTTGACCACCTTTTCCAGAATTCTCTTAACCTCCCTATTCGAGACCTCAGCTTGGCCATTGGTTTGGGGATGATATGCAGCTGCGATTTTATGATGAACCCCATACTTCACCAATAATTTTGTGAACTGTTTGTTACAAAAAAGCGTTCCCTCATCACTTATTATTGCCCGGGGAGTCCCAAATCGCGTGAAGATATTTTTCTTTAAGAATCAAAGGACGACGTTAACATCATTTATGGGAAAAGCTGTGGCTTCAACCCATTTGGAAACATAATCCACTGCCAACAAAATATACTGATTATTAAAAGATGAGGGGAACGGTCCCATGAAATCGATTCCCCAAACGTCGAACAGTGCTACCTCCAAAATAGAGTTGAGTGGCATTTCATTTCGCTTGGAGATATTACCTACGCGTTGGCATCTGTCACACTTTAGCACATAGAGATATGCATCCTTGAATAACGAAGGCCAGTAAAATCCTGATTGTAACACCTTGGCCGCAGTTCGATCACTGAAATAATGACCTCCATAATCGAATGAATGGCAATGACCCAAGATACTGTCCATCTCTTCATGTGGTACACAACGTCTAATCATTTGATCCGCGCAGGCTTTAAACAAGAACGGTTCATCCTAATAGTACTACTTCACGTCATGGAGGAATTTCTTTCGTTGTTGCGAGTTCAAATCTGGTGGTAACACCTTAACAACCAAATAGTTCACATAATCAGCATACCAAGGCAGTGTTGTGGTCACTCGTAGAAGTTGTTCGTCCAGAAATTTCTCGTTAATCATTGCATTGTCCTTCCTCTGAACCTCATCATTCTCCAACCGCGAGAGATGATCCGCTACTTAATTTTTTGTACCCTTTCTATCCCGGATCTCCAAATCAAATTCTTGCAGCAGTAACACCCACCGTATTAACCTCGGTTTGGCATCCTTCTTCTCGATCAAATATTTAATTACAGAATGATCCGTGTAGACAATGACCTTGGTCCCGATGAGATATGCTCTGAATTTGTCGAAGGCAAACACAACTGCAAGTAATTCTTTTTCGGTGGTTGTGTAGTTCAACTAAGCATCTGTCAATGTCTTGCTTGAATAATAGATTGTGTGGAAAATTTTGCCGTGATGTTGACCCAAAACTGCTCCCACTGCATAATCGATGGCGTCGCACATCAATTGGAATGGTAAAGACCAATTGGGCACCACAATGATTGGAGCGGATACTAATTTCTTCTTTAAAATCTTGAATGCCTTGATACATGACTGATCTATTTTGAAGGGCATGTCTTTCTCTAGCATGGAACACAAGGGTTTTGAAATTTTTGAAAAATCTTTAATGAAACGTCTGTAGAAACCCGCATGTCCCAAGAAGCTCCGCATTCCCTTCAGAGATGATGGAGGTGGTAATTTCTCAATAGTCTCAATCTTTGCTTTATCCACCTCTAGTCCTGCTGCAGAAATCTTATGGCCGAGAATAATCCCTTCTTTCACCATAAAGTGACATTTTTCCCAATTAAGAACCAGATTAGTCTCCACGCATCGTTTCAATACTAACATCAGATTTTGCAAGAAAAGATCAAAGCTATCACCAAACACAGAAAAATCGTCCATAAATACCTCCAAATTTTTCTCGACCATGTCAGAGAAGATCGCCATCATGCACCGCTGAAAGGTTGCTGGTTCATTGCAAAAACCAAAAGACATTCGCCGAAATGCAAACGTACTATATGGGCATGTTAATGTCGTTTTCTCTTGATCCTCTAGTGCAATAGCAATTTGATTATACCGAGAATAACCATCCAAGAGACAATAAAACTGATGTCCTGCTAGCCTATCCAACATCTGATCAATGAATGGTAAGGGGAAGTGATCCTTGCGTGTGGCTTTATTTAGCTTGCGGTAGTCCATGCATACTCTCCATCCTCAGAATCATTCGAGTAGGGATGAGCTCATTAGCTTCATTCTTCACCCTTTATCATACCCCCTTTCTTTAGTACGCATTATACGGGACTTACCTATGAACTATCTGAGATCGGGTAAATAATGCCAGCATCCAACCACTTTATAATCTCCTTTTTCACCACCTCCTTCATGATGGGGTTTAGCCTTCTTTGCATCTCGATGGTTGGTTTTGCCCCCTCTTCCATTAAGATTTTATACATGCAGAATGATGGGCTAATACCTCGAATGTCCGCTATAGTCCACCCAATTGATGTTTTGAATTCGTGCAAGACCCGTAGCAGTTTTTCCTTTTGCGTATCAGTCAATTCTGTGGAAACAATAACTGGTAGGGTATCGTCTTTTCCCAAATAAGCATATTGCAGATGGGGTGGTAATAGCTTTAATTCTAGCACCGGTGGCTCTTCTATTGATGGTTTGAACTTTTTACCTTCCGTTTCGGGCCTCTCTATGGTGTCGAAGGATTGAGTGCTTTTCCAGAAAACTGATGGTGTGTCTAGCCATTTGACGTATTCGATATCCTCTTCAATACCATATTCGTTTGCCCCGAGCAAAATAGATTCAAGTGGGTCCTCCGAAAAAGTTGTGCTAAATTTATGATTCACCAATTCCTCTATGATATCAACCCGCATACATTCACCTTTTTCTTTTGGGTACGACATTGACTTGAAAACGTTAAAGGTGACCTGTTGATCTTCAACTCGCATTGTCAATTCACCTTTTTGAACATCAATCAATGTTCTACCTGTTGCCAAAAATGGTCACCCAAGAATGATCGGAATCTCACTGTCCACTTCACATTCTAGAATAAAGAAATCTGTGGGGAAGATGAATTTATCCACTTTTACTAACACATCTTCAACTATTCCTTGTGGATATGTAACCGATCTATCTGCTAGCTGCAAACTGATATTTATTGGGCGTGGAGCCTGAAGTCCGAACTGGCTATAGACGGATAATGGCATTAGATTTATACTGGCCCCCAAATCACATAAGGCTCGCCCAGAAAAATGATTTCCAATCTTGCACGGTATATTAAAGCTACCTGGATCCTTGAGCTTCGGCGGTAACTTATTCTGAATGATAGCACTGCATTCTTCCGTCAATGCTACTGTCTTGAATTCACCCAATTTCCTATTCTTTAACAAAACCTCCTTCATAAACTTCGCATAACTCGGCATCTGTTCCAAGGCTTCGGCGAAGGGGATGTTAATATACAATTTCTTGAAGATATCCAAAAATTGTGAGAACTGCTTATCTAACTTGGATTTCTGAAATCTCTGCGGATACGGTATGGGGGGCATTGTACTGGTTGGTTCTGAATTTTTTTGCTGTGAGGTCTCCTCTTGATTCTTTTCGATCTCCACCACTTTCTCTATTTCATTTGATGCCTGATCCTCCTCTTCTTTATCCGTGACAGACTCTTGTAGTTCTTTTCCACTTCGTAGAGTTACCGCTTTACAATGCTCATCTTTTCCAATCCTTCCACTTCGTCGCTTGGAAGTGTTCCAAGTGGTCGGTTATTCAATGCATGTGCCATTTGTCCCATTTGATTTTCTAGGTTTTTGATCGATGCAGTCTGACTTTGTATACTCAACTCCATTTGATTCAATCTTTTATCACTCTCCTCACTTCTTTTCTCAGTTGCCTTAACAAATCTTTCCAAGGCTTCTTCCCAACTTACTTTCCGCACGGGTTATTGTGTCTGGTTTTGAAACCCGGAATTGTTTTGCTGTCTCGGTGCTTGTTCTGCAGCTTGGTTGTTACTCCATGAAAACCCAGGATGATTTCTCCACCCCAAATTATATGTATTTTGATTTGGATAAGGCTGAGTAAACCGACTATAACTCCCCACATACTGTGCTGCTTCAGTATTGATGGCACATTGATCCATACTATGACCTCCAGCGCAAATTTCACAAACCATCACTACCTGCTGAGTGGATTGTGGGCGCAATAATTCTATCTGTTTAGCCATTGCGGACACTTGCACTTGTAATGATGTTATCGCATCCACATCATACTTTCCCGCTGTTTTCGGAGGATTAGACCTTGTCATGGGCCACTGATAAGTGTAGGTGGCCATCGTCTCTAACAACTGAAATGCCTCATCAAGATTTTTAGACATAATCGCTCCTCCTGCTGCTGCATCAATACTTTCCCTTGTGGATGCTTATAAACCATCGCAAAATATCCCCAATTGCATCCACTGTGGAATTCCATGGTGTGGGCACTTGCGGAGCATATCCTTAAACCTTACCCATGCCTCATACAACGACTCCAAATCAAACTGTGCGAAGGTATGAATATCATTCCGTAGTTTTGCTGACTTTGCTGGTGGGAAAAACTTAGCTAGAAATTTTTGAGCCAAGTCGTCCCAAGTGTGGATTGAGTCAGGAGGCTAAGAGTATAACCAACTTCGTGCTTTGTCTTTCAAAGTAAATGGGAACATTCTCAACCTTGTACCATCTTCCGACACATTGTTGAATTTGAAGGTGTCGCACACTTCCAAGAAACTCAAGATATGCTCATTCAGACCATCTAATGGACTACCCCCAAACTGACATTGATTCTGAAGCATTTGAATGGTTGCTGGTTTGATCTCAAAATTGTTAGCATTGATTGCCGGTCTCCTAATGCTCGACTGTATATCCGTGACATTCAGCATGACATAGTCCCGAAGTGATTTCTGATCGTTCCCTGCCATGTTCACTGGAATTTCTTGTTCCTCTAGTTTTTCTTCCTCGGGTGATACCGCACTAGTCGATTGCCCTTTCCAGAACTTCCTTTCAATCTCATCTGTATAAGGAAAAAGTTCCTTCCTTGCCCTTGTTCTAGTGTGCATACACTCGGAAAGAATTCCTGCGAAAATAAGAAGAAAAATAAGTAACGTTTAAATTAAGACCGAATTGATTATAACTAATATGGAATTAATATTAACAAAGAAGTCTTCGGCAACGGCGCCAAAAACTTGTTGGTTGATTTCACAATCAAAGCAAACGTGCAAGTATACACGATTAACAAGTAATATAGTGATAAATTAGAATATCGGTCCCACAGAGAATTCCAATTATTAAACTCCAATTACTAGTACTGTATCAATTCAATTTTATTTAAACAACAAAAAATTGTGATTATTAAAACTAAGAAAACTAATTGTAAATATAACAAGAAATTATGCTAAAAGAAAACAAAGAACAAATTATGAATTCTTTGAATGCAGATGAATGATAATTAAGACTCCAATTTCCCCAGATATGATTATTAAATCAATTATCCAATCCTCCCAATTATTATGTCTACTGAATTGTTAACATGAATTCTCAAATGTCGAAAGCCCTCTGTCGAGTGATCAATTGCCTTCTATTTAACCCGGATTAATTTTGCTATATCTCTATGCAAAACAATTGAATTAAACTCGTTACAATCCCAATTCCTTATGTGTTACATGCGGTAAATAGATATTCTCATTATATTCACAAACCTAATTATTCACTGTGTAAATAACTAAGTCACATGTCACCATGCCCAGTTCTAACCCTAGAATTCCTCTCTCGATTCCTCCTAGAGTAACACGGTAATTATTGGCCAGATAATTAATCAATAAATACAAGGCATGATAAACAATTCACTTCAACATAAATAATTGGAATAAATTAAATAATCAATTAATAATCATAAAAGGTTCCATTGGAATCTTAATAAAAAGAATTAGTTCATGACGGAAATACAAACCACAAATAATTGATAAATCATCCTTAATGAGTTACACTATTTTTAAAAGAATAAAGTAGAAGAAGAAGAACTCCAAGCTGAAAGCCTTCAGATCTGCCCTTGCTCCTTTGATCAATCCCCAATTGTGTAGAATAGCCACCCAATTCAATGTAAAGTATCAATTTATATTTTCTTACCCAATTCCAACAATTCTAGTCCAA
Source organism: Panax quinquefolius (assembly GCA_020205615.1). Taxonomy (NCBI): domain Eukaryota; kingdom Viridiplantae; phylum Streptophyta; class Magnoliopsida; order Apiales; family Araliaceae; genus Panax; species Panax quinquefolius. The sequence goes on from CM035154.1 coordinate 89,322,414, forward strand.
ATAGGCTTCCAAAACACACCAAATACGAAGTCAAACTATTAGTCAAAAAGCCCACTGGCCCAAATCCGACGTCCAGCAGCAGCGTCGTCGGTCGAAGTCAATAGAAGACCCGGCGCCCGCATCTTTTACTCTTGGAACAATACCAGCGCTAGGGTCGTAAACCGATTTTCTTGCCTTTTTCAATCCCACAACTTCCAAACGTCCCAACAGCACACAATCCTGCCACAACACAACTTAAACAAGTAAAATGATTCTAAAATGCTTCGGACACAATAAATTAAGGTCAAACATAATCAATTCATGGGTATATTACCCAATCATCATTTCCTATGGAGAAGATTGAAAAATTCCTCCGTATTATGGGCCACAATGAAGCCAAAGTGGTTTTAAGCTTACGAGAAGCTCCACACCAGATTTCAATTCTGGACTTGGTTTTCTCTTTCGAGGAACATCAGTGAATGTGGAAGAAGCCTACCAGCCAAAATCAGTGAATGTGGAAAAATTTCAACATTTGGTTTATCACATTTTCAACAACAATGTGATATCCTTCACTGATGACGACATACCGCCCTAAGGGACCTGTCATTGCAAACCACTGCACATCGCAGTGTTGTCTTCCGGGTACATGCTAGCTGGAGTATTGATAGATGGAGGTTCATCTCCAAATATATATCCTTATGCCACCTTGGTGAAGATGAATATCAATCTCAAGCGAATCCAAAGTAGCCATACGATCATCCCAGCTTTTGATGGATCCCGGCGAAATTCCGTTGGAAAGATTGAATTGCCAATTGAGATTGGTCCTAATACATTCAACGTATCCTTCCACGTCCTCAAGATCAACTCAGGATACAACCTTCTATTGGGGAGACCATGGATACACATGGCTGGAGCTGTTCCCTCCACCTTACATCAACAACTCAAATACATCATCAACAACAGTCTAGTCACTATCAATACTAAGCCGGTATGTCCTAGACCAGGAACTTTACCAAATATCAGCTTCAAATCAGAAGTTGAGCCGGCCAATTTCCATACTCTGGAAGTGAGTAACACGCAATACCATTCTATTGGAGCACCACTTCCCGTACCCAAGATTTCTGACGAGCTTATGTCAGCCACTCAAGAAATGATGTTATTGGGTTATCAACCTGGACAAGGGCTTGGTAAGGATCAACAGGGTAATAAGCACCCTATCCAAATGTCCAGTCAGATTTGGACAGTCGGACTAGGCTATTCTGCTAGTTCCACTCAGAGGAATCCTCATAAGCACAAACAGGTTCCTCAAACTTCCGCCGCACGATGATTTCCTATACCTTTACCTCATGAGTTAAGGCAATCTCCAGTAAAGGTTCTAGCACATGTTGTAGCTATGCTGTTTCCAAAACCAGTGCCAATCAAAGCGAAAGAGGTGCTGATTCCTGATCCCGAGGCGGAAGAAAAGGAACGGAAACGTAAACATGACCTTGCCTTGATGATGGCAAGCATTCGCGTCATTGTTCATGATGAACACACAAACAGATACACCCCAGACGATGATTGCCCAGATGTCATGGTTATCATTTGGGAGAAGGAGGACAATGACGATCCTTCTATCACTGCAGTCCATCAGGACTTTTCCCTCGACAATTGGAGCAGCACTCCATGCATTGGTCGACGAGGGTAAAATGGGCAGAAAATCCCTTTGCCCTAAAGATAACTTTAATTACTTGTTTTCCTTTACAGTACTAGCAGTTATTTTATCACGTACATGCTAACACTTTTGTATGATCGAACAATTGCATATATTAAGTGAAAACATCTTTTGTTTCAGGACTTTGAATTTAGATGTGCCTATACTTGTTGATGAGGTGCCTTCTCTCCACAAGGGCTATGACTTTGATGCAAAGTTGGACTCAGACTTGATGGACATCCAAGAGGACATTGAGACACCTCAAGAGATTAAGGAATGGGTCACCGACAAACCCAAACCCAATCTTGATCAAACCACTCCTTTCAATCTCAGAACCTTTGACAACCCTAAGCTTATCCAGATTGGTTCAGACCTTACCACAACTCAGCGGAATGACATGGTTACACTGTTAACCCAATTCCAGGATGTGTTTGCATGGTCTCATGAAGACATGGTGGGATTGTCCACTGACATTGTTCTTTATCGCCTTCCCATTAAAGAAGGATTCAAGCCAGTTAGGCAAAAGCTCAGGCGATTGAAACCTGAGTGGAGTTTAAAGGTCAAAGAAGAAATTGTGAAACAATTTCAAGCTGGCATCATCATGGTGTCTACATATCCAAAGTGGATATCCAACATTGTTCTCGTGCCTAAACCAGGAGGAAAGGTGCGAGTTTGCGTGGATTATCGGGATTTGAACAAAGCTTTCCTTAAAGATAGCTTTCCCGTACCATTTATCCACATTCTCATTAACAATACTGCTCAATACGGCATGTACTCCTTTGCTGATTGCTTTGCGGGGTACCATCAAATTATGGTCGCTGAGGAAGATCGTGAGAAAACTGCTTTCATCACACCTTGGGGAACCTTTTGCTACAGACGGTTTTCATTCAGCCTCATCAACGCCAGGGCAACCTACTAACGAGCTATGATGTCTCTTTTCCATGATTTAATGCACAAGGAGATAGAGATCTATGTGGATGACATCATTGTCAAATCCCGGAAGGAGGATGACCATTTAGACCATCTCAAAAAGCTGTTCAACAGGTTGCGTAAGTACAACTTGAAGTTGAATCCCGCCAAGTGCACCTTTGGTGTTAAGTCAGGCAAATTGCTAGGCTTCCTAGTCAGCCACAAAAGGATTGAACTGGATCCTACCAAAATTAAGGCCATCAAAGAAATGCCCATTCCTCAGACAGAGAAGGAAATACAGGGATTTTTGGGAAGGATCAACTTCATTACCCGATTTATTTCTCAACTCACGGCAACTTGTGAGCCAATCTTCAAATTGTTAAGGAAGAACTCCTCCATGAAATGGAACGATGAGTGTCAGAAAGCCTTCCTCACAATCAAGGAACAACTGATGAACGCTCCTGTTTTGGTACCTCCTAGGGATGATGTTCCCCTGTTCACGTACTTGTCCATAAATGACAATGCTATGGGCTGTATGCTGGGGCAAAAAGACAATAGAGGCCAAGAACGAGCTATATATTACCTCAGCAAAAGATTCAGCATCAGTGAACACAAGTACACTCTGATCGAGAAGACTTGTTGTGCTTTAGCAGAAAATTACACATCAAACATCTCAACTCTATCATCTACCGACCAAAGATGAATGGTGCTGTTGAAGCGGCTAATAAATACATCAAGAAGATCACGCAAAAAATGTCCGCCAATCATAAAGGATGGCCTGACTTCTTGCCCCTAACTTTATTAGCCTACAGAACGTCAATGCGTGCTTCCACCAGGGCAACCCCCTACTCGTTAGTCTATGGGATGGAAGCAGTGCTCCCCATAGAAGTGGAAATGGAATCCCTCAGAGTATTGATGGATGCTCAGTTGGATGAAGACCAATGGGTACAAGACAAGTATCACCAATTGTCTCTGATAGATGAAAGGCGAACCGCGACTATCTTCCATGGTCAGTTATATCAGCAAAGGATCGCATGATCCTATAACAAAAAAGTCCGACTACGGCAATTCAAATAACATGACTTGGTTTGGAAGAAGATCATTGACAACCAAGATCAATCTAAAGGAAAATTCGCTCCTAACTGGGAAGGCCCATTTATTGTCAAAGAAGTATTGACAGGAGGTGCTCTCAGATTGCAGGAAATGGATGGCGATGAATTTCCACAACTTATCAACTCGGACACCGTGAAACGGTACTATGTCTGATGTTACCATCAAACAAACATCCTAGTTTTGATCATCCAATAACCAGTCATTCCGGTTTTGAACCCTCTCTCCTTTTTACAAACTCTACTGCCCCTCAGGGAAACATACACTTCAAACCAGCAGCATGGTTTCACTTCATTTCAAACTTTTCACACCTACTTCTCCTGAAGACGAGATTAAACTTTTCACACCTACTTCTCCTAAAGACGAGACTAAAATTTTCACACCTGTTTCTCCTGAAGACGAGATTAAACTTTACACACCTACTTCTCCTGAAGACGAGATTAAACTTTTCACACCTGCAGTTTATCCTGAAGAAGGGATTAAACTTTTCACACCTACTTCTCCTGAAGACGAGATTAAACTTTTCACCCCTGCAGTTTATCCTCAAGATGGGATTAAACTTTTTCCACACTGGCAGTTTATCCCCTCTATGGGATTAAACTTTCTTCTCCCCCATGAGATAGCTTTGAACATGGGATTTACGCTTCTTCACCGCGATTCGTCACGAGGGCGAACTCACGTCGACCGATCTCCCCGATACACGGGTACGTGAGCAACCATATTCTATATGGCCCGGTCGCAATAAAGAAAAACAACAAAATCATTTCTGCCTTTTCCTCACAAAAATAACAAAAATAACAAAATTACTTCTACACCCATCTGCCTTCCGCATTCAGCGATGAACCTCCTACACTAGGTTCGAACTACGCAGACTTGATCTCCTCTTCAATAGGAGTACGTAGGTAGCCATTCATGGTGCAGTCTAACCCCAACCAGAATAAACATACGTGTCACACGGTACTGGGATCAACCTTCAAAATGCCCCACTTCATCGGTTTCAGATCAAAGGGATGGAATTATCCAACCTCTTCTCACAAATAGAAGATTCGGTGACCATCTAAGCTGCGATAGTGCCTCAAAGAGCAATACCAACCCATAAGAGATGGAATTAACTAGGCTTCTCACAAATAGAAGTACTGGCGACCATCTGTGGTGCGGTCAATCTCAGAGAGGAAGAGACCACCCTCCTCTCCATTTTTTTTCATACGGATACCAGTCCCAAGACACCAAAGATGGAAGGGATTTTTAGTAATCAATGATCCGTTCTGAGAGACCTTATGACGTCTCAATGTCCATCTATCAAGGATAAGTTCCGAATGCATCAAGATCAAAGGCCTTGGAGAAATAGGCAAATACCAAGCAAGTATCAAGGCATAACTAAAAGGTAAGTGAATGAAAATATATTTCCCTGCCATACATAATACTGTTTGATATATACATCTGTGATGTACATGACAAAATGGCTAAGTTAGTCTGTGCAGGAAAATACAAAGCTATCTACAAATCTGTATGTATGCGGACTATCAGATCTAACATAACATCCCTCTCTGAAGATGGAGGTAACGCTGCAAGCTCCTGCCCAAGGGTATCTACACGAGCTAGCAGATCAGAGGCTAACTGCATGGGGACATAATGCTCATCAATGTAAGCACTCATGTCGGCCAGACTGACCGTCATTTGGGATCTCATTGAACTGCTGTCTGCAATGACCACATCCCTAGCAGATAAGGCGGTATCCTACTCAACTATCAATGCATCCTTGGCTGATCTAGCCTCATCCCTCTCTAACAGAGTGGTATCTCTCTCATCAAGAGCTGTCAACATCGTGGCCCTAGCCTGATCTCTGTCATAGGTCATCAGATGTAAGCTTTTCTCCAAATGTTGTGCCAAATACTAAGTAACAGTGGCACTCAGGGTGGGAGAATCTATCACAAATCTTTGGCGACCCGGCCAATGATCCAAGTCATCGGTGGGAATGACAGCCTCCTCTATAGGCTCCTCATCGTCAGAATCAATCCCTTGCACTGTGGATACTGCCGCAGCCAATACACTCTCTATCTCCATCCATACGGAATACTCTACAGAACAACCTGGATGACTGATAGAAAACTCAGCCAGCTCTCACTGATCCCAACAGGCATATAACCTGGATCTGTCCTCTGCTGACAAATGGTGTGACGCGAAGCGCTGACTCACTTCCCCCTCATACAGATGAAAATCCTGGAACTGGTCAAACTGACACATCACGGCCAGTGGGTGTTAAGTAATCATGCCCCTCAAACCAGCCAGAGGGAGATAATCCATGCCCGGAGCATGAGTAATGAAGCTGTAGGGTGAGCTAAGCCCTGAACACGACAATATATCAAACAGATCTCTAATTTATGCCAAGAAAGCAGACCAAGATACAGCATCTGTACACCCCGTAGGCTGAAAGGAGTATGACATGGCTATCTCGTGGGTGAAACAAAATCCATGATGTCTAAATGTGCCAATTGGTCTCAAGTGTGACATGAACCACACATACAGCATGATCGAGCTACCTGTGAACATGCCTGCCGGATAAGTGCAGCAGTATGAAGCCGACCTTAAGGTCTCTACGATGATCATCGGTACAATGGTATGACCCTCCCTGAGAGCTCTCACTGCCATAATGACGCCGATATCTAGCTCATCCATGTACCGCGGCATGTATACATATGACAATACGCACAGAAGCAGTACATCTACACTGGCTGAACGCCAATGATCCTCCGGTGTGGTCAAATCCCCGGAATGCTATGCATAGCTGTCCTCAAAGCCAAACCTATCAAATAGGAAACGCTGGGATATAACATGGCGGGATGTAATCTCATCCTGCACCACTCTGCGCCTCAAGCCTGTGAGAGTCATGAATTGTCTATTCATGTCTCCCGTCACCATGTGCATGTAAGGTTTGTCCAGCGGCAGCATCGTCAACCGTGCATACTCCTCCAAAGTAGGAGTTAACTCATGGGTCCCAAAATGGAATAACTGTATATCGGGTACCCAGTGCTCTAGCATGCCCTCTAAAAATCCTGGAGGAACCTGAAACATTAGTAAGGTCATAATATGCTGTAACAAGTCATCTACGATCACCATATCTTATGGTGATATACTATCATACCATGAGCGCATACTAGCTACCAGCACAAATGGTGGGGTATGATCAATACGGCTAACTGTCAAAGAAGACATCTGTACGGGCCGTGTCATAAGACCATCCAGGGGTCAATGCTGAATATCTCTGGACATACATACGTATGCATAACAATAACATGCATGATACAATAGATAGCAATATGATATAGGGAATGGAAAACTGTACATACATTCCTAAGTATATCATCATCTAATACATCTCTATACAACTAAAATACAGGAGAATGGGGCGAAGCTACCCAGCAGCTAACAGAGGCCTATCAAAAGAAATACATCAGAAAAAGTCAATGGTGTCGATGTCCACATCATCGATGCTATCCACCTGATGTAACTCCTCCCGAGTCACTAGATCCCTATCTACAGGGATGTCAGGCCTATACAATGGAGGATCTACATCAACAAAACCATATGGGTCATCCGAGGGACCAGTGCCAGAGCTGGAAGGATCAAAAGTATCTACCTCTGCAGGATCTCTGCCTAAATGCCACATGAAAAGATGTGACCGGTCCAACTGCCGCGTCAATCTGTCAATCTATGCCACACGAGTCGGATCTTTGACACAGGCTAGCCAATCCATCATCATCATGGATCTTTGAACCATATCCCCCATAAACTGTGTGGCGCGGGTCTGAGCTCCAATCGTATGAGGGATCCACCAATGTTGGATCATCTCTTGAGAACAGGGGCCCTTTGACAATGTAATGCTGTCAATCCCCATCAATGGGATATAAACGACGAGTGACTGGGAAACAGGCCAATAACGCTTGGCAGGAGGCAGGATCGGCATACGAATCTATCCTGTGGTGCTCCTGATAGCACACTCTCCTAAATAGAGCTCCCATCCTCTATCTGTGAAGAGAGGAATCCTGCGGGTGGAAATGACGTACTCTACTCCAGTCAGGTACCCATCCTCAAATCCAACTCCCAAATGCTCTCCAGAGTAGGGAATCCATGTGATGACATCAGCTGTCAATAGCTCCAGCGTAAGGCGACAATGAGTGAAACCCTCAGCAACAGGGACCTCCGCCAGTGTGGAATGATGCCATCTCCGTCCTCGTGGATAGGTGTCTAAACCTAACACGCTCACAAGACGCAAACAAGGAAGCCTCTCATAGGCCCAAAACTGCTAACACAAAGGCAAACATCTGCTGTCAGTCAACACTCTTAACCCATACATGGGAAAAGACAAGAGAAACACTCACCAGCAGAAATGGGTAGAATCCTAACCATGCCTTGGTCAAGCCCTGCGATCGCGTGCGCATTCCCCTGAGGAAATAGGCAAAGGTGTAGGAACCCCAATCATACTCTCCTATACGGTCCACGTGTCGAGTGGTGCTGATCAAAGAGAAGGACACCGTAGAGGAATTATTTGCTATGAAGCAGCCCCTAATGATCATCAGGAACAATTGCCGAAGAATGCGATCCCTGACTCTCACATCATTGTGTATAGGCTCACTCAACAGCCCGCTCATAGCATCTACGCTCAAAGGACTGTCTGACGAACGTCCCCGCCTTGGCGCCTCTCGCCGTAACTCCCAACAAGGATTTGTGGCGACAGAGGGGTGATATCCATTGTGCAAGGCAACTGGATCCCCTCCAAACTCCATACCTGTGATAAACCGCGAATCCATCGGCGTCATCATCACCTCATAGTCCAGTAAATGGAGTGACTGAGTCTGGTGGAACCACTGGTCAGGCAATGCCCTGAGGTAATCCCAGGGACAGCGACGGGGTAGAATGGAGAAGAACCTCCCAAATCCCCAACCATGGATGATCACTTTATAGTCATCATGCAAGGCCTGATACATAGAGTTGATGCTAAACCAGTTCCCTTGAGGCTGTGTGAAGCCGGGAACCTACATCAAATGCAGATCAACATCAGACTCCTTGACTCCTCATCAATAGGAAATAAGAAAGATTAAAGATCTAAGTTCATACCTCATTTGCGTGCAGGTATACTGAAGGATGCCTACTCAAGTCACCCAGAAGATCTGGGTTTTCCACTTGAATACCTGGAAATTCCCTACGGGGAACACGTACAGTAGGGGCAGGAACTTCAAACGGTACATCTTCCTCCTCGTCCTCGGCATTCGGCACCTCAACCCAAAAAGGACGTACTACCGCCTCCGCCAAACGACGAGGCTGTCTCATAGATCGGTGCTGAGGATCTTCAAAAGCCCTCCTCCGTACACCAGAAGTGGTCCTGCGGGAACTGGTCGGCTGATCTGGATCCATAATATCTGGACAGCAAGTCTCCAAATCACCTCAGAAAGGGTGTGATAATTTTATACCCGGAGTCGTTTTCAAAATGCATTCTATGATTACATACATGCATGCATTGTTTTAACATACATCTACAGTAGAGTTTAAAATGCATGACTACCCAATGCCTACATTTTGGGAAAATTTTTCCATAGCCCCTTTGTAAATGGGACTATCCACATGCACATAGGCATGACTAGGTGGCCATTCAGTAGCGCACCTGTACACAGTCATATACATCCTGTATGCATTCATCACATCATAGTAAAAATCCGTAAGTGTTGTCTAATTACTAGGATTATTTTACTATTCTACCTTTACTCATTTGTCCTCAGATAGGATAAGAAATGATAGTAAAAGGTGCCAATTTGACTGCTTCAAAAGACAAAATTTTTCACATCATTATGTTCATCATGGTTTAATACTAACATTTATTATGTTGAATATTTTTTATCAAGTCATATCAGCATTCATATTCACTACTATGTGTCTAAATGCATTTCATGCGATAAGTCATTTTCAATGCATGTAAATTGGAAAAATACATGCATGTGTTACCAGGACAGTGAAGAACGCTTGTACGGTGACAGAATATACATAAAGTTTCCCCAACTCAGCAGATCTGAAGAAGAGCTCTCGGATTTCCTTCACTGCGCAACTTGTAAATGACTTATGAAAGCGACCAGCCACCTATACATAGGCACGGCTGGTCGCAGGTCAACCTATGGCTCCTGCAGGTACACCTGCTGCCCCCTACATAGGTCCCACACCTCTAGCTCGCTCTAGTTAGAGTTACAAAGGAGGTCTCACAAGCTGAAAAGGCCAAATCAGGAATAAAAATTCTATGCGATTGAGCGGAATAGCCTGAAATCCTGGTTTCTTGTCGGTCAGAGTTAAACTCCCGTCATCTCAATGGTATTTGCCTAAATGCAGGGTATACTATACCAATGAGCTCAGCTTTCATAAACCATGCTCGACAATACCCCACAAAGGTCTGATGCCGTCATTTGTAGGGTTACAACCCTAAACAATCCCCGACGGGGGTTACAATGCGAAACTACAAAATATCAAACATCCCCGGCGGGGGTTACAATGCCGAAGTTATCAAACATCTACGTATCCCCGGCAGGGGTCACAACACGCATCCTTCAAACATCTACGTATCCCCAGCGGTGGTCACAATGCACATCTTTCAAGCATCTACGTATCCCCAGTGGGGGTCACAATGCAATGCAACCATTGATACACACATCAATGAAGGCCAAGCAGCCTTGACACCATGTCAGCCAATGGTAAGTAAACCCATCGAAGCAACCTTCCCCAGCAAGGGCTACAACACAATGCTAACATTGACACATACATCAATGAAGGTCAAGCAACCTTGACAATGCATCCTGTAGGTATTTATCCGGTGATACACACATCAGCGAAGATCAGGCAACCCTGATAACAACAAATTATTGGCAGTAACTCCGACAGTATGAGGTAACATGTTATACACATCCTCAAACACAGACAAAGCCTTATCCCCATAGATCTCTTTCACACAAGAGGTACCTCTATGGAGTATAAGCCAGTGTCTAGGATTCGAGACTTTGGTGGTAGTCCCAACGTCCATATCCTTGGAGACTTGGATCGCATGTCCAAGCCATCACTGATTGTCATCCTAGCGGGATTGCATGACAATCATTCATGCATTATACATTTGCATCATGTTGCTGCATATAGCATCATGTTTATCTTTCTTGCATTTCAAGTGTGTAGGATTCTTTATCCTATCCATGCCTTGTATTGCATGAATGTGATAAAGAGGGGCATCTGTAGACACTCAAAATTTTTTGCACTCCTATTCCTAACATTGCAGGAGGGTAGATTTGTCTTTTGGAGATAACCTTGAAAGACAACTTACATCCATGCCGGATACTACCGAAAGTTCAGCTCCAACCCAGAACACAAACCGGGAACATCATCTCAACCCGGAACACACACCGGGAGTGTCATTTCCAATCTCGAAGATAACCCCGAGATATTCAGATCAAAAGACTAGCAACAAAATCGGAGAGGACAGTCCTGTCTCGGAGATAACACCGCGACGTTCAGTTCCAGTCCCAAAGACAAAACTGGGAGTAGCAACCCCATCCTTGGTGATAGCCCCAAGGGATGCCATTGCAGTTCCGGTGATAACCCCAAAAATGTTTATTTCAAACATGTGCGATCAGCTTCAATCCAGATGACAGTGAGGCATACAAACAAGCAGTCCAATCTCAGATGTAACCCTGAGCAACGTCTGCTTTCCGTTTAAACCGGCGATAACCCCGGTGAGGAATCACAACATCATCTGTCCACGTCAACAAGATAACATCGCAGCATACCAACCAGTAGTCCAATCTCAGCTGTAACCCTTAGCAATGTCTACTTTCAACTCAAACCGGTGATAACCCCGACAAGGAGTCAAACGTCATCTTGTTCCTTCAAACAATGGCATGTCGTCTCAACACTTTATACATACATACAACAATGTCCCACAAGAGCCGAGGATTGGCAATCCTGACTGACTATTACGTGTGGCAGTACTTTGGATAGAATTTGAAGCTTGAAGACCATGGGCATAGACCCCTCTTCCTGACTTCGTACAACCTCTAATCCATGTCATTACTTAACTCTCGACACAAGCGATCTGAAGAAGTACTGATATACTTCGTTTAGATGCTCGAATTAAAGTTTTGCAAGTTCAAGCAGACATTACAGTGCACGACTACAAGTACTACGAGACGACGGGACCCGCGAGGCTCGAATCCACCATGACCAGTCGCGAGTAGTATTAGCTGCGGTACCGCCACAGTGTACACGGGGCCATCATCTATAAATATAATTTGAGGGTCACCATTTGAAGAGAGGAGAGAGAGAAGGAAAAAGGCGAGGAAGCCCTGTCCATTTTACTCTGCATACATATCTTTTGAGTGTTTCCTCTTCTTTAAACACTAGTTAGCTCACATATAGCTACTTTTTATCTGGCAGGAGCTGAGTGTTTATCCATTTAAAGTCTAAGAGGTCTACTTTGGCAGCCCACTTTAAGCCTTTTTATATTCTATAAAGCCTCTTTCTCATATATCACAACACCTTTGTTGTACACGTTAATAGTCGTGTGAGTGTGTTTGCGGACTTGATCCGTGGTTTTCATTTATATAGATATATATACTAATATATGTATATATTTCATATATATGGACTAACATTATCGAGTTATGCCTCGATTGAGCCTAGACTTCGGTCTGGAGCGTTTACTTGCTTATATATATGTATACTTATATATATAAACTATGGTCAGACTCTGTCTAATGAGCCTGGATTTTACATCTGGAGCGTTTAATTGCTTTTATATATATATATATATATTTATATATATAACTGTTGTTAGACATATCTGATGAGGCTGTACTGCTTTTATATATATATATTTGTACATATATATATATTTACATTCCTGTCAGGCATGGAGTTTCCTCCGTGGCTTTTTATAGCTTTTTTTACATTTCGTCCTACCTGGAGTTCACTTCGTGGCAGTTGATCGCTTTTACTGATTTTTATTTACATTTTGTCTCCGCCTGAGTTTATTTCGTGGCAGTTGATAGCATTTACTGCTTTATTTACATTTCTGATCCCCCATGGAGTTGCTTTGTGGTGGTTGATCATGTACATATATTTATATTTATCGCTTATATATATATATATATATATATTATATAACTACTTACTGCTTTTCATACAAATTGCAGTATCATGTGAGCATAGGAATCATGTGATCATAGGTTCAGTTTACTGAACCTAGATTCGGTTCCAATGATGGACATTTTTTTAGCTATAAGTAGCTTGTACATTATTTTACAGTGTCTGAGTTTCCTTGGATGGCTGTCATGTCCATAAGGAGTTCGGCACTACTATATATTATTTTCTCGAGGATGCTTCGCATCTCGAAAATAAAAGCAAACAAGCCGAACATTTAACAATAAAATGGAAGTATGAAAAGGTCTCAATTCCTATTGAGCACAGGGTTTGAAAAACCTCTTTTACAAAACTTCATTGCTATATCTTGGTTAAAACTGAATTTTCCTATAAAATTCAAACCTTGTGTATATAGGTGCGAACGAGGCCTCGCACTACTTTCAAATAATTGAACATTAATCCACACATACACACACACACACACACATTCATATAACAATTTCTTTGAAAAGTGGCAGTCACCGTGGTAACACGAATGTCGGGGGGTGCCTAACACCTTCCCTCCGCATAATCAAGCCACCGAACCCTTAATGAATCTCGGTTTCATAGACCCGTTTAGCAGTGTCAAATCACTTGGTCAATGTGCTAACCTTTTCGGTTGCGTTGGTGCAACCAGTTAAATACACAAACGGGCGACTCTTAAAGTCAATCGTCGACATTATACATGTCGGACCTTTTTCACTTGTTTTTTCGAACAAATCTCACATTAACATGAGAACACCAAAGAACAAGTAACGAAAAGGGACACTCAAAAATCCCAACGTCGATAATAAACTTTCTCTCTTTCTCTCTCTATATTATCGAGCGTATTTTGTGAGTATTTAGATTCTTTGAGAGTTGATATTCAGTACAAGTTTCATTCAGCATCATTTCATTCCGAAGTACTGTTTCTTTGAGGTAAGGGATGTTATTTTCTTCTTAAATGATATTATTTTCTTCGATACCATTATGCTGAAATATTGATATGAGTTTGATTGTGGAATTTCTAACTTTTTGAGTCCGGGTTACTATTCATGTATAAGGCACTATTCACGTATACGACACTATTCACCAATACGACATTGTTCACCAAAAAATGAAATTTTCTCTTTTTTGTCCCAGATGTCTTTTATGGTTACTATCTTTGATTGTATCCATGTTTTGATCTTTATTTTAAATTCTACTTCACAATTGGTAATTATGGAGTATTATGGAATTTGGATAAACCGAAATACGAATCCTTAATATTTGTCCTTCTATCTCACTGGATTCGTTCTCTAAAATGTTTTTCATCATCCTCAGTCCTTAATGGTGATACTTGATGAATATCTTTGGCCTATAGTGCAAAGATGTATGATTACCTGATGAATATCTTTGGCCCAGAGTGCAAAGATGAGCAGGTGTTGAGATGAACATGACCAACTGGTGATATAAATGAATATCTTTGGCCCGTAGTGCAAAGATGAATATTTGGTGCAAGATCTATATTAATTGATGTTACAGGGATACAATATTAATGATGGACTTTTAAATTCATGGATGATAGTAGATTTCATTCTCTACTTAACTCTTCTAATGAATTGTTGATCTAAAACTTGTTGTCTATTGTATTCTATCAGATTTTTCCCTGTTGAAGACTAAGGATAATTTGTTGTATATTATCTTAGTCATAATATTCTATACTGGGCTAGTTGAGCTCACCCTTTTCCTTTTTGTTCCATTTTTCTTCTCAGGAAGCGAGAACATAGCGGGAAGTAGCCGGGGTGTGGAATGATGGTTCTGGACAGTTGTTTAGCAGTCCTCACTATTTTGTAAAATAGTGTGTCAATAATTGTAATGAGGACTTTATCTGAGTGTGGATATTGTCTAGAAGACAATATTTGTATTTAAATTCACAGTATTTGTGTTGTCGTATTTTACACGACAATTGTATTAATGATGTTGTAGTTATTTCTGTACCATGTATTTGGCAACTCAGAATAGGTTGGGTGGATTGGACCTATTTTTGGGGCTTCACAGTTGGTATTAGAGCTTAGGGATATGGTCTCTGGCGGAGATCGGGGAATAGAACTAGGAGGGGAGAGACGAGTAAATTCTTCGCTAGTGTGTCCTACCTAAGGTTATTTGTTGGTCGGTCATAATATAGGGATATTATGTGATATGTTAATTTGTTTAATTAACCCCTGTTTTATGGCAGTTTTTAAGAATGGCAGCTGAGAACGTTAACAATGGAGTCTATGAGACTGTGGAACAACCTTTGATTACCAACCAAGAGAACGTGCAACAGGAAGGCAATATTCCTCTTGTAAACAACACTACCGAGCAAACGATGAATGATGCGATGTTTAGAAGCTTTTTGCAGTTCATGCAAAATCAGACGAGGCGAACTCGTGTACAAAATACAGGTGGAAATGATAGCAACGCACGGTTTGTCATAACTAAGCAGTTCAAGGAGTTAGGACCACTAGATTTCTGGAGAAAGCCCGATCTGATTAAGGCGGAAACGTGGGTTAAGAAAATTACCAAGATATTTGATGTCTTAGGCTGCACGGAGGAAAAGAAGGTTCCATTCGCCACTTTAATGTTCCGTAATGAGACAGATTACTGGTGGGAATCTGTGAAACGTACCCATCCAGCTGCACTCAGCATGTCTTGGGAGACATTTCAAAAACTGTTCAATGACAAGTAGTTTCCCGAAAGTATTCGTCATATGAATGAAGTGGAGTTTATTATACTGGAACAAAACAACATGACGGTGTCCCTGTACGAGGCGAAGTTCGCGGAGTTATCCAGGTTTGCACCTCATTTGGGGGAGAATGAGGAACGTGTGACGCGGATGTTTCTGAGAGGTCTGAAACCCGATATACGTCAATATCTCATTTTTCATAAATTTTCTCTATATTTAGATGTTGTCAACAGGGCTCAATTATTAGAGTGAGATAATGAGTACGTTCAACCGAGGGACAACAACCAGAGTCAGATCGGTGACAGTAGTCATCGGAGCAATGATAACCAGTGGGGAGGAAGGAATACAGACAAAAGCGGTAATCACTCTGGTGATAATCGTGGCCATCATAATAGAAAAAGCGAATCAGGAGGAGATTTTAAAAAGAAAAGGTACAACAACGACAATGTGAAGACGTCAGCACTAGCAACAACTGTTTCTAAAGGACGAGAACGACCATTGGTCGTATGCTATAAATACGGGAAAGAGGGACATATCAGCCCAAACTGCCCACAACAGTTTAAGGTATGTTATAATTGTGAAAAGGAAGGACATATCGCTCGAGATTATACTATAGCGAAACCAAGTTCAGCGGGGATGGTGACTCAGATGGTTGTCCCAGTAAAGTCAAAGTCAACGGTTCCTGGAAGAGCATTTGTCGTAACTGGCCAAAATGCGAGGAACCCGAACGAGGTGATCACGGGTAAGCCAGTCATAAATTCTTGCAAAGTTTATACCTTACTAGATACCGGTTCTACCCATTCATTTATCTCTCCTGCTTGTGCTCAACGTGTAAACTTGACCCCTAAGAAAATAGACTTTGACTTATCTATTGAAACTCCATTATGAGAAACCTTCATTACCTCCACTATTTATAAATTTTGTTGATTCAAATCGACAATTTCACGTTACCTGTCGATCTTATCTCTTTGAAAATACTTGCTTTTGATGTGATTTTAGGGATTGATTGGTTGACCACTCATCATGCCAAAATTGATTGCTTTCGTAAGGTTGTTAGTTTTCATATTCCTAACCAACCTGTTATGCGAATTCAAGCAACCACACCATTGAAGTCAAAAACTTTCATATCAAGCCATTAAGCCATTTGTTTATTGAAAATTAGATGTAAAGTTTTTTTAGCCCATTTCATGTATTTAAACAAAAATACGTCAGATTTGAATGATATTTCAGTTGTTAATAAATCTCCTGACGTACTTCCTGAAGAATTTTCTGAGTGTGATATTGAATTTTGTATCAAATTTGAACCCGGTACAAAACCCATTTCTAAAATCTCATATCGAATGGCTCCTATTGAACTTTAGGAGTTAAAAACCCAACTATAGAAGTTGGTACTCAAGCCTCTATCTGGTGACTTCCTTTATGGAATGCACCGAAACCAGACTCTCTGTAGGGGACGTTATATTCATGTGGTGGTAAAATGATAGGTGTCATTGTGACGTGCTATCCAAGATTGGGATATGAGTCACAGTTGAGAGCAACCTAAGTCAGTAATCAAAATATCTAGCTTTCTAGGCTTAGCTAGTTACTATCGGGGATTCATGGAAGGATTTTCTCGAATCGCTACTCCGTTAACTTAACTGACTCGGAAAGATACAAAATTCTTATGGAGCGAGGAATGAGAGAAGATTTTCCAAGTGCTCAAGAGGCGACTCATTTCGGCACTTGTTTTGACCATACCATCCTAGAAAATCGAACATCATAGCTGACGCGTTGAGTAAAAGATCGTATGCGGTTACGAGTGTGATGTTTTGAACACAAAGACCTATTTTGTATAATTTACAAACGATAAAGATAGAGTTAACGACTCTAGGGACCCACGTTATGATGTTAAATATACGAGTAGAATCGACTTTAATTGATAAAGTTAAAACTGCTCAAGCTACACACCGGAGCTGATGAATATAAAGAAGAAGGTGCAAGAAGGCGTTATTCTAGAAGTATGAGTTGATGAAGAGAAGAAAGCTCAAACCTTTGATTTATTTGAAATCCTCGATAGAGTAGGAATTGTGGCCTATAGACTCGCCTTAACGCTAAGTATGTCACGTGTTCATAACGTTTTTCACGTATCAATGTTACGTAAATATGTGGACGACCCAAACCACATTATTGCGTTTGAACTAGACGAGATAGCAAAGAATTTAACGTACGAGAAGGTACATGTCAAGATCTTAGATAGGAAAGATCATGTCCTACAAACATAGGTTACACCACAAGTCAAGGTTTTGTGGAGGAACCATGCTATTGAGGAAATGACTTGGGAGTTGGAATCGGAAATGAAAGCGAGGTATCCTCACCTTTTCGAAACACAAGGTACGTATGTCAATTTCGAGGACGAAATTTCAAAAGGAGGGGAGGTTTTAAGACCCCAATTTTTTTTATATATAAATAAAATTGAATTTTCTCTATTCATTATCTTGAAATAATAAGGAGTTAATTTGATATAATATTTTGGTTATGGGTGAAATGTGCAAATTTTGCAAAATAAGTAAGTGGTTATAAAATATTCATTTTGTCGGGGAATATTCGTTTGGTGGTGCAATATTCTTGTTGTCGGGGAATATTCGTACGACGACGCGACCATTTGTGGGCCCCATAACGGAATAACTGTCGGATGAAGAAAATGACAAGTTTGAGTTTTTATAAATAACGGCATAGTTAGTTGTTACTGCTATTAACCTTGTTGGAATACTAAATTGGTTAAAATACGATGTCTGGCGTGGTTGCATAAAGAGTAGCACTGCAGTATTACACAATATTTTTGAATTATTGATTCTTACGTAAGAAGGCACTATTGTGACGCCCAAAAAATTGGTATACATCACTCATCTAGACAATATCTGAGAGTTTAATAATACAGATGTCGTGTAAAATATGACAAAACATAAACTGAGAGTTTTAATAAGAATATTGTCATCTAGACAATATCCACACTCAAAGGAGTCCTCATTACATTTATTGTCACTCTATTTAACAGAATAGTGAGGACTACTAATACTAACATCTGGACCGTCACTCCGCTCCCCGACTAATCCCAACTACGTTCTCATTTCCTGAAGAGAACAGTGAAAGAAAGGGTGAGCTCAACTAACCTAGTAAGAAATATTATGACTAAGAAAATGCAGAATAAATTATCATTAGTCTTCAACAATGTTAAACTGGTAAAATACAATAGACATCAAGTTTAACTGCAGTGGAATAAGCAATCCATTAGAAGAGTCAAGTAGAGAATAAAATCTACTAACTTCTATGATTTAAAAAAAAATATTTTCATTAATTTTTATCGCTGAGACTTAGCTTAATAAATAAACCACATCATCGAATAATCCCTACACTACGGGCCAAGAATATTGATTAAATCATCAATGGTCATGACTATACCAAATAATCCATGGTCATAATCATACCAAAAACTATCCATCAATGCACTACAGGCCACTACGGATTTTTACAACATCATTTATCACATTACAGGTCATGATTATACCGAATAATCCCTGGTCGTAATCATATCAAGTTCATCTATGCACATAAGCCAAAGATGACTTTCATCGCAATATAAGCATGAGGATGATGACAATGACATAATAATTAAATAAAACAAGTTCAAGAATAAATTTTAAAGATTTACAAGTTAATTTATCCTGAACTTAATAATGTCCAAATTGTCAACATGATTCTGCTTTGTGGAGTAAAATTCAAGAATGCTCAGAAGAATATTTCCATGAAAAGATATTGGATGAAGCGCAAATATCTAGAATATTCCACTAATTTCATGGAGTGTAGAAGCCAAAACTTTAACCAACTAAGTATAATAGAATATATGAAACTGCAAATGGATTTTTACCCGCCATGCGGTAATCCACGTATACAGATCATTTCCATAATTTAATAAGGAATGAATACAAAGGATCATTCACCATGCATGTGGTAATCCACATAGACAGGTTATTTCATCAAAATAATAAAGAATGGAATAACAGAAGTATTCACCATGCATGCGATAGATCGCACAAATAGGTTATTCCCAACAGAATAATAAAGAATGGAACCGAGTCATGTGTAATCCGCATCGACAGGATATTCCAACAGAATAATAAATAATAGAACTAGGTCATGCGTAAACGCACAGACAGGATATTCCGACAGAATAATAAAGAATGGAATAACAACGGAATTCACCATACATGCGATAGACAGCAGAGACGGGTTATTCCAACAGAATAATAAATAATTAAATCAGGTCATGCGTAATATGCACAGACAAGATATTCCAACAGAATAATAAAGAATGGAATAACAGAAGAATTTCACCATGTATGCGGTACTTCGCATATACAGGTTATTCCAACAGAATAATAAGGAATGGAATAACAGAAGTTCTCTTCATGAATACGAAAGAAATAATACCCCTTACGAGTATTGAAAGAAAATAATTCTCTTCATGAATACGAAAAAAATAATACCCCTTACCTTATAAAGAAGAGTACTCCGACGGGTAGGGCGGGAATATACTTGAAGAAAACTTGCACTACGCTCAAAGCTTTCTTAAAGTTTAAACAAATACGCTCAAGATTATAGAAGAAGAATTCTCTGAACTTCTGGTGTGTTTTCAATTCTAACAAAGCATCCTATTTATAGTAAAATAGAAAGGATACTATGCAATAAAATATAATATATTCTATTTATAATATATATATATATATATATATATTATTTAAAATATAATAAAATAAATAACTTTATAAAAGTATTTTTTATATATATAAATAGATTTTACTATATAAACACTATGCAAGTACTATGCAAACACTATGCATAATGGAATATAATATATTTTATTTATAGTCTAATAAAATAAATAACTTTATAAAAGTATTCTGTTTTATATAAAAAGTTTTTTGTTTTATTACATATATAATAATAATAAAACAAACTTCGTCATCATTATTATAATTCACACTATTAATCGACCAGGTCGTTCCCAGGAAAGAGGGGGCTTTCCAATAAAGATTTCTCCTAACTGGCGCGCAATTAGGTGACCAAACCTCTCCATGACAGAACTTCTAGACATCATTAATATTACAAATAATAATATTAATAACTTTGTTATCTCAATTATTGATTTAATAATATATAAAATATCGACAATAATTGAATCAAATAATGTGAGATATTGTGCAGCAATTATTGTAGCAATAATTGAACAAAACTGAGTAATTTCTAACGTAAGCATTAATAATTAATACCGTGTGCTACTATGCAACCATGCGTATGACTGTACTTTTACTACCGAGTAGTTCAATAGTTTTAACGGTAAAACTTCCGCCGTTATTTTCATAAAAATATTTTTGTCGTTTTCTCAATCCGACAATAATTCCATTGTGGGGTCCACTAATGATTGTACCGTCATATGGATATTCCCCAACAAAAAGAATATTCCCCGACCAATCGAATATTATACAACAACTTGCATACTTTGCAAAATTTATAAATACTACCCACAATTATAATATTATCTCAAATCCACATCATAATTTTGAAAAAAAATATTTTGAGAAATTAAAATCTTTATTCATAAAATTTGGGGTCTCACAACTACTCAATAATTGTTATAGTAATTACTGTTCCATATTTTATTTTATTGATTTAATAATTGTTGTGTTGATATTTTATATTATTGTTGTTTCAATAATTGTCACGACACAGTATTTCCCATTATCAGATCAATAATTCAAATTATTTGAATAATATTATTAGATAATATTATTGGCAATGTCTAGAAAGTTCTGTCAAAAAGAGGTTTGGTAACCTAATTGCGCGCCAGTAAGGAGAAATCCTTATCGGAAAGCTCCCTCTTTCTTGGGAACAACTTGGTTGTCATATTTGTGATTCTGTAATATTATTTGTGAATAATTAATTATTAATTTATATGATAAGGAAATATTTATTTTATGTGGATATAATTGATGGATATATTTATTTTATGTGGATATAATTGAAGGAATTAATTTTGAGGTGTTTTATCAGTATTTTGTCAGATTGGAGGTATTAAAAGATCAAATCGGTGTTCTTAAAGCTCTTTTGTGTGAGTTATAATTTTTAATCCGACCGTTGGATCGTTGTGATTTTTGGATATGTTATACATATATAAGTTGAGTATATATCCACAAATTTTGAACCGTTAAAAATGAATGTATGATTTGTTATGAATTTTAAGTGGTGACTGGTTCAGAAATTGTTGAAGTTTTTAAATTTATCATTTTGGTAGAAAATTCTAGACTGAGTGGGCCCAACTGTGGTTGGTGAAGAAATGTGCTAAATTTTATTTCAAATGTGGTGGGTGGCAATAGTAGCAGGTAAAGCCATCAGGTAGCAGGTCAAGTCTGCTACGTCGTGCTAACATTTTCCTATAAATAGGGTGCTGAGTTAGAATTGAAAATCACACCAGAAACATAAACTTTCTATCTTTCTCTCTATATATTATCGAGCGTATTTTGTGAGTATTTAGATACTTTGAGAGTTGCTATTCAGTACAAGTTTCATTAACATCATTTCATTTCGAAGTAGTGTTTCTTTGAGGTAAGGGATGTTATTTTCTTCTTAAATGATATTATTTTCTTCAATATCATTATGCTGAAATATTGATATGAGTTTGATTATGGAATTTCTACCTTTTGTGTTGGGGTTACTATTCACGTATATGGCACTATTCACGAATACGTCACTATTCAACGAAAAATAAAATTTTCTCTTTTTCATCCCAGATGTCTTTTATGGTTACTATCTTTGATTGTATCCATGTTTTGATCTTTATTTTTGAATTCTACTTCACAATTGGTTATTATGGAGTATTATTGAATTTGGATAAACCGAAATACGAATCCCTACTATTTGTCCTTCTATCTCACTGGATTCATTCTCTAAAATGTTTTTCATCATCCTCGGTCCTTAATGGTGATACTTGATGAATATCTTTGGCCTGTAGTACAAAGATGTATGATTACTCGATGAATATCTTTGGCCCAGAGTGCAAAAAGATGAGCAGTGTTGAGATGAACATGACCAACTAGTGATATAAATGAATATCTTTGGCCCGTAGTGCAAAGATGAATATTTGATGCAAGATGTATATTAATTGATGTTATAAGGATAAAATATTGATGATGGACTTTTAAATTCATGGATGATAGTAGATTTCATTCTCTACTTAACTCTTCTAATGAATTGTTGTTTCCGCTGCAATTGTTGATCTAAAACTTGTTGTCTATTGTATTCTATCAGATTTTTCCCTGTTGAAGACTAAGGATAATTTGTTGTATATTATCTTAGTCTTAATATTCTATACTGGGCTAGTTGAGTTCACCCTTTTCCTTTATGATCCATTTTTCTTCTCAGGAAGCGAGAACATAGCGGGAAGTAGTCGGGTTATGGAATGATGGTTCTAGACAGTTGTTTAGCAGTCTTCACTATTTTTGTAAAATAGTGTGTCAATAATTTTAATGAGGACTTTATCTGAGTGTGGATATTATCTAGAAGAAAATATTTGTATTTAAACTCACAGTATTTGTGTTGTCGTGTTTTACATGACAATTGTATTAATGATGTTATAGTTGTTTCTGTACCATATATTTGGCGACTCAGATTAGGTTGGGTGGATTAGACCTATTTTGGGGGCGTCACATCGTAGTCAGCCACAAAGGGATTAAGATGGATCCCACCAAAATCATGGCCATCAAGGAAATGACCATTCCTCAGACAGAGAAGGAAATACATGGATTTTTGGAAAGAATCAACTTCATTAGCAGATTTATTTCTCAACTCACAGCAACCTATAAACCCATCTTCAAGTTGTTAAGGAATAACTCCTCCATGAAATGGAACTATGAGTGTCAGAAAGTCTTCCTTACCATTAAAGAGCAACTGGTTAATGCTCTTATTTTGGTACCCCCCAGTGATGGTATTCCCCTATTCATGTGCATGTCCATTAATGACAATGTTATGGGCTGCATGCTGGAATAAAAAGATGATAGAGGCCAAGAACGAGCTATCTATTATCTCAGCAGCTGTGAACACAAGTATACTCTAATTGAGAAGACTTATTGTGCTTTAGAATTAGCTTCCATGAGGTTATAGCATTATGTTGGCCGATTTTGCAATCTATGAATACGTGAAAGTATACACGGTCAACAAGTAATAAAGTGAAAGTAGAGTATCGTTCCCACGAGGAATTATTTAATAAAAATTACCAAATACTAACTCTTAACCAAATCAATTTTATTTAAACAATTGCAAATTGTGATTTTTCTAACTAGGAAAAATAAATTAAATAATTAAACTGAATTGCTTTATAAATGAATTTAAATAAATAAAGGTTAAGACTCCAATATCCCCAATTATGAACTATAAACTAATTATCCAATTATCCCAATTATTATGCTTAATGAATTGTTAACAGGAATTCTCAAATGCCAAAAGCCCTTTTCCAAGTGATCAATTGACTTCTATTTAATCCAGATTAATCGTGCTATATTCCTATGCAAAACAATTGAATTAAACTCCTTCAATTCCAATTCCTTATGTGTTACATGCGGTGAACATATATTTCCATTCAATTCACAAACCTAATTATTCACTTTACAAATAACTAACTAAGTCACATGTTATCATGCCCAGTTCTAACCCGAGATTCCTCTTTCAATTCCTTCTAGAATAACAAGGTAATTATTGATCAGATAATTAATCAATAAGCATAGGGCAAGATAAACAACTCACTTTGACACAAATAATTGTAATAAATTAAATAACTAATTTATAGCCATAAAAGGTTCAATTGGAATCTTAATAAAAGAGTTAGTTCATAATTAATGAATTAAAACCAAGAATCCAAAACTGAATAGACATTAAAAGATAAAAGTATGATAAGAGAAGAGAATAGAATCTGTTGTCAGCAAATCTGATGCTCCCCTCTTGCTTCTGCTCTTTCCCTTCAATGTTCTCCAAGTTGCTTCAATCTCCAATGGCTAATTAAGAACTAGGGTTTATATTCTAATCTAATGGAGTGTTTTATCTAAGCTAAGCTAGGTATTCTCTCCTTATTTTACGCCTTATATCATGTATTTATTGGTTACAAGTCTAATTTTTAGCTTAGGAACAAACCCAATCCAATTTGGAGTCAAAAAGGTGTCAAAATTCGCCCCAAAACGCATCCAAGCCCTTCCAGACTCTTCCCCAGTGCCCTGTGGTCTGGGCACAACGTCAGAAGATCGCTTCCCCAGTCACTTCAAATAACTGGCCGATAAACATGATTTGGGCGCCCGGTATTGGCCTCATTTTTCGACACATTTTCTGCTCCAACATTCTTTTGGGAAAATGGCCATAACTTCTTCGTCCAAACTTCAATTTTGATGATTCAAGATATTCCGGAAAGAGGAGACGTAGATCTACAACTTTCATTATTTGAGTTTTTTGAAATAAGGTACAGAGCAATACTCAAATTGGCTCTGAAGTGACTGCTGTGTAAATGGCAAGCCGAAAAAGCGAATCTAGCCACCCCGAACGTCGATCCAAGTAGCTTTTGTCCCAATTCCTACAAAAAAACATAAAACATGCATGAATAGACACAAACACTTAAAAACATCTAAAAGATTAAGCTCAAACACACTTAATTCATGTGTATAAAACTCACTCATCACATTACCTCCATAGTCACACAACCCATCTCATATCCCGCATTGATCCTCTCAAGTATTTATTCAGTAAGCCATTACTGAATTGTCAGCTGTTAAGATGGCAGTTGATCCTACAGCAATTTGACATCGTCTACATGACGCAAAATTCTGTCAGAGGTCAAGGAATTGTGGATCAACTAGCCGCCGCACCTGCAGGGGACTACAAACCCTTGGAAACATACTTCCCCGATGAAGGGGTAATGGCAGTTCAGCAACACCATCAGTACGATACATGATATACGTGGAAAATGTATTTTGATGGAGCTATTAACACAGAAGGTTCTGGAGCTGGAGTAGTTCTAGTGTTCGGTATGGGGGAGCAGTATCCCGTCGCCATTAAATTGTAGTTTGTCAGCACCAACAACACAGCTGAATATGAAGGTTGTATCATTGGGCTAAAACTTGCCCGTTCAATGGGCATCGAGTGGTTAACTGTCTTTGGGAATTCTGAATTGGTAATCAAATAATCCACGAGAATCTATCAAACCAAGGAACTACATTTGCTGCCTTAGCATCGGCAAGTTCTACAGATGGCTTTGGAGTTCGAAGAAATCTCCTTTTTACACATTCCTCGTAATAGGAAAGCTTTTGTGGATGCACTAGCAACGTTGGCCTCCTTGATTCATATACCTGATAAGGAAAACATGTCAAGCATCACATTTATCCTGCAAAAGGCCCCAGCTTATGGGAACTATGTTGGAGAAGTATCGAATGAGCTACCTCCCATCCACAACCCTTGGTATCAATATATCAAGGAATATCTGCGAGATGGATCTACACCCACTAAGGCGAGCCCAACTGAAAAGAGGCGAATCCATCGACTTGATATGAAATTCTACTTGAGCGGAGATGCACTCTACAAAAGAGATTCAGGATTAGGTCTCCTCAGATGTCTGGACAAAGACCAAGCTCAGAGGCTCGTGGATGAGATCCATGGTGGAGTATGTGGTCCCCACATGAGTGAACCCTTACTTGTCAAGAAGATCCTCAGAACAGGGCATTATTTGCTTACGCTCAAAGCTGACTGTGATGATCACGTCAAGAGGTGTTATCAATGCCAAATTCATGGAAATGCTATCCACGACCCTCCAAGGGAACTCCACAATATGAGTTCGCCATGACCCTTCTCAATGTGGGGAAGGGATGTGATCGGGCCCATCGAGCCCAAAGCCAGTAATGCACATCGATTCATATTCACTATAATCGACTACTTCACCAAATAGGTAGAAGCAGCCTCCTTCACTAGGGTTACCAAAGAAGTCATCATTGCTTTCATTAGAAATAATATCGACTGTCGATATGGACAACCAGAGGTCATTGTGTCAAACAATGCTAAGAACCTCAACAACAAAATGATGGAGGAGTTATGCAGTAAATTCCACATCAAACACCTTAACTCCGTCATCTACCGTCCAAAGATGAATGGTGGTTTGTTGAGCTGCGGCTAATAAAAATATCAAGAAGATCATGCAGAAAATGTCCGCCAATCACAAAGGATGGCCTGACCTCTTGCCTCTGACTTTATTAGCCTACAGAACTTCCATGTGTACTTCCACTAGGGCAACCCCCTACTCATTAGCCAATGGGATAGAAGCAGTGCTCCCCATAAAAGTGGAAATGGAATCCTTCAGAGTGTTGATGGACGCTCAGCTGGATGAAGACTAATGGGTACAAGACAGGTATAACCAATTGTCTCTAATAAACGAATGGAGAACCGTGTCTATCTTCCATGGTAAGTTATATCAGCAAAGGATCGCCAGATCCTATAACAGGAAAGTCCGGCTACGACAGTTCAATCAACATGACTTGGTTTTGAAGAAGATCATCGATAACCAAGATCAATTTAAGGGAAAATTCGCTCCTAACTGGGAAGGCCCGTTTGTTGTCAAGGAGGTATTGACAGGAGGCACTCTCAGACTACAGGAAATGGATGACGATGAATTTTCATAGCTTATCAACTCGAACACCGTGAAACGGTACTATGCCTGAGGTTTCCATCAAGCAAACATCCTGGTTTGGATCATCAAATCACCAGTCATTCCAATTTTCTATCCCTCTTTTTACAAACTCTTCTGCCCCTCAGGGAAACATACACTTCAAACCAGCAGCCTGGTTTCACCTCATTTCAAACTTTTCACATAATTTTAATGATCCTGAAGACGGGATTGAACCTTTCACACCTACAGTTTATCCTGAAGACGGGATTAAACTTTTGAACGCTTTCAGTTTATCCTGAAGATGGGATTAAACTTTTTCCACACCTGCAGTTTGTCCCAATCATGGGATCAAACTTTGTTCTCCTCGCAGTATAGCCTGCACATGGGATTCACACTTCTCTTTGGCTGCAATTTGTCCTGACGGGCGAACTACGTCGACCTGATCTCCCTGATACCCGGGAGTACGTAGGCAACCATATTCTATATGGCCCGGTCTCAATAAACAAAAAACAACAAAAAACATTTCTGCCCTTTCTATACAAAAACAAAAACTACAAAAATACTTCTACACCTTCTTCATCGATAAAGCTTCTACACCCTTCTGCCTTTCACATTCAGCGTTGAACCTATTACACCAAGTTCAAACTACGCAGACTTGATCTCTTCTTCAATAGGAGTACGTAGGCAACGATTTATGGTTCAGTCTAACCCCTACTAGAACAAAGATACTTGTCAAACGGTACTAGGATCAAACTTTAATCCACCACATTTCATCGGCTTCAGACCAAAGGGATGGAATTTCCCAACCTCTCCTCACCAATAAGAGATTCGGTGACCATCTAACCTGCGGTTATGCCTTAAAGAGAAATACCAATCCATAAGAGATGGAATTCACTAGGCTTCTCACAAATAGGAGTACTGGCGACCATCTGTTGTATGGTCAATCTCAGAGAGGAAAAGCCACACTCCTCTACACATTTCCATATAGAAACCAGTCCCAAGACACCAAAGATGGTAGGGATACACACAGATCAATGATCCGTTCGGAGAGATCCTATGACGTTTCAATGTCCACGCATCAAGGATGAGTTCAAAATCCATCAAGATCACAAGCCTTGAAGAAATTGGCAAATATCAAGCAAGTATCAAGGCACAACTGAAAGGGAAGTGAATCAAAATATATTTCCCTGCCATATATAATACTGTTTGATATATACATATATGTTGTACATGACAAAATGGCTAAGCTAGTCTGTGCAGGAAAAATATAAAGCTATCTACGGATCTGTATGTATACGGACTATCAGATCTAATATAGCATCCCTCTCGAAAGAAGGAGGTAAAGCTGCAAGCTCCTGCTCAATGGTATCAACACGAGCTAGCAGATCAGACGCTAACTACATGGTGGCATGATGCTCATTGATGTATGCACTCAAATCGGTAGGGATGGCAGTTGTATGGGATCTCACTGAAGTACTATATGTGATGGCCACATCCCAGGTAGATAGGGCAGCATCCCGCTCTACAATCACTGCATCTCTGGCTGATCTGGCCTCATCTCTCTCTAATAGAGATGCGTCTCTCTCATCAAGAACTTTCAACATCAAGGTCCTAGCCTGATCTCTCTCAAAGGTCATCAGATATAGACTCTGCTCTAGATACTGTGTTAAATGCTGAATGATATTAGCAGTCATAGTAGGAGAATCCATCAAAAATGCTGGCAACCCAGTAGTCAACTCCTCGATGGGAATATCAGTCTCCTCCATAGGGTCCTCATTGTCGGAATCAATCCCCTGCATTGTGGATACTACCACAGTCGATGAAATCTCTGTCTCCATCTATACGAAATACTCTGTAGAATGACCTGGATGACTGACAAAAAACTCAGCTAACTCTTGCTGATCCCAACAGGCATACAACCTGGATCTGTCCTCCACTGATAAACGGTGTGAAGTGAAGCGCTAACTCAATGCCCCCTCAAAAAGATGAAAATCCTAAAACTGGTCAAACTGACACATCACGGCCAGCGTGTGGTAAGTTATCATACACCTCAAACCAGCCAGAGGAAGATAATCCATGCCTGCAGCATGAGTAATGAAGCTGTAGGGTGAACTAAGCCCTGTACACGGTAATATAGCGAATGGATCTCCAATCCCTGCTAGGAAAGCTGATCAAGACGCAACATCTGTACACTCCATTGGCTGGAAGGAGTTGGACATGGCTACATCGTGGGTGTAACAATACCCATGCCATTTAAAAGTGCCAATCAGTCTCAAGTGTGATATAAACCACACGTACAACATAACCGAGCTGCCTGTAAACACTCCTGTCAGATAACTGCAACAGTATGTGGCCGACCTCAGAGTCTCTACCATAATCATTGGTATAATGGTGTGACCCTCCCTGAGAGCTCTCACTGCCATAATGACCCCTATGTCAAACTCTTCCATATATCGTGGTATGTAGACATATGACAGTACGCATAACAGCAGTACATTCACTCTGGTTGAACGCCAATGATCCTCCGGTGTGGTAAAATCCCCAGAATGCCGTGCATAACTATCCTCAGAGCCAAATCTGTCAAACAAAAAATGTTGGGATATAACATGGCCAGATGTGATCTCATCATATACCACCCTACGCCTCAATCCGATGAGGGTCATGAACTACCTACTCATATCTCCGATCTCCATGTGCACGCAAGGTCTGTCCAATGGCAGCATTGTCAAACGTGCATACTCCTCCAGAGTGGGAGTCAGCTCCTGGGTCCCGAATCAGAAAACCTGTCTCTCTGATACCCAGTGCTCTAGCATACCCTCTATGAATCTTGTAGGAACCTGAAACATCAATAGGGTCAGAGTATACTGCAACAAATCATCTACAGTCACCCTGTCTAATGGTGACATGCTATCATACCACGATCGCATACCCGATGCCACCAATAATGGTGGGGTATGATCAATACAGCTAACTGTCGAAGAAGACATCTTTACGGGCCGTGTCATAAGACCATCCAGGTGTCAATGTTGAATAACTATGGACATACATACATATGCATAACATAATAACATGCATGATACAATAGATGGAAATATGATATAGGGAATGGAAAACTGTACATACATTCCTAAGTATATCATCATCTAGTACATCTCTGTACAACTAAAATACAGGGAAATGGGGAAAAATTGCCCTACAACTAACAGATGCTTATCAAAAGATATAGCGAGCATGGGTCCCACCCCTCCGGCTCCATTCAGTTCGAGTTGCAAAGGAGGTCTCGCAAGCTGAAAAGGACAAATCAGGGGTAAAAATACTACCCGATTGAGCAGAATAGTCTGGAATCCTGGTTTTCACGGGCCAAACTCCGGCTCCACATATCACTTATCGGTATTCGCCTGCATACAAGGTATACTATACCAGTGTCCTCAGTGGTTACAAATCATGCTCGACAATACCCCATAGAGGTCTGATGCCATCAATGCAGAGTCATAGCCCTAAAACATTCCCCGGCGGGGGTCACAACATGAAAAGTTTAAACATCTACGTATCCCCGACGGGGGTTACAACGTATTCTCAACCATTGATACACACATCAATGAAGGTCAAGAAACCTTGACGTTATCTCAGCCAGTGGAAAGTAAACACATTGAAGCAACTTATCCATGTCTACGTATCCCCGACGGGGGTTACCACGCCGAAGTTAAACATTGATAAAGTATCCCCGGCGGGGGTTACAATGTCAAAGTTAAACTTATTCAAGTATCCCTGGTGGGGGTTATAACTTAATTCAACCATTGATACACACATCAAAGAACGTTAAGCATCCTTGACAGTTTGCCCACCAGGGATCTATCCGGTGATACACACATCAGCGAAGGTTAGGCAGCCCTGACAATACATACTGTTGTCAGTAACTCCAAAAAGATCTTGGTATATGCTGGTGAAACAAACCAAAAAAGACCATCCTCATCGGAGAGAATCGATGATGGAATATGTTATACACATCCTCAAACAGACAAAGCTTTATCCCCACAGATCTCTTATACACGAGAGGCACCTCTATGGAGTAAAGGTCTGTATCAAGGATCCAGGACTTTGGCGATAGCCCCAACGTCAACATCCTTAAAGACTTGGATCGCATGTCTGAGACATTACTGATTGTCATACCCAACAAGATTAATAGGGAACCAATAATCATTCATACATCACACATTTGCATCATATTGCTGCACATAGCATCATGTTTATATTGTTGCATTTCAAGTGTCTAGGATTCTTTATCATATCCATGCTTTGCAGTGCATGAATATGATAAAAAGGGGCATTTGTAGTCACTCAAAATTTTTTGCACACCTTTTACTAACATTGCAGGAGGGTAGATTCATCTTCCGGAGATAACCCTGGAAGACAGCTCACATCCATTCTGGATACTACCGGAAGTTCAGTCTCAAACCCAAAACACACACTGGGAGTATAAATTCCAACCTCGAAGATAACCCCGAGTTTTGTCCTTGGAGAAAACCCCAAGGAATGTCATTGCAGTTTCAGCGATAACCCCAGAAATGCTTGTTTCAAATACAATCAGCTCTAACCTCAGACCTCTTGCCGAGGCACTCATACCAAAAACCCAAAGCTAACACCTGGAAGATAAGCACACTTACAGATGACCTTAAGGAATTCAAACACTTGCAGCAGTCCAATCTCAGATGTAACCATGAGCAACGTCTGCTATTAGCCCAAACCGGAGATAACCCCAGTGAGGGGCAAAACTGTCATCTTGCCACCTCAACCCCTGTGCGCCGTCTCAACACTTCATACATATATTTCTACACAGCAATGAAACACAAGAGCCAAGGAGTTCTAATCCCGAGTGACTATTACGCGTGACAGCAAACCGGATAGAATTTGAAGCTTGAAGATCATGGGCATGGTCCCCTCTTCCTGACTTTATACAACCACTAATCCCATGTCATTGCGTAACTCTCGACAAAAGCAATTTGAAGATGGTCTTGTACACCTCGTTCGGATGCTCGGATTGAAGTTCTGCAAGTTCGAGCGGACATCACAAAGTGCACGCAGTGCACGATTTGAGAGAAGCTGGACCATGGAGCTTAGGGGTACCAAGCAGTGCATCTGCGGACACAGCAGTGCATCTGTGGCTACTGGCAGTACACACCTACTGACCACTAGCTCTATAAATATAAAGCTTAGGGTGGCCATTTTGAAAAGAGGAAAAGGCGAGGAAGCCTTGTCCAATTTGCTCTGTACACACCCCATATTGAATGTTTTCTCATTTTAAACACCTGTTAGCTCACATATAGCTATATTTTTACCGGCGGGAGCTGAGTGTTTATCCATCTAGAGTCATAGAAGCCTGCATTGGCAGCCCATTGTAAGCCTTCTCACACTCTATAAAGCCTTTCTCTTCATCTTTGCACACACTATTCTTCACATTGAGAGTTGTGTTATGTGTGTATGTCTGAACTTCAGTCCATGGTTTTCATTGTTGTCTGTATATATATACTTATATATGTATATATTTATATCTGGACTAACATTATCGAGTTATGCCTCGATTGAGCCTGAACTTATATCCAAGCGTTTACTTACTTTTTATATATATATATATATATATATATATATATATATATATATATATATATATACTTATATATAAACTATTGTGGGACTACATTCGATGAGCTTGGATTTTACATACGAAGCATTATTACTTTTATATATATATATATTCTTAGATATATGAACTGTTGTCAAACTCTATTCGATGAGCTTCGGATTTTATATTGATGCGCTATCGCTTATATATATGAAGCTGTTGTTTAAACTCATTCGATGAGCACTGGATTTCATATTGATTGCATTTACCGCTTATATATATATATATATATATTTACATTTCTACCAGCACGGAGTTTACTTCGTGGCCTTTTTTTACCGCTTTTATTTATATTTCTACTTTGAGTTTACTTCGTGGCGGTTTATCGCTTTTCTGACTTTCTTTACATTCGATCACACTGGAGTTTACTTACGTGGCGGTTGATAAATCTTTTCTGACTTTATTTACTTTTCTGATCCCCCATGGAGGTGCTTCATGGTGGTTGATCATGTCCATATTTATATATTTACCGCTTTTATATATTTATATTTTTGATCACCTATGGAGATACTTCGTGGCGGTTGATCATGTCTGTATATATATATTTATAGCTTTTATATATATAACTGCTTACTACTTTTCATATAAACTGTGGCATCATGTGAGCCTAGGAATCATGTGATCACATATTCAATTTACTGGATCTAGATTCGGTTCTCGTGATGGACATTTTCAGCTGTAAGTAGCTTGTACATTATTTAGGGTGTCCGAATTTCCTTAGATGGCTTTCATGCCCATGAGGAGTTCGACACTGTTGTATATTATTTTCTCGAAGATGCCTCGCATCTCAAAAATAAAAGAAAATAAGCCGAACATTTAATAATAAAATGGAAGTATAAAAAGGTCTCAATTATTATTGAGCACAGGGTTTGAAAAACCTCTTTTATAAAACTTCACTGCTATATCTTGTTTAAAATTGAATTTTTCTATAAATTCAAACCCTTTGTATATAGGTACGAATGAGGCCTTGCACTACTTCCAAATAAATTGCACATTGTTCCACACACACACACACACACACACATTCATATAATAGTTTCTTGAAAAGTGGCGGTCACCGTGGCAACACGAATGTTGAGGGGTGCCTAATACCTTCCCTCCGAATAATTAAGCCCCCGAACCCAAATGAATTTCGGTTTCCCAGACCCGTTTATCAGTGTCACATCACTGGGTCAATGTGCAAAACTTTTCTCGATTGCGTTGGTGCAACCAGTTAAAAACACCAACTGGCGACTCTTATAAGTCAAATCGTCGACATTATACATGTCGGACCTTTTTCACTTATTTTTTCAAATAAATCACACATAACATGAGAACGCCAAAGAACAAGTAACGAAAAGGGACAAATAAAAAATCCTGACGTCGACAACCTAATTGTGCTCCAATAAGGGGAAATCCTTATCAAAAAGCTCTCGCTTTCCTGGGAATGATCTGGTTGTTAATATTGTGAGTTATAATATTAATGATAAATGTTATTAAAAATGTGTTTTGTGAAGCCAAGTGAATTGAGATAAATAGAGGGTTTTTTTATGAAGTATTTGTTGTAAGTTTGGCGTATTATATGGACCCACACTTACTCATTTTTCAAAATCTTCAGTAGAAAGTTTTATATATATATATATATATATATATTTTATTTAAAGTTTTTGTTTTATTATAATATTTTATTGCACAGTAATGAATAATAAAAATAAAAAAATCAGTTTTACTCTGCTGGTGCGCGCCCATGATTGTCCTCTTGTGCGGTTCGTGATTTTTCTTTTTAAATAGTATTCTACCATTCTCCTGTAAATAGGATGCTTAGTTTAGAATGAAAAATCACACCAGAATCAGAAAATTCTTCTTTTATAATATCGAGCGTATTTCTTTTGAGTTTAAGGAAGCTTTGAGCATATAAAATAGTATAAGTTTTCTTCAAGAATGTCTCCATTATACCAGTCCATACCAGTTAGAAATACTCTCCTTTTAAACAATATTATTTTTCGTATTCATAAGGAATTTTATTTTCGTTCAATATTCGTAAGAAATATTATTTTCGTTCAATATTCGTAAGGAATATTATTTTCATTCAATATTCGTAAGGAATATTATTTTTGTTCAACAGTTGTAAGGGATATTATATTTTTTCAATATTCGTAAGAAATAATATTTTCTTTCAGACTCTGTAGTATGTAAGTAATATTATTTCAGTTCAGATTCTGAATTCTACACTTATTTTGTTAAAGTATTGCTTCTATACTCCTTGAAATTAGTAGAATATCCTTGAAATTTATACTTCATCTTGTATCTTTTCACAATAATATTTTTCTGAACATTCTTGTTAAATTTTGAGATTTTCATGTCGAGGTACTATTAACAAAGTACTATTCACTTGGGTACTATTCACGGGGTACTATTCATGAAGTACTATTCACGAGGTGCTATTAACTTGGGTACTATTCACTCGAGGTACTATTCATGATAAAAATTGATTCTTTTTGGTCCAAATTATTTTTGATACAATATTATTCTTGAATTTTACTCCACAAAGCAGTATCATGTTGATAATTTGGGCATTATTGAATTCTGGATAAATTGATTTATAAATCTTTAAAATTTATCCTTGCTCTCATTTAATTGAATTCTTATATCATTGTTATCATCCTCATGCTTATATTGTGATGAAAGTCATCTTTGGCCCGTAATGCATAGATGGACTGTTGATTGGTATGATTATGACTATGTATCGGTATAATCATGACCTATAATGTTACAAATGATGTGTTAAAAGTCCTCATTGGCCCATAGTGTATTGATGGACACTTGTTAGCATGATCATTACCATAAGTGATAATAACGAATGATTCATGGATGTGATAATAATGAATATCATTGGCCTGTAGTGCATGGATAATTTAGTGATGTGGATTATTTATTGAGCTGAGTTATAGCGATAAAATTGATGATAAACTTTTAAATCATAGAAGATAGTAGATATCATGCTCTACTTGACTCTTTTAATGGATTGTTTGTTCCACTGTAGTTAAACTTGTTGTCTATTATATATTATTAGTTTAACACTGTTGAAGGCTAACGATAATTTATTCTACATTATCTTAGTCATAATATTCTTTTCTGGGCTGGTTGAGCTCACCCTTTTCTTTCATTGTTCTCTTCAGGAAATGAGAATATAGTTGGGACTAGTCGGGGAATAGAGTGATGGTCCGAGATGGTGGCTATAGTAGTCCTCACTATTTTATAAAATAGTGTGATAATAATTGTAATGATGACTCTATTTGAGTTTGGATATTGTTTACGAGACAATATTCGTGTTAAAACTCCCAGCTTACGTTTGTCGTATTATATAATGAAGTTTGTATTTGAATTTTGTACCATGTATTTGGCGACTCAGAATGGGTGATGTATACCTATTTTGGAGGAGTCACAGAGCCGG
The DNA here is from genome assembly GCA_020205615.1 of Panax quinquefolius. Taxonomy (NCBI): domain Eukaryota; kingdom Viridiplantae; phylum Streptophyta; class Magnoliopsida; order Apiales; family Araliaceae; genus Panax; species Panax quinquefolius. The sequence goes on from CM035154.1 coordinate 89,358,830, forward strand.
TATACAATACCCAAGTAGAAGATTGACTTTCAGAAAAGTTAATTTCAATCATAAACAAAACTTGATTAGGATTTGAATTCTTCTCCAAGCTTCTTCTACTTTTGTTCTACAAGGAACACCTTGCAGTTCCTTTTCTAGTGACCCGGCTTGTTATAATGGAAGTAGATTCCTTTGCTATCTTGATCAGGTTTCTTATTGTCCTTTCCTTTTGCCTTTCCCTTAGTCTTCTTGGATTTCTTCTTTTCAGAAGATACCTTGTGTGACCCCCCAAAATAGGTATACATCACCTATTCTGAGTCGCCAAATACATGGTACAAAATACAAATACAATCTTAAATATACAACAAGAGTTGTGAGTTTTAATACAAACATTGTCATTTAGATAATATCCACTCTCAGAATAAGTCCTCATTACATTTATTATCACACTATTTTATAGAATAGTGAGGACTACTAAGACACCATCTCGGACCGTCACTCTGTTCCCCGACTAGTCCCAGCTACGTTCTCATTTCCTAAATAGAATAGTGAAAGAAAGGGTGAGCTCAACTAGCCCAGTAAGAAATATTATGACTAAGATAATGCAGAATAAATTATCATTAGCCTTCAACAATGTTAAACTGATAAAATACAATAGACATCAATTTTAACTACAGCAGAACAAGCAATCCATTAAAAGAGTCAAGTAGAGAATAAAATCTATTATCTTTTATGATTTAAAAAGGTTTTTCATCACTTTTTATCGCTGAGACTCAGCTTAATAAATAATCCACATCATCCCTGCACTGCGGCCAAGGATATTCATTAGGGTCACAACCACAAATTATCCATGCACTACGGGCCAAGGATATTTATGTATTCATCAATGGTCATGATCATGCCAACAACTGTCCATCAATGCACTACGGGCCAATGAGGAATTTTACCACATCATTTGTAACATTATGGTCATGATTACACCGAATAACACCTGGTCATAATCATACCAAGTCCATCCATGCACTACATGCCACAAATGACTTTCAAAAAAATATAAACATAAGGATGATGACAATGATATAAGAATTCAATAAAACAAGTTCAAGAATTAATTTATTCAGGAACTAATAAATCTAAATTGTCAACATGATACTTCTTTGTAGATTAAAATTCAAGAATGCTCAGAAGAATATTTCCATGAAAAGATACTGGATGAAGCGCAAATATCAAGGATATTCACTAATTTCGTGGAGTATAGAAGTCAAAACTTTAACCAACTGAGTATAATAAAGAATGGAATAACAAAAGAAATCACCATGCATGCGGTACTTCGCATAGACAGGTTATTTCAACAGAATAATAAATAACGGAACCAGGTCAAGCGAAATTCGCACCGACAGGATGTTCCAACAGAATAATAAAGAATGGAATAACAACAGAAATCACCATGCATGCGATACTTCGCATAGACAAGTTATTCCGATAAAATACTAAATAACGAAACTAGGTCAGGCAAAATTTTCACAGACAGGATGTTCCAACAGAATAATAAAGACGGAACCAGGTCCGGCATAAAACGCACAGATAGTATATTCCAACAAAATAATAAAGACGGAACCAGGTCCGACGCAAAACACAAAGACAGGATATTCCAACAGAATAATAAAGAATGGAATAACAGAAGAATTTCACCAAGTATAGGGTAGCAGCGTATCAAAGTTATTCCAATAGAATAATAAAGAATGGAATAACAGAAGTTCTCTTCATGAATACAAAAGAAATAATACCCCTTACCTTAGAATAAAGATGGATACTAGAATAGAAATGTAGCAGACTTCTCTTCTTCTTTCTCTCTATAATTTCTCTCTATAATAAATGCTCTATAGCTTTGGTGAATTGGTGAGAAATGATGGAATTATGAACTTCTATTTATAAAAAAATATAGATTCGATAATTGCACATTTTGGGGCTCGAAAAATTACAGTACAATACCTCCAACATTTCTTTCATTTTTAATTTACTCCTAGAAGTATTATCAAACTTGCACCACCTCCCCTAATAGTAAATAATGTGAATCAATAGTTAAATCATGTGAATCAATAGTTATAATCATGTGAAAATACGAAATACAGTATAGTACCTCCATTTATACCTCCCTTTTTAACTTAGTCATGCAAGTATTATCAATCTTGCACCAACTCCCCTAATAGTAAGTGAATGTGACTCAATAGTACACACATGTGAATAAATAGTTATATAAGCATGTGAATTAGTAGTAATTAATTGCTCATTTATCCAATAAATTACCCGATTTATCAATATAACCCCCAGACATCAATTATCATCGGAGTAGATGTCGATTTCAACTAACACCAATAATCCCAACATAATGGAACTATCAAATTCATCTTTAATCAACACGAACTTATTCATTATTAATATCATAACTCACAATATTTACCAACTAGGTCATTCCCAAGAAAGAGGGAGCTGTCCAATAAAGATTTCTCCCTATTGGCGGGCAATTAGGTGACCAAACCTCTCCTTGACAGAACTTCTATACATTGTAAATATTGGAATTTAATAATATGAATAACTTTGTTGTCTCAAGTATTGATTTAATAATATATCATATAATGCAGATGATACTGTGACAATAATCGAATCAATAATATGAGAGATATGATGCAACAATTATTGTAGCAATAATTGAACAAAACTGAGTGACTTCTCACGTAAGCAACAATAATCAATACCGTGTGCTACTATGCAACCACGCCAGACATCGTATTTTTTACTACCGAGTAGTTCAACAATATTAATAAAGATAAAACTTCCATTTGTTATTTTCATAAAAATATTTTTGTCATTTTCTCAATCCGACAATAATTTCGTTGTGTGGTCCACCAATGATTGCGCCGTTGTACAAATATTCCCTGCTAAAACGAATATTCCCCGACCAATAGAATATAATACAACAACTTGCATACTTGGCAGAATTTATAAATACTACCCACAACTATAACATTATAACAAATTCACTCCATAATATTCAAAAATGATATTTATAGAAAATTCAGTTTTATTCATAAAAGTTGGGGTCTTACAACCTCCCCTCCTTATGAAATTTTGCCCTCGAAATTAGGGTACGTACCTGGTATGACGAAGAGGTAAGGATACCTTGATTTCATTTTAGATTCTAACTCCCAGGTCATTTCCTCAACATCGTGGTTTCTCCACAAAACTTTGACTTGAGGTATAACCTTGGAGCGTAGAACATGTTCCTTCTTATCCAAGATTTGAACAGGTACCTCTTCATATGTTAAATCTTCCGCTATTTCATCCAGTTCTAACTCAATAATGTGGTTCGGGTCTTTCACATATTTAAGTAACATGGATATGTGAAAAACATTATGAATACGAGACATACATGGTGGTAAAGTGAGTCTATAGGCCACAGTTCCTACTCGATCGAGGATTAAAAATGGGCCAATGAATCAAGGATTGAGCTTTCCTCTCTTTCCAAATCTCGTAACTCCTTTCCATGGAGCAACACGTAACAACACATGATCTCCAACATCAAATTCCACGTCTTTTCGATGAAGATCAGCATAACTCTTTTGTCGATCTTGTGAGGTTTTTATACGTTGCCGGATCATTTGAATCTTTTTCGTAGTCATACGTACCAACTCTGGTCCCAACAACGTTACTTCACCCACCTCATCCCAACATACTGGAGAACGACACTTTCTTCCATACAACGCTTCGAATGGATCCATGCCAATACTTGTTTGATAACTGTTGTTGTAGGAAAACTCCACCAATGGTAAGAACTTGTCCCAACTTCCCTTGAAGTCAAGGACACAGAGTCTTAATAAATCTTCAAGAGTTTGAATAGTCCTCTCTGATTATCCGTCCATCTAAGGATGATATGCCGAACGAAATCATAAATCCATGCCCATAGCTTTTTGCAAACTAACCCAAAATCATGAAGTGAATCTTGGGTCTCGATCAATAACTATGGATACTGGCATACCATGCAATCTTACAACCTCGTTTATGTACATACGAGCAAGACGTTCAAGTGTATAAGTTTCTCGTATAGGTAAGAAATGAGCAGACTTGGTTAATTTATCAATAATGACCCAAATTGCATCTATGCCTTGAGAAACCTTGGGAAGACCAGTAACAAAATCCATGGTAATGTGCTCCCACTTCCATTCTGGAATTTCAAGTGGTTGCAATGGACATTTTGGTACTTGATGTTTCGCCTTGACTCGTTGACAAGTTATACACCTTGAGATAAACAGCGCTATCTCTCTCTTCATATTGCCCCACCAAAATGTATGTCAAAGATCATGATACATTTTGGTACTCCCAGGATGGATTGCAAACAGAGTGTTGTACTTTATACTTTAACTTAGGGTCGTTAGGAATACAAAGTCTGGAGTTGACTCGAAGTATTCCTTCTTCATCGATTCTTGCTTCCGGCATAACACCTTCTTGTACTTTCTTCCTTATATGCATCAGCTCCAGGTCCGTAGCTTGAGCAGCTTTAACTTTATCGATTAAAGTCGGTTCCACTCGTATATTCGCCATCATCACTTGGGTCCCTGGAGTCTTTATCTCTATCTCCATCCTTTGCAAGTTATACAAAATGGGCCTTTGTGTTGACAATATCGCACTCGTACCTGCATATGATATTCTACTCAATACGTCAGCTACCACGTTTACTTTTCCAAGATGGTATTGGATTGTATGATCATAATCTTTCAACAGTTCAAGCCAGCGTCGTTGTCGCATGTTGAGTTCCTTTTGAGTGAAGAAATATTTGAGGCTTTTATGATCCGTAAAGATCTCCACTTTCTCCCCATACAAGTAATGCCTCCAAATTTTAAGTGCGAAGACAACAGCTGCCAACTCTAAATCATGAGTAGGATAATTCCTCTCATATTCTTTGAGTTGTCGAGAGGCATAGGCTATGAATTTCCCATGTTGCATGAGAACACATCCTAACCCTTTGCCTGAAGCATCACTATAGATGACAAATCCCTCCGAGCCAGATGGTATTGTCAGAACAGGTGCTGAAATGAGTCTCCTCTTGAGTTCTTGAAAACTCTTCTCACATTCTTTGCTCCAACCGAATTTTATATCTTTCGAGTCAGCTGAGTTAATGGTGTAGCGATTCGAGAAAATCCTTCCATGAATCTCCGATAATAACCAGCTAAGCCGAGAAAGCTACGTACTTTGGTCACTGATTTGGGTTGCTCCCAGCTTTGAATAGCTTCAATCTTTGCTGGGTCAACATATATTCCATGACTTGATACTACGTGCCCAAGGAATGCTACTTCCTCAAGCCAGAACTCGCATTTCTTCAACTTGGCATAAAGCTTATATTCACGAAGCTTTTGGAGTATCAGCCTCAAGTGTTGCTTATGATCTTCACGGATTTTGGAATAAATAAGGATGTCATCAATAAAGACGACCACAAAGTGATCCAAATATTCCTTAAATACTCAGTTCATCATATCCATAAAGGCAGCAGGAGCATTAGTCAATCAAAAAGACATGACTAGGAATTCATAATGCCCGTACCGAGTTCTGAAAGTCGTCTTTGGAATATCATCGATTCTAATCTTCAATTGGTGATATCCGGAATGAAGATCAATCTTTGAAAAGAATTTGGCGCCTTGCAACTGGTCAAACAGGTCGTCAATACGTGGCAATGGGTACCTATTTTTGATGGTGACATAGTTCAACTCTCGGTAATCAATACAAAGTTACATACTCCCATCTTTCTTTTTCACGAATAGAACAGGAGCACCCCAAGGAGAAGTACTAGGAAGAATGAAACCGATGTCTAACAATTCCTGCAATTGGGTCTTTAACTCTTGAAGTTCAATAGGAGCCATTCTATATGGGGCTTTGGAAATAGGTTTTGTATCGGGTTCAAGGTCGATACAAAATTCAATTTCACGCTCTAGGGGTAGGCCAGGAAGTTCTTCGGGGAATACGTCAGGAATTTAATTAACAATAGAAATATCATTCAAAACTGACGTATTTTTATTTAGATTCGTGACATGAGCTAAGAAAGCTTGACATCCGTTTTTCAATAAACAAATAGCTTTATGGCTTGAGATGATAGTGATTCATTTTAATGGTTTGGTTGCTTGAATTCGCATAATAGGTTGGTTAGGAATATGAAAGCTAACAACCTTACGAAAATAATCAATTTTTGCATGATGAGTAGTTAACCAATTAATCCCTAGAATTACGTCAAATGCAAGTATTTTCAATGAAATAAGATCGACAGGTAATGTGAGGGTACCGATTTTAACTAAACAAGACTTATAAATAGTGGATGTAATGAAGGTTTCTCCCAATGGAGTTTCAACAGATAAGTCAAAGTCCAATTTCTCTAGAGTCAAATTAAAACGTTGAGCGCAAGTAGGAGAAATAAAAAAATGGGTAGAACCAGTATCAAATAAGGTATATACTTCGCTAGAGTTTATGATAAGCTTACCCGTGATGACCTCGTTTGGGTTCCTTGCTTTCTGGGAGGTCACGACAAACGCTCTCCCTTGAACTATCGGTTTTGTCTTATTTGGGACGGCCTTTGATGCCTCCATCCCAGCTGGACTTGTCTTCGGTGTACGACAAAATCGGGTTAGGTTACCTTCTCTTCCACAATTATAACATGCTTTGGAGGGCATCGTGCAATTTGGACTGATGTGTCCCTCCCCTCCACATTTGAAGCATATGATAGGTGGTCGTTCTCCTTCCTTAACGACAGGTGCTGATGCTGACATCTTTCCATCATTGTTGAATCTCCTCTTCTTGAAATGTCCATTCTTATTATTTTGGCCATGATTACCACCGAAGTGGTTACCATTTCTGGCATGTTGATTCCCTCCACACTTATTGTTACCGCTTCGATGACTGTTTTCACTGGTATTATCATTTTGTCAGCTGCTCTCTTTTCGTTGGGTTGACTCATTATCGCGCTCCAATAACTAAGCCCTATTAAAAACATCTGAATACAAACACAGTTTATGAGAGATAAGATATTGACGTATCTCGAGTTTCAAAACTCTTAGAAACATTCGTGTCAATCTATCCTCATTATCAACCAAATGGGACGCAAACCGGGACAACTCGGCAAACTTGGTTTCGTACTGCGACACGGTCATGTTGTTTTATTCTAGTTTAATGAACTCTACCTCTTTCATGTGATGAATACTTTCGGGAAAGTACTTCTCATTGAACAGTTCTTGGAACTTCTCCCAAGACATCTTCAGCACGTCAGGTTGAGTACGCTTTATAGATTCCCACAAGAATGTCGCCGCCCTCGCAAATAACATGAAGGTGGCAAAGGGAACCTTTTGCTCCTCGGAGCATCCCAAGACATCAAATATCTTGTTGATCTGCTTTATCCATGTCTCAGCCTTAAGTGGCTTTGGCTCTCCAAAAAAATCCGGTGGTCTCAGCTCCTTGAACTGTTTGGCAATGACCGTCCTAGAGTTGCCAGTGTTTCCACCTGCATTTTAGATAGGAGCCGCTCTCGCCTGATGTTGCATGAATTGCATGAAGCCTCGGAACATTTCATCGTTCATCATTTGGTCAGTGTTGTTGTTTGCATGAGGATTGTCGCCTTCCTGATGCACATTGTTCTGGTTATTGATCTGTGGAGACTCAATGGTCTCTTGTGTTCCATTGATGTTCTCAACATTCTCGGATGCCATTTTCAAATATTGTTACAAAACAAGGGTTAATTAACATAACACATATTATCCCTATAGTCTGACCGACCAATTAAATACCAAATAAACTTAGGTAGGTCATACTAGCGAAGGAATTCCCCATCTCTCCCTTCCTAGTTCTTGTCTCACATCTTAGCCAGGGATCATATCCCTAAGATTTGATACCAACAGTGACGCCCCCAAAATAGGTATACATCACCTATTTTGAGTCGCCAAATACATGGTACAGAATACAAATACAATCTTAAATATACAACAAGAGCTGTGAGTTTTAATACAAATATTGTCTTCTAGACAATATCCACTCTAAGAATATGTCCTCATTACATTTATTATCACACTATTTTATAGAATAGTGAGGACTACTAAGACACCATCTCGGACCGTCACTCTGTTCTCCGACTAGTCCCGGCTACGTTCTCATTTCCTGAAGAGAACAGTGAAAGAAAGGGTGAGTTCAACTAGCCCAGTAAGAAATATTATGACTAAGATAATGCAGAATAAATTATCATTAGCCTTCAACAATGTTAAATTGATAAAATACAATAGACATCAAGTTTAACTACAGCAGAACAAGCAATCCATTAAAAGAGTCAAGTAGAGAATAAAATCTACTATCTTTTATGATTTAAAAAGATTTTTCATCACTTTTATTGCTGAGACTCAGCTTAATAAATAATCCACATTATCCATGCAATACGGGCAAGGATATTCATTAGGGTCACAACCACAAATTATCCATGCACTACTGGCCAAGGATATTCGTGTATTCATCAATGGTCATGATCATGCCAACAACTGTCCATCAATGCACTATGGGCCAATGAGGACTTTTACCACATCATTTGTAACATTACAATCATGATTAAACCGAATAATCCCTAGTCATAATCATACCAAGTCCATCCATGCACTACAGGCCACAGATGACTTTCAAAAAAATATAAACATGAGGATGATGACAATGATATAAAAATTCAATAAAATAAGTTCAAGAATTAATTTATTCAGGAACTAATAAATCCAAATTGTCAACATGATACTTCTTCGTAGAGTAATATTCAAGAATGCTTAGAAAAATATTTCAATGAAAAGATACCGGATGAAGCAAAAATATCAAGGACATTCCATTAATTTCATGGAGTATAGAAGTCAAAACTTTAACCAACTGAATATAATAAAGAATGGAATAACAAAGAAATCACCATGCACGCGGTACTTCAGATAGACAAAAGTTATTTCAAATGTAATAATAAATAACGGAACCGGATCAAAGTAAATTCGCATGCATACAAGATGTTCCAATGGAATAATAAAGAATGGAATAACAATAGAAATCACCATGCATGCGGTACTTCGCATAGACAGATTATTCCTACAAAATACTAAATAACGGAATCGGGTTAGGCAAAATTTGTACCGACAGGATGTTCCAACAAAATAATAAAGAGCGGAACCGAAGTCCCACAGAAACGCGCATGCATGTGATATTCCAACAAAATAATAAAGAATGGAATAACAGAAGAATTTCACCAAGTAAAGGGTAGCCCGCGTATATAGGTTATTCCAACAGAATAATAAAGAATGGAATAACCGAAGTTCTCTTCATTAATACAAAAGAAATAATACCCCTTACCTTAGAATAAAGCTGGATACTGGAATAAAAATGTAGAAGACTTCTCTTCTTCTTTCTCTCTATAATAAATGCTCTATAGCTTTGGCGAATTAGTGAGAAATGAAGGAATTATGAGCTTCTATTTATAAAAAAATATAGTTTCGATAATTGCACATTTTGGGGCTCGAAAAATTACAGTACAATACCTCCAACTTTTCTTTCATTTTTAATTTAGTCCTGCAAGTATTATCAAACTAGCTCCACATCCCCTAATAGTAAATAATGTGAATCAATAGTTAAATCATGTGAATCAATAGTTATAATCATGTGAAAATACGAAATACAGTATAGTACCTCCATTTATACCTCCCTTTTTAACTTAGTCATACAAGTATTATCAATCTTGCACCAACTCTCCTAATAATAAGTGAATGTGACTCAATAGTACACACATGTGAATAAATAGTTATATAAGCATGTGAATTAATAGTAATTAATTGCTCATTTATCCGATAAATTACCCGATTTATCAATATAACCTCCAGACAACAATTATCATCGGAATAGATGTCGATTTCAACTAACACCAATAATCCCAACATAATGGAACTATCAAATTCATTTTTAATCAACATGAACTTATTCATTATTATTATCATAACTCACAATATTTAACAACTAGGTCGCTCCCAGGAAAGAGGGGGCTTTCCAATAAAGATTTTTCCCTATTGGCGCGCAATTAGGTGACCAAACCTCTCCTTGACAGAACTTCTATACATTGTAAATATTGCAATTTAATAATATGAATAACTTTGTCGTCTCAATTATTGATTTAATAATATATCATATAATGCAGATGATACTGTGACAATAATCGAATCAATAATATGAGAGATATGATGCAACCATTACTGTAGCAATAATTGAACAAAACTGAGTGACTTCTCACGTAAGCATCAATAATCAATACCGTGTGCTACTATGCAACCACGCGTATTACTGTACTTTTACTACCGAGTAGATCAACAGTATTAACGGTAAAACTTCCGTCGTTATTTTCATAAAAATATTTTTGTCATTTTCTCAATCCGACGATAATTCCGTTGTGGGGTCCACTAATGATTGCGCCGTTATATGAATATTCCCTGCTAAAACGAATATTCCCCGACCAATCGAATATAATACAACAACTTGCATACTTTGCAGAATTTATAAATACTACCCACAACTATAACATTATAACAAATTCACTCCATAATATTCAAAAATGATATTTATAGAAAATTCATTTTTATTCATAAAAGCTGGGGTCTTACACCTTGGACCTCTTCCTTTTCTTGGAATAATCATCCACCAGTAAGACATGGTTCTTCTTGGATGGGAAGTGACCTTCAGCCATTTTTAACATGTAGAGTAACTCAGGCAAGTTGACGTCCAACTTATTCATGTGAAAATTCACAACAAATTATGAGAAGGTGTCTGGGAGTGACTGCAAGATTAAATCTTGACTCAACTCCTCAACCATGACAAAACCAAGCTGTCTAAGACGTTCAATCAAATTGATCATCTTTAGGACATTAGTCTCAATAGTAGTGCCCTCAGTCATACGAGATCGGAAGAGCTCCTTAGATATCTCATATCTAGTAGTCCTACTTTTCTCACCATATAACTCTTGGAGGTGAAACAATATAGTAGGAGCATCAATGGTTTCATGCTGACGCTGAAGCTCGTTACTCATGGATGCGAGCATGATGCATAGAGCCAAAGATGCATCATCTTGCCACTTCTTAAAAGTAGCAATCTCTTCCTCAGAGGCTATTTTAGAAAGTTTTTGAGAGATGGGTGAATTTAAGACATAAGAAATCTTTTCAGTAGTAAGAACAATTCTCAGATTCCTTAACCAGTCCGTTAAATTTGGTTCGGTCAGTTTGTTAGCATCCAATATGGTACGCAGTGAAATTAATGAGTGTGACATTTTCAAAATTTTGAATGTAAAAAGATAATATTTTAGCAAATATTTATTTAATTAATTATAAAAATAAATTAGGTCGTATTTTAAATCGGTATCTCCCGCTATTTTCTTCAAACTATCTTACCCTCATTAAATAGTTCGGTAATACCTAATAAAAGATTTGCTAATGAGAATAAGAATCCCATTTCAAATGTATATATCCTTGTGTGTACAAAACAATCTATATATAAATGAATAGGTTGACAACTCTTATCAGTTACATCATCATCTAACTCCTTATATTTTGCCTCTTAAATCATAATGGTCAAGTGTGTGCACATCCGAACTAAAATGATTTAAGTAAAGTCATACCCAACATTTTCATATAAGCGAAGAAAAAACTACAGACCTTGTGTGTGCACAACAAAACAGTAATGTTCAGTTCCTTATAAACATCATATGTAATAAAAACAACATCTCAAATATTTAATACTTGTCTTGTGTGTGCACAACAAACTCATATTAAATATTCAATGCTCTATTGTTTTTATCATGCTAGAATGCAACGTTCGATATTCCAAATATCTTTGAACGTTACAACTTAATATAATTACTTTGATGGGTTTGTTATTATTAGTCTCATCTTGTTTAACGTGCATACATATATATATATATATATATATATAATATGTGTCATATTATTAAATACGAGAAGCATGTTTGCATAATATATGTATATATATATATAATACTAGCATGCATATATATATATATATAGAATACTATATTCTACCCGGATTGATTATGGACTTTTATTCTAGTGTGGTTCTTTAGAGCCACCAAGTGAACCAAAAAGGTCAAAACCTAGGGTGCAAGAATTAACATTTAAATATAACTATTATATTTAAACCCGAGCTCCATTACAAATATGTCTTCGAGCGCTCATTTCTCCTTGATCTCCGTTTATTCGAGAAATTCTAACTAATCATATTACATAAACAATTTAATTTAAATAGAAACCTTGATCAACGGTAAAGAGGAAGTACATAGGAGGGAGATAGAATTTACTTCAAGAATAAAACAAGAAAAGACGAGGTATATAGACCCCATTTAATAAAATCCATTCATTCAAGCAACCAACCAAAATAAAATCCAATCACATTGGTCAATAGTCCATAATCAATCCCATTTATTATCACACATATCACCATATGTATTAATAAACCATGCATCTCATGAATAATAAATATTTAATATATATTGATATCAATTTAATGGGCAAATTTAATTAGCATCAATTTCAATGTTGATTTAAAATAAGCTATTTTATTTAATCAATATGAAATTATATTCTAAATACAAAATAAATAACTTTATTTTAATTTAGAATTTTTGGAAAAATATGAAATCCAATTTTAATTTAAATAAACCTTTTATTTTAATTATAAATTAGATTTTATAAATAAAAAATAATTTGTATTCCTTTCTAGGTACCAGCGCTGAGACGCCCCAAAAGAACTTGGTATGGGTGCTGCAACACTAGATCAACTCGTTTTCAAAAACCCGGTACGGGCACTGCAGCACCAGATTTATACTGTGAATCAGTGCTGCAACTCCAGTCAACAATTTTTGAAAACCGACCAGGCGTTGTAGTGCCAGTTCGCAGAAACCATTTTCTAGTTCGCGAATTCTGTAGTTTTTCTCCAAAAACTCAATTCTATGCTAACAATTAAGCCCGAAAAAATTGTATAAAACACATATCAATCATATATGTAATATCTGAGATTATTATGTAATTTACTAATTATCACTAAATAAATTTATGTGAAACTCTTGTGTGATTTCTATTATTAGATGTATATGTGTTATACATACATGTTTAATTTTATGTTATGTGATGAGGTATGTATAAATAATTGGTTTAAATTAATTTAACTATTGGAGTTAGATTGATTAATTGCGTGGGAGGGGATTAAAACATGAAATTGATTTCGGAGCAGAATTTAGAGATGTGGACTAGGTATTTGAGTCCGGAACGTCAAAATTACTCAAGATAGACTATAACCACTGAATGTGTCACGGTTGACTTTTTGGTCAAAGTCAAACGGTTGATTTTTATAGGGTAAAAAGTCAACCATGAATTTTAGAGGCTAAATTGACGAAACGGATAGTCCCTTGACGTCCAGAACGTTGATTTTAGTAGGAATCGATATTAGTATCGAAACGTTTGGCTACGGAGGGTAAAATGGTCAAAATAGTTTTTTAAGTGATTAAATTAATTATATTAATATTTTAATAAAGAAGTTGCAGCAGCCATGGGGCCCACGTGTTGATCAAATTGGGACAAGATAGGGAGTATACGTATTATAAGGTATTGAGGGGGAAGGAGTTACAACTTCTTACAAACCAAGACTTTTCCTTTCTCTAACCCCCACCCCATACTAAATTGATTTGATGCAATACACTTAATATATAACTGATGTTGGAGATGGAAAGGCTGGAGAAAATAATGGATATCATGTTCTATATATATATTTCCAATCCAAGTCTCTTCTTCCTTTTATAAAATAATCATACCGTGAGTGAAGTTGAGTGTGAGAGAGGAAAGACCTTGAGAGGGTGGCGAATTCTGGAGATTTCAGAGACTAATCAAGCAAGGAGAGTCATTGGAGGAATTCGAGGGAGAAGAATTCTTCTAAGAGGTAAGCCATGAACTCTCTTTTCCTTGTTCTTAAGTAAAAATGAGAGAATATGCATATAAGACCTTTGCGAACGATTTGTTTTCGACCTTGTGATGCCACGCTGTTGCTATTTGTTGATATATGGATGTTAAGAACAAAAGTTCTGGTTTAATCATACCTCAATATCGTAAAGATTCAAGGAATCTTGTCATGCATGCTAATTAGTTGATAATATGACTCAAAGATGCTAATATGATCAAATCATGGGAATTTAGTGAGTTCAATTGTTGTAACATGTGTATTTATATGAGTACATATGATCTGGATAGTAGGAACTAATTCCTTGCATGCTAGAATCGAAATCATAAATTTTGTCAAAGTTGGTTAAACTTGAAATCTGTGACTTTTTAGGTTTTTCGGAGCCTTGGAATCATGGTTTCTGTAACTCGATTATGGTAGGTAATAATTTTGTAAAATACTATGTAGTATGATGTATAACCTGACCAAATTTTATAAGAAACAGAGTTAAATTGAGCAAGATATGAAATTCGGTAGCAAGCATGTTTATAGGGAAAAATCTGCAAATTCTGAGATTTCCAAAAAAATTTCTAAGTCCTAAATTAGTCCATGCATGCTTATCTATGCAGTTGGTTTGTGGTCTTAACATGCTAATTTGATATATGTTACATTTTTGTAAAATACTATGCTATATGAAGTATATTGTGTCCAAGTTTCATGGTCAGATGTTTTGTAGATTGGTAGGAATTAAATCGGAAAGCAGGTTGCTCGAAGTGAGGAAAAAAAAATTTGGGCATGATGAGCAAATAGTCAACAAGATCGCTCATAAGGCTTAGACACACAGCTACACTTGATCCAGATCCGCCTCGCCTCGGTCGGGTCGAGAGAAAATGTCAGAAATTTATTTTTCCCATATTCTTTTATTGAACCACTTGGTCTATACGAAGCAACATGCTATGTAATTGGATTGTATTTGAATACGTGGGAGTTTATTCATCTTATTAAGATAAAAGGAAACCATTACACTTCGAAGTTGTGTTCGAGAACCTAATTGCTTAACATGACACATTTGAATAGGTTACGTGAAGGGCTAGTAGATAGCGTTAAATTGTAGAAGATGTATCAGGCAAGTTTCCTAACCCTAAGTTTCTATTGAGCAATTATTCAATCTTTACTCATTGTTATTGCAATGAGGGTAAGTATCAAACTTATGTTATTTACTTTTCGTACAAGTTCCTTTATCGTAAAGTTATATAACTGCAATTTCTTTGCAAGCGTTATTGATGATTACTCCGTTAGTATTACAACTGCTATACTTTAAAGTTCTATTTCTTTAACGAGTTGTTCCCAAGTATGCTTTCTGGATTTTTGTTTCGGCTAGATATTATTGATGATAAATGATATAACATTTGAACAATTCAAATCCTTTGCAGCTATTTAATGTCTACCAATCCAAATTGCTTTGGTGTGGTCTTATATGAATACTAAGATGAACAACTCGAATAATCCGGCAAGCGGATGTCGGGCACATAGTCTCATTTATGCTTATGCAGTTAAAATTAATACTTGTGCACAATGTAGGGTACGATAGGTTGATCACCTGGAGTACTTGTAGAGACTGTTTACAATCTATTTGATTGTTAAACCGTTTGATGGATTTTGATGAAATAAAATAATGTTCAGGGTATCTAACACCCCTTAGTATGCTATTGAGAATTCTAAAACTCTTATCTTGATATTCCTGTTTATCTCTTGATAATTATTACAACTGTTGAGAAATATTCATATAAATTCTTTTACTCCTGATGCATGTTTCCAAACTACTTTATATACTTGCTGGGTAAATTGTGCTTGATCTTTCTTAAAACTTTCAGTTAAGGCCGAGAACGCTGATGTGATGCCCCCAAATCCAGGTATTTTCTAAACCGACAGATGGTACTAAACAGTACTCATAAACATACAGTCATTCCATTGAAAGAATAACACAATGAGTGTATTAACTACATTCTTATTACATATATCATAAATCCTTTCCCAGGTTCAGAAACTGAATACATTATTCGTTGTTCATAAGTATAATACATACAAACATTTTAGTCTATTACAGGATAACTAACTATCCACCTTAGCCTTGCCTTTATCTCTCTTAGAACTCTAAGTTCATTCGACCTTAGCTGTAATCATATAATCGAAGTAAGAAGTGAGCAAAACTAGCTCGACAAGTATAACAAGGGAGAATATCAATACCATGTCGAGAACTATATGATTATCTTCCATAACTGAACAAATAGCTACGAAGTACTATAAAACATTGACTAGCACTTCTCATTTCATAAAAATAATTCTAAAGTATATATAAGAGCTTAGGAATCCTGAACTTGGTCGAAAGACCATGAACATACTCTTTTCGTTTTCATACATGAAAAGGACATCCCGACACTAAGGTCGTACATCCAATATTTCTTATGAGCACTTCTAGGTGATCAGCCTATAGTACTCTATTTGATCAACATTCATCCGTTAAACGTATTTATGTTTAAGTTTTGCCAACTTCACGTGCCCATCGAATAATCGATGAAAATACATTTGTTTGTTCATATACAAACTTACCTTGAATCTGTACCAAATACTTGGCATAGGATAGGGTTAATAGTTCTATATCGAATGACTTGTAAAAAAATTAATCTAACTCTTAAGAATAGTCTAGTCGAGTTAAAATTGGCATTAACTCTTTCGTAAAACATTTCATGCATCTTAAAACATGAATCACAGAAAACTTGACTAATACGAAGGTTAGACAAGCGTTAAGAAAACTTGCCTTCAAGCGTCTTTAAACACAATATTCAATAATTCTCAATCTTTACATAATCTACATGATATATTCACATAGCACACTATAATTAGCTACCAAACAATCTCATCACATTGTTTCTACCAACTTTTTTCTCTTCTATATCTTACATGACTTTATTTCATTAATAAATGTCAAATCTACTTATTATTCTTCCGTACGGCTTATAAACGTCTTACGTTCCTAACTGAGACTTATTCGTTATTGGTTAATTACAAAATCTCGAATACATTTTACTTCGTATATCTCGCGTTCTTTGATTACCCTCTATTAAACCATACCCACGTTACTAACGTCATCACTAAATAAGTGATTTAAAGTTAGTCTTGCCATGTATATTAAATACATTCATGTTCTACTATTCATTTCTAATCAGTTGGGATTACAAAACCTAACTTGTTCAACAAATTGTCACTCACCGGCAATAAGGGCATGACTATCCTTTGTAATAATAGGAAATGGCTAAATACCCATCTCAAGAATGGTAAATCCTTGTCTCGAAGACTGCGGCATGAGACTTCTATGTATGAGTGGCACTGTGGCACCACTCTTCAATAACTAATCTTACTATACACGGCGTTGCGGTGCAGAATTTATTACTGTGGTTGACGTTGCGGTGCCTCCCCTGAGCCTCAGTTGGCTTTGACAATTTGATTTTTTGAAGAACTTCTCGGACTCATAACTTATTTGTTTTACATTTGAATTGGCTCATTCAAAACCCATTAGTTCATAAATTATATACTCTTAAGTGTTCATGCAAGAATTTTACAATTTTGAATCCGTTAACTTAGAATTCATCTTTTAGTTAATTCTTGAGCATTTGTTTATCGTTCCTGAGCATTCATAATCATTTTCTTCGTTCTAAGTCGGAATTTGACGATTCTTGAGTCCACGATTCTTGAATAACTTATCTTACGTGATGTCATCGAAAACCAAAGTTTCCAAGTTAAATGACAAATTTTGACTACTAATCCGAGATTTCTACGTTTTCAACGTTTAACGACGAATCCTAGAAATTTCTCCATAACTTCGTTACTCGTGTTCTATACACCAAATGAAATGGAACATCTCCATTGATTCATCATCTATATCCCAACCAAGCAATATGCAAATACCCTAACAATGATGGTTTTCAATTTTTCCATCAACAACCAAGTTAACGTTGAAAGGTTTTCTCGGATTAAACTTACATAATCATTTATGATTTCTACTTAATCATGACTTATCAAAGTTTTAATCATTAATAGTCATCCTTATACCTCCGGAAAAGACATGATCCACCAATCTAGGATTCTCTACAAAAAATAAATTGAAAAGGTCGAAGACTAACGTTTACGAAATATTACATTTTCGTTCTTCGAGTTCTTGGTAAAAACTCTTATGATTTGCTTCAAAGTAGCTTAATTACTTGTTTCTAGCTCTTTCTCTCTCTCAATATATGTTGGACAAAGTTTGTAAAATAATAAATGAACAACCTAAACTTTCTTTTATAGGCAAACCAAATTAAGGGTATTTTGGTCATCCTACCCCACCTCCTTACTATTCATGGCTTAGCTAACAATTAACCACTTTACTTGGTGGCCAAGTGACCGGCCCACATGGTCTATGGGTTTTACCCACCCGGTGACCCATCGGTTCGATTCATGGTTTGGTTTCTTGGATCGGGCTTGATTAAATTTAACATCGGGCCTTAACTTGGGCTTGATTACACAATTCGTTGGGCTTGATATAATCCAAGTCTAATTCGATTCTACAAAGTCCTTGAACTCAAAGTCCATTAATACTAATCGTATTCTACGCGTTCAATTCTCGTATTTTCTTCGTTTAGTATTCATACGATATTCGTATTATACGTCATAATATTCTTCATACTATACTCGTATTCTAACTAGTATCAAACTCATATATCGTACGTATAATAACCCTAGTCATTATACACACTTCATTTCTTTCTCAAAAATTATTTTTCCTAACCCTTAGGTTTTAAATCCGTAGGCAAAAACTTCGTTTGTCATAACTGAACTATTATTAGATATTCCATCTCATCTTCGTATTTTATCATTACGCATTTCTCAGAAATTCAAACTTAATTCCCGAGCAGAAACGGATGAATAGTGTTTTTACGAAAATTTCTTGGAAAACATTTATTTTCGTCTTGAAAATTAAAAATAATTAATTCTAGCACAGCTAGAATCCTAACCACATCCGCACATTCTAGGTCATAGAACGACCTTTAATTAGCTTACTCACATAAATAATCAATTAAATTCATTTAATCCACATAATCAAACAAATATTTAATTCTCATATAAATCCGATTTTCTCGGGCGTTATATACCCCCCCCCCCTTATAAGGATTTTTTCCCCAGAATCTCGCTATAATTACATAAACAAATGAGGAAAATTTCCTTCATTTTACTTTCGAGTTCCCACTTTGCTTCTTCGGCATTGTGGTTCCTCCAAATCACCTTCAACGAAGGTATTATCCTATTTCTTAAGACTTGTTTCTTCCTATCAACAATTTGAACTTGAAGTTCTTCATACGTTAAGTCTTTCCCTGTCTGAATAGATTCATATTCTATTACGTGTTTATAGTCCGGTTTATAGGGACGCAACACTGACACGTGATGTTCTATTTCTAGAGCTAGAGTTACTTCATAAGCTACCTCTCCTACCCTTCTTAAAATTTCAAAATGTCCTATAAATCTTGAACTTAACTTTCCTTTCTTCCCAAAATGTATCTTCCTTTTCCATGGCGATACTTTCAGAAATACATATGAACCTACTTCCAATTCACTTTTCTCTCAATGAGGATCAACATACTTCTTCTGCCTATCTTGAGCTGCTACCAATCGTGTACGTATTAACTTTACCATGTCCGTGGTCTGTTGTACCATCTTAGGTCCCAACATCCGACGTTCACCTACTTCATCCCAACACAGTGGAGTTCTGCACTTCCTCTCATACAACGCTTCGTAAGGCGGCATGCCTATACTAGTGTGAAAACTATTGTTGTACGCGAATTCCACCAAAGGTAGATGTTCATCCCAACTCCCTTTGAAATCCATAACGCAAGATCTTAACATATCTTCTAGTGTTTCAATCTCTTATCAACTCTAACCACCTTCTCTACCTCATATTCAACTCCTTATGTGTAAAGATATATTTTAGACTTTTATGGTCTGTATATATCTCACACTTCTCCCCATATAAATAATGTCTCCATATTTTTAAGGCAAAAACTACAGCTGCCAATTCTAGGTCATGAGTAGGATAAGCCTTCTCATAATCCTTTAACTGACGTGACGCATATGCAATGACCTTGCCCTTCTGTATGAGTACGTAACCCAGTCCTCTATGCGAAGAATCACTATACACTACAAAATTCCCCATATCATCTGGCAAAGACAATACAGGTGCCTCACTTAACCTCCTTTTTAGTTCTTGTAAACAATTCTCACATTTTTCAGTCCACACATACTTCACCTTAGCCTCTTCTAAGTTTAGGGTTTATACCTCTTCTAAGCTTTGATCTTGGATTCTGATTCTTGATGTTTGATCTTGGAAAGCTAGGGTTTGATATTGACTTATCTTCTTACTCCCTTTCACTCTCATTTTCGGATTTAGAGAGAGAGGATGGTCTTGGTTGGTTTGCTAAGTAAAGTAAGAGAATTTCTCTTACTTTTTGACTTTTATAAACATTGATGCAATATATATGGCTAATATAATGGCTGATTGCTGGGATTTTAACATATGGCTAGAGCTACGGTTGGTTACCAACTACATCTAGGGCAAAATATACAAGTTAGCTAATAAAGAATGCAAAAGGGCATTTTAGTCATTTGATTCATAATTTTAATGGCAAATTGGTAACTTGTGCAAACCCTTAGGGTTTGTCCCTTAGGGTTAAGACCTAAGGTTTTTAAAAATCAATTTTATAGGATTTCTAAATTTGGTTTTTAAAATAGAAAATTAATATTTCTTAATTATAATTAGGATTCTCTAATTATACTAAGATTTCCTAATCATAAATTCAAGCACGCTAATTAGGATTAATATATCCTAATTAAAATTGTTAATTTATCAATTTGGTCTATAATTGTACATTAGGGTTTCTAATGGAACAATTAGGGTTTTAAATTTTAAAATTAAGGTTTTCTAACTAATTCGTTAGGCTTTACCCTTAATCTTAAAATCAATACACTTAAGTCTCTGAGATCCCATATTAGGGTTTTAACAATCCTAATTAGGGTTTTAAATTTCCAGAACTGAAATTAGGGTTTCCAGAACTAATTCTAGGGTTTCTTATCAATCACTAGGGTTTTCTAATTAAACGCTGACGTTCTTAATATACTATTAGGGTTTTGCCACTGATATAATTTATCTGGTCAACCCTTTATCCTTAACCACAAACTGTACACATGTATGACCATATTCACAAAACATATACACTTATATACTTAATCTGAATAATTCACCACAAAATTTTTTAAATTCACTAAATTTCTTCCCCAGAAATGTCAAATCCATTCACTTATTTTCTGTCCAGGTCTATTATTCAACCTTTAATCCATCATTTAAGATTTAAATAATTTTCTAAATTCTTGGGTTGTCACATTCACCCCTTCTTCTAAGAATTTCGTCCCCGAAATTTAACTTACACCTTGCACCATTCACCATTCATACACAGCATCACATGCTACCCAATACATCTCTCACAAGAGTAAATGTTTTCAAATAGTGCTGAGGAGTTATATAGACTATTGTCTGTCATTTTCGAAAAGGTTTATATAGAAATTCATCTACAAACCGTCATATCATAGACACATAGGGTAATTAGCCCGATATGCTTTGTACCAGCCAAGTACTGCTGGTCTGATTCGTTTCTCATCACAACCATAGGCACAAAAATTTTACCTCAGTCTTATCGGATTCCGCACCAAAATAATTTGGTCCGGGAAAATTTTCAAAGAACGCTTAAAGTTTTCATAAATGTTGATCTAGCTGAATCAAATAGTTTAGACTCATATGAATAATCAATTTCAAACAAATTATTAAAGTATAGCCAAAACCCCGTTGGCAAATTAAAATTTTGAAAATAGTTTTAAAATGACGTCATGATGTTGTAATGTATTAACAGCCTGTATGAGGATGTCGTCATCATATGACTTTGTCATAACACATCATACAATAGTAAAACAATAATTTTTAGATCGAATTCAACACTAAGTATTCCTGTATTTACAACTCCATCATTTTTTTATCAATCTTGCACCAGGTTACATGGTACATTAATGATAAATAAAAATAAATTTTGATATTTTAAATCATTTTTGTCTAGCCAAAATAATTAGCATAGACTATTCTTTAAACCGTTCAAAAATTATTTCAAATCAGTTTTATCCTCTCAACAGGTAACGAGGTGTCGGTGACCCGAAGTCCACACATACACAATAGTCACCAGGAGTTGAGAACACAAATTCATTTTTCAAAAGCACATAGTGCGTATTTAGCTTGATGTCCAAAAAGTTCGAAGTCTAGCATAGCTAGGAGTTTTGGAAAACCCATGTCTCCACTAATGACCAATTTCTTAAACAGTCTATCTATTCCTATTATCCTCAATACTACATTCTCACAAAACTATACCCAGTTCATCAAACTTACCAAACTTATGAGTTCAGGAACTTTCCACAATCATATGAGTTTAAGAACTTGTCCTAGTCAGACCTTTGGCGTCCATTCGTTGAGGGGTTCATAAACATTTCATATAATTATGAGTCACGAACGTACCATAAGTATGAGTTTTTAGAATTGTGACACCCCCAAATTCGGGTATCTTCTAACCAGACATATGATGCTACACGGTACTCATAACTATACAATCATTCCATTGAAATACAACAAAATGAATATAATTACTATCTTCTTATTATAATCAAAGTATAATCCATTCCCAGGTTCATAAACCGATTACATTGTTTATTGTTCATAATGTATAATACATACAAATATACTAATATATTACACGATGGCTAAGTATCCATCTTAGCCTTGCCCTTATCTCTCTTAGCATTCTTAGTACGTTCATCCTTAACTGCAATCATATAATTCACGCAAGAAGTGAGCATATACAAAGGATAGCAGTAATACCACATTCCTGAATTATATAGCAATCCATGCATAACTGAACAAATAATTATGAAGTATTATGAATCAGTAATACTTTAACAATTCATATCATCAATTCCCAAAGTATAGAGTATATTAGGAATTCTGAACCATTCGATAGACCATGTACAGTAGCTTTCTATTTTCATACTTGAAAAGGATATCACAACACTAAGGTTGTACATCCGCATTACTTACGAGCACTTCTAGGTGATCAGCCTATAGTACTCTATGTTTATCAACACTCATTCGTTAAACGTATTTACGTTTAAGTTTTGGCAAACTCGCATGCCCGTCGAATAATCGATGAAGAATACTTTGTTTGTTTATAGACAAAACTTACCTTCACATCCGTACCAATTACTTGGCATATGATAGCGTTAACATTTCTATATAGAAAGATATGAATACGAATTAATCTATATCTTACGAGTAGTCTAGCCGAGTTAAATCTAGCATTGACCCTTTCTTTAAAACCAGTCGTGCTATTCAGTACAATGAATCACATAAAACTTGACTAACCTAAAAGTTAGACAAGCGTTAAGAAAACTTGCCTTTCAGCGTCTTCAAATAACTTAATCGACTAACCACGGCCTTTACAGAATCTACATGATATATTCACATAGCACACTATAATTAGCTATCAAACAATTATCACATTGTTCCTACCAACTTCTTTCTCTTCTATGTCTACCGATTAGGGTTCATTGATAACATTTTATGTTCTTCATTCATAAGTTACTAACATGCATTCAATTTCTAAGTTTCAATACCATATACCTTAGTATAGGTAGTATATGAATAGTTTTAATACACTTATGAAATGCATAAACTTTACTCTTATAGGTCTCTGAACAATTGAAGTTCAAAACCTAAGTCATCTATCAAATACCACACTTTTGGCCATGCATGGCATGAACTTTCTATTCAAAACTGCAATCGCAGCGCGTGCGATTAATACCCATGTCCGGTGCCTCCTATGTTTGCAGTCATGAAACTTCCTTATACCGGTGGTATTTGTGGCACCACTTTCCAAAGAGTTAATAACACTATTCGACACTTCAAATGCCAGACCTCGATCGCATCGTAAATTTTTTAACAGATAAAATTTTGGTGAGTTTCTCAGAGCCATAACTTCTTCGTTATAAGTCCGATTTGGTCTATTCAAAAGCCTACACATCATAAATTACATACTCTACTTGTTCATATAAGAATTCGACACTATCAAATCTGTTAACGCAAAATTCACTATTGAGTTCATTTTTTAAGTGTTCGTAAACGTTAATGAACGTTCAATGCTCATTTTCTTCGTTCTAAGTCAGAATCTGATGATTCTCGAGTCCACGACTCTTAAATACCCTATCTCACGTGTTGACATTGAAAAACAATGTTTTCAAGTCTCACAACAACTTTCGACTACCAATCCAGAATTTCAACGTTTTTGACGTTTAACGTCTATTTCCGTGGAATTCGCCATAACTTCGTTACTAATGTTCTCTAAGCCAAATCACATGGAATACTCCATGGACTTCATATCTACATCCTAACCAAGCAAGATGCACATATTTAAGTATTGATGGAGTTCAATTGTTTATCAACAATTAACCTCAACAGTCAATATTTTTATAATTTAAAACTATATCAAACCTTATGATTTCTATGATTTCATGACTTATAAAGATTGAATCTATAATAAGTCATCCTTATTCCCCCCATACTAGACATACACCACCCCTTTATGATTCTCCATACTAAAAGAAAATCAAAAGAAAGGGAACTAGCAATAAGGAATATTACCTTAAGAACTCTTTGGTATTCTTGACAAACTCTAAAACCAAGCTTCAAAGTAGATGATTTTGTTGAGTCTAGCTCTTTCTCTCTCTCAAAATATACGTTGGCAATTTGAAAAACTCTCAAAATACCAATTCTAGCTTCCTATTTATAGGCAAATGAAATGGAGGTAAATTTGGTCATTAGACCACCACATCCTTACTATTCTACACTTTATCACCAAGTCAAATACTTGGTGACCAAGTGATATGCTTTCCTTGCACACCAAGTGCCCGGCCCACCATGCCCATGGGTCATCCCCATGGGTTGCCCCATGGGTTTTACCTATTCTGTGACCCACCGGTTCGATCCACGGTTCAGTTTTTCTCGCATTGGGCTTAATCCATCTAATATTGGGTTTTGACTTGGACTTAACACATTAATTCATTGGGATTGCTCATTCAATTGTTTGGACTAGACATAATCCAAAACAAATGAATTCATATTAAGTTTTAACTAATTCATTCCATAATACTAATCGTATTTTATACGTATAATTCACGTATTCTTTCCATTTAATACTTGTACGATAATCGTATTGTACTTCGTATTAACTAATCGTATGATACATAGATACTAGATAGTATCATATTTGTATGACACATGCTTTAACTATAACGCAATTCCTTCTACGTGTTTCATTTCCTTCTCGGAAATCGTTATACTCAACCCTTAGGTTTTAAGTCCGCAGGTGAAAACTTCGTTTACCATAAATGAAATATCTTTAGATATTTCATCTTATCTTGATATTCTATCATTACGCGTTTCTCAGAATTTCAAAATAATTTCCCGAACAAAAATGGATGAATAGTGTTTTTACGGGAATTTCTCGAAAAACATTTATTTTCGTCTTGTAAATTCTAAACAATTAATTCTAGCACGTAGCAAGATTACTAACCATATAAGCACATTCTAGGTCATAGAACGACCTTCACATAGCTTACTCACAAAATAATCAATTAAATTCATTTAATTCACATAATCAAATAAAAATTTAATTGTCATAAAAATCCAATTTTCTCGGGCGTTACATTCTCTTCCCCTTATAAGGATTCTATCCCCAGAATCTAGCTTATAATTACATGAATAAATGACAAAAATCTTCTTTCATTTTACTCTCGAGTTCCCACGTTGCTTCTTCAGCATTGTGGTTTCTCCATAACACCTTCACTGAAGGTATGACATTATTTCTTAACACTTGTTCCTTCCTATCAGTAATTTGAATTGAAAGTTCCTCATAAGACAAATCTTTTTCTATCTGAATAGATTCATACTCTATTACGTGTTTTAGTTCGGTTTATAAGGACACAACACAGACACATGAAACACATTATGAATGCGTTCCATTTTCGGAGGTAAGGCTACTTCATAAGCTACCTCTCCTACCCTTCTTAAAATCTCAAAAGGTCCTACAAACCTTGGACTTAACTTCCCTTTTTTTCCAAAATGTATATTCCCCTTCCAAGGTGATACTTTCAGAAAGACAAAAGATCCAACATCGAATTCTCTCTTTTCTCTGTGAGGATCTGCATACTTCTTCTGCCTATCTTGGGACGCAACTAATCGAGCACGTATTATCTTCACCATGTCTGCCATTTGCTGTACCATCTCAGGTCCCAACATCCGACGTTCACCCACCTCATCTCAACACAATGGAGTTCGGCACTTCCTTCCATACAACGCTTCGTAAGGCGACATGCCTATACTAGCGTGAAAACTATTGTTACGCGAAAATTCCACTAATGGTAGATATTCGCCCCAACTCCCTTTGAAATCCATAATGCAAGATCTTAACATATCTTCAAGCATTTGAATTGTTCACTCACTCTGACCATCCGTCTGAGGATGATATGCCGTACTCAATCTTAAATGCGTTCCCATTTGCTCTTGCAAACTCCTCCAAAAGTTTGATATGAATTGTGGATCACGATCTGACACAATCAAAACAGGTACTCCATGTCTGGAAATAATTTCCTTGACATACAGCTTAGCTAACTGGTCTAGATTATATCTAACTCCTATTGGTAGAAAATGAGCCGATTTCGTTAATTGATCCACTATCACCCAAATAGCATCGTATCTTTTCCTTGTTGTTGGTAGTCCCACCACAAAATCCATTGTGATGTGCTCCCATTTCCACTCTGGAATTTCTAACGGTTGCAACAACCCGCTAGGTCATTGGTGTTCAGCCTTAACTTTTTGACAAGTTAAGAACCTACTAACATATTCTGCTATCTCCATTTTCATGTTCGGCCACGAAAAGTTCTGACGAAGGTCTTGATACATCTTCATACTATCGGGATGTATCGAGAACCTCGAACTATGAGCCTCCATCATTATTTCCTCCATCAATTCGGAATCATTTGGAACACAAATTCTTCCTTCAAAATGAAGTAATCCCTCCTTATCGAGGTTATACTTTGTCTTTTCTTCATCTTCTATCCTCTTCTTCATCTGCTCGCATTCCTCGTTGCTCAATTGTACTCCCTTAACCCGTTCCACTATGGTCGGTTGGGTTTCCATGGAAAATAACATTTCCACCGCTTCCTCCGGTAACTTCACTTCTAACTCCATTCTTGTCATCGCTGTTATCAACTCATTCTGAGTCGTTAACATTGACAGTTTCTCTCAACCCTTCATACTTAGCACATCGGCTACTACATTTTCTTTTCCCGGATGATATAAAATATTACAGTCATAATCTTTTATTAACTCTAACCACCTTCTCTTTCAACTCCTTCTGTGTGAAGATATATTTCAAAATTTTCTGGTCCATGTATATCTCACACTTCTCACCATATAAGTAATGCTTCCATATCTTCAAGGAAAAAACTAAAGCTGCTAATTATAGATCATGAGTAGGATATGCCTTCTCGTAATCCTTTAATTGACGTGACGCATACGCAATGACTTTGCCATGCTGCATGAGCACGCAACCCAGTCCTTTATGCGAAGCATCGCTATACACTACAAAGTTCCTTGTATCATCGGGTAAGGACAATACAGGTGCCTCACTTAACCTCTTCTTCAACTCCTGAAAACTGTTCTCACATTTTTCAGTCAACACATACTTCACCTACTTTCTTGTCAGATTCGTCAACGGAGTAGCTATTTTAGAAAAGTCCAGAATGAACCTTCTATAGTATCCCGCTAACCCCAGAAAACTCAGAACCTCGGTTGGCATTTTCGGTTGCTCCCACTCATTAACTTCTTCTACTTTTGCTGGATCTACGAAAATGCCATCTTTATCAATAACATGTCCTAGAAACTACACTCGTTCAAGCAAAAATTCACACTTTGTGAATTTCGCATACAACATTTCCTTCCTTAGTGTTTCCAAAACTATTCTTAAATGTTTAGCATGATCTTCTAGCATCTTTGAATAGACTAGAATATCATCAATGAACACTACAACGAACTTGTCCAAATATTGTTTGAACACTCTATTCATCATATCCATAAATTCGGCTGGCGCATTAGTCAACCCAAACGACATCACCAGAAACTCGTAATGACCATAACGAGTTCTGAATGTCGTCCTAGGTACATCCTCCTTCCTCACCTTTAACTGATGATACCCCGTGCGCAAATCTATCTTAGAAAAATACTTTGCCCCTTTCAACTGATCAAATAGATCATCGATCCTGGGCAACAGGCATTTATTCTTAATCGTTAACTTATTCAACTCTCGATAGTCGATACAAAGTCTTAACGACCCATCCTTTTTTTTACAAACAATACTGATGATCCCCAAGGAGACACACTCAGTTGAATGTACTTTCGGTCTAATAGTTCTTGTAATTGAACCATTAACTCCTTCATCTCAACTGGCGCCATCCGATATATTTCCCTTGAAACTGGTGTCGTTCCTGATAATAGATCAATTACAAACTCAACCTCCCTTTCTGATGGAATACCTAGTAATTCCTCAGAAAACACATCCGCGAACTCTTGAACTATAGGTATCTGGTCCAAGGATGTTCCCACTCTTTGGGTATCCACAACATGGCACAGATAACCTACACACCCTTTTCTCAACATCTTCCTAGCTTGTGTCATTGACAGACAACAAGAGCGTCTCAGTGATTTACTACCGAAGAACACTACCTTGATTTTCTTAAAAAGCCGAAGGTTTACACTTTTCCTATGATAATCTATTATCACCTTATGGTTAACCAACCAATCCATACCAAGAATTACATCGAATTCTTTTAACCTTATCGGTACCAAATCTACCGATAACTTATTCCCTCTAATATCTACGCAACACTCCTTATGAATATGTTCAATGGGGATTATCTTTTCGTTTGCTACCTTAATTTCTAAAGGTATTGCTAACTTTTCAGGGATTAAACCTAATCGCTTAGCAAATTCACATGCTATAAAAGAACAAGTAGCACCCAAGTCAAATAGCACATATACATTTATTTCATTGACCGGAATGATACCTACTACCACATCCATTGATGCAACCGCATCTTAGACAGTCATATTAAACGTACGAGCTGAGGGTCTTCCCACTGATGGTATTGGTCCACTAATGGCTAATTTACCACTACCATAACCCTTATTTCCCTCTAACCCTTTCTTTGGGCAATTTCTAGCCATGTGGTCCAATGACCCACAGACAAAACACCCCTGGTTCTTCTTAGGGTTAGAATAGTTAGGTGATATATGTCCCTCCTGCCCACAGTTGTAGCACACTGATTTCCCCTTTAAGCAGACTCCCATGTGAGTCTTTCCGCATGTCTTGCATGCCTCCGTCCTTCGCTTAGGATCTCCCTATTTTACACCAGTATTACCAGGGTTGAAACTCTTTCTTTTAGGTAAGTTGCCGCTTCAGCTGGCAACTTCTGCCTTACTACCACTCTCGACCTTATTCTTGTTCTTCCGCTCTTTGTGGTACTGAGATAATGCCTCATCACCACCTTCAGCTATTATCGCCTTTTCCAGAATGGTCCCATAGGAAGCACGCTAAAAAATTGATATTCTACTGTAGAGCCAAGGTTTTAAGCCCTGCTGAAACCTGCACGCCTTCCTCTCTTCCATGTCCACCTGATGTGGAGCAAACCTCACCAATTCATTAAATTTGGTGGCATACTGGGAAATTGTCATATCCCCTTACTTAAGTTCTAAGAACTTAATCTCCATCCTAACTTTCATACTAGTAGGGAAAGTAGTTCTCGAAGAACACCTTCATAAATTGTTCCCACGTAACAGCTTTTGTCCTAGCCCCACCCCAGTGAGCCTCCCACCAGTAGTTGGCTTCCCCTTTCATCATGTAAGTTGCAAAAGAAGTCTTTTGCACCTCACCTACGTTTGTAATCACAAATGCCTTCTCGATCTCTTTTACCCATGTCTGGGCTTCTAATGGGTCCGTCATTCCTCGGAACTCAAGAGGACCCACACTCTTAAATTCCTTGAAGGTAGTTGTTCATACTATCCCAAAACCTACAGGAATCCCTCCCCCAACTTGATTAAATGCAGCCGTTAATAAATTAATGAACTCTTGTATAGGGTTATTAGGACCCCCCTGATTCTCATTATGAGACTCGGCCTCTTGGTTACGTTGTCTCCTTCTTGGCGGCATAATTCTGATTAAATAAATAAAGCTTCGTTAGTATCTATTTAACTGTTTAGTTATCATTCTCAAAGAACAACTCATACCACAACAAGCACATTAAATAAAAACTTCATTATATTAATATGCTTTCATAGTCAAAACTATTTACATCATGTTTCCTTAGCCAAAAAGCTATTACATACTATCCCGCGATTGACTTCTACAAAATTAGGATTTACAAAAAGACTACCCTTTAATTATACAAAAGAGGGTTTTACGTCACTACTTATATACAAAAAGATCTAAAGATCTACTAACACTATCGTACATCAGTTTCATATTTCTGATTTGTTAGTAACGACACAATATCTCGACTTATGGTATGTCGAGTCTGCCCAGACTCAATGGAATAACAAGAAATTTTCAGCTTGAAATCCTCATGAGCACATTCGTGGATGTAAGACATCCTAGCTATTTTCTAGTCTTTCTCGACCAGTTTCTTTCGAAGCTCTATGACCTCTTCCTTATAGTCTCGTGCCTTATCCGTCATAAGCACTTTCTCGTCATGCTCTGACTCTGCAGATTCCTTTGCCTCATATAGGGCGGTTATCTCCTCGTTCTGTGTCTGCACTACAATGCACAAATGCACATTCCTATCCAACACAGACAGATGCAATGATCCCATTGCATCCGAAAGTGTTGGCTCCTGAGTAGGTACCACCATGTTAATCGATGTTACCTCCATCTCCTCCTCCACGTCAATCATTATATTTAGATATGACGCTATCCCCATCGTCTCCTCGGAGTATTCCTGCTCAGAGATGTACTCCTCAATACTTGAGTCTTCTAGAACCACTAACGGTACCTCCGCCATTGGCATTGATACAATCTCCATTTGGTTCACCGAATCCTCACTTATCACTTCAATGTCTCTAAACATCAAGCTATCGTTTGATATCTACAAAACACATAACACATTGATTAGTACATAATACACAATAGTATAAGCACAAATCACATTTAATTTATTTAAGATTATTTTCCATCTTTTAAGAATTTCGGTACTTAGTTTTATCAATACCTTTTTAATTCATCTGACTTGAATTTCATTCTTCAGACTTTACTTTCCTTACGAGGTTATTAGCCTAAGGTTTTCCCCCCTTAAGTTTTATAACCTAATGCTTTGATACCAACCTGTGACGCCCCCAAATTCGAGTATCTTCCAACCCGACATATGGTTCTACACGGTACTCATAACTATACAATCAGTCCATTGAAATATAAAAAAATGAATATAATTACTATCTTCTTATTACAATCAAAGTATAATCCATTCCCAGATTCATAAACCGATTAGATTGTTTGTTGTTCATAATGTATAATACATACAAACATACTAATCTATTACACGATGGCTAAGTATCCATCTTAGCCTTGCCCTTATCTCTCTTAGCATTCTCAGTACATTCATCCTTAACTGCAATCATATAATTCACGCAAGAAGTGAGGATAACAAGCTCAGCAAGTTTGACAAAGGATAGCAGTAATACCACATTCGTGAATTATATAACAATTCATGCATAACTGAACAAATAGTTTAGAAGTATTATGAATCAGTAATACTTTAATAATTCATAACATCAATTCCCAAAGTATAGAGTAGATTAGGAATTCTGAACTGGTCGATAGGCCATGAACTGTAGCTTTCTGTTTTCATTCTTGAAAAGTATATCACAGCACTAAGGTTGTACATCCGCATTACTTACGAGCACTTCTAGGTGATCAGCCTATAGTACTCTATGTTGATCAACACTCATTCGTTAAACGTATTTACGTTTAAGTTTTGGCAAACTCGCGTGCCCATCGAACAATCGATGAAAAATACTTTTGTTTGTTCATAGACAAACCTTACCTTTATCCGTACCAATTACTTGGCATAGGATAGCGTTAACAATTCTATATAGGAAGATATAAATGCGAATCAATCTATATCTTACGAGTAGTCTAGCCGAGTTAAATCTGGCATTGACCCTTTCTTTAAAACCAGTCGTGCAATTCAGTACAATTAATCACATAAAACTTGACTAACTTAAAAGTTAGACAAGCGTTAAGAAAACTTGCCTTTCAACGTCTTCAAATAACTTAATCGATTGACCATAGCCCTTACAGAATCTACATGATATATTCACATAGCACACTATAATTATCTATCGAATAATTATTCACATTGTTCCTACCAACTTCTTTCTCTTCTATGTCTTTGTTAACTTAATATCATTACTAAAGTCAATTCGATTACCCTTCGTCCCGACTTGTTAACCAACTGACGTTATTAACCGGACTCTATCATCGTTGCTGAAATACCAACGTTGTCTACCGATTAGGGTTCATTGATAACATTTTATGTTCTTCGTTCATAAGTTACTAACATGCATTTGATTCCTAAGTTTTAATACCATATAGCTTAGTATAGATAGTATAGGAATAGTTTTAATACACTTACGAAGTGCATAAACTTTACTCTTATAGGTCTCTGAATAATTGAAGTTCAAAACCTAAGTCATCTATCAAATACCCTGCACCCGCGCCGCGACGTGAACTTTCTATTCAAGACTGGCGCTGCGGCGCCAGTTAGCAATACCCATGTCCCGATCTCGGCGCTGCAACACGAAACTTCCTTATACTAGTGGCGCTGCGGCGCCACTTTCTAGTAGCCAATAACACTATCTTATGACATGACATGGCTTGCAGACCTCGATGCAGAAATTTTTTATCAGATAAAATTTTGGTGAGTTTCCCGGAGCCATAACTTCTTCGTTATAAGTCTGATTTGGTGAGATGAGTCCACGACTCTTAAATACCCTATCTCACGTGTTGACATTGAAAAACAAAGTTTTCAAGTCTCACGACAACTTTCGACTACCAATCCGGAATTTCAACGTTTTCGACGTTTAACGTCTATTTCCGTGGAATTCGCCATAACTTCGTTACTAATGTTTTCTAAGCCAAATCACATGGAATACTCCATGGACTTCATATCTGCATCCTAACCAAGCAAGATGCACATATTTAAGTATTGATGGAGTTCAATTATTTATCAACAATCAATCTAAACAATCAATATTTTCATGATTTAAAACTATATCAAACCTTATGATTTCTATGATTTCATGACTTATAAAGATTGAATCTATAATAAGTCATCCTTATCCTTAAAGTAGTATGAACATAAGCCAATCATGTTTGATGATAAATTATATACTTTGTAACAATCTTATTCATTTATTAATAAAAAGTATTAATTTATTAAAGGCTTTTAATTATCTACATGATGTTGTTTTATAATATGTGATAAACCCATAGTTTTAAGCAATGATTTTAGAATAATGATGATGATCATTCTAATGAGATATAAATTCTTAGAAAACTTAAAACTAAAATAGTTCCCAATCATTGGATTACTAAATTGGGGATTAGTGAATCCGGATAGATTAGTACATACGTTGCTTGCTCATTGGATGAGGATGATTGATCTCATGATCATTTGTGTGGAGACACTAAAGCAAGTATGTAGGTGCTTATTGGAGAATAAGTTCACTGAACGTGGCTCGCTAAGGAATACCTAATGGAGTTTTACTTGCCTGTCAATAGGAATTCCTGTAGTGATAGTAGTACAAGTGATCCTTGGACTTGAGGTCATCATACTATCTTGTGTATGATAAGTTATGCTTTGATTTATTCCTTAAGACCCTTAGGGTTTAACAAATGGTATGCTTGGGTATAATAAGTTGTGCATGGAGATAATGTATGATCAATAAAGAATCTACCACTTCTAGTAAAAGAAGAGAAATATCATATGTGATTCGATAAATGACAACCCAGTAGTCCTTGGCCAAGGCATAATGAAATTAGAAAGGAGTTTCTAATTTGCATTATTTGGAGTTGTCCATTTAAGGATCGAAATACATATAATTAAATAAAATAAGACTTAGCATTAATTCCATGTCTTATATTAAATTGGGGCATTGTATGGTGGAAGGATTGAATTGTACGATAAGTATTTACTCAAAGGTTCTTTTATGATAAATGTTGAAATCTATATTATCTGGAAAGTCGTTGATCGTTAAGGAGACTTATCCCTATTGTAGAATAAATATAATTTATTTAAATAAATTAATAGTTTAATTAATTTATTTAAATAAGATTAGAATTGTTTTAATTGATTTACTCACAGCCGGTTTAATATGGAGAACCTAAAGGGTCACACCATAAAAAGAAGAATAATTATTTAAGAAGTTAATGGCATAATCGTAATAATAAGTTAAGTATATTTAATTTAATCTATGGTGATAGAATAAATTAAATAGCTTAATATTTATTATTTAATATTTTGGAAAATTAAATATAAATTAATATGAAGAGTCTTATTATTATTATTACTATTATTATTATTTAATTCCTAAAGGAGTTTGGGAATTAATTAATAAAAGTACTCTCATTTATCCTAATAAGATTAGGAGACTAATTAATTAAAAAGATTTTAATTAATTATTCCTAATAAGATTGTGAGCATAATTAATTAAAAGATTTTAATTAATTAAAATAAAACACAATTCCTTAATTGTTAAGGAGGGTTGCCCACATCTATAAATAAGAGGAGTCTTATTATGGATAGAGTGGTTGTTGACTTTTATACAACATACGTATTTCCAATTGTTGGAGAGTACGCTCCTTTTCTGTGAGAGATAGAAAAAACTACGGTTTTGCCAAACACCCTTCTTCTTGAATATTCCTTCTTCCTTGGTGGATCACCTCTAGAAGCCAAACACTTGGGTAGCTAACGTTGATCAAAGGAAGGAACCAAACCCGGTGGATTCAAGTTGAACGCGAAAAGGATTGGAGGTGAACTTGTACATGAGGAAGCTCGAATCTTCAAGGGTATGATTCTTGTTCTTCATATCTTTTCGTTTGATTAATAATTGTGTATAA
The DNA here is from genome assembly GCA_020205615.1 of Panax quinquefolius. Classification (NCBI taxonomy): domain Eukaryota; kingdom Viridiplantae; phylum Streptophyta; class Magnoliopsida; order Apiales; family Araliaceae; genus Panax; species Panax quinquefolius. The sequence goes on from CM035154.1 coordinate 89,394,235, forward strand.
AGGATGATCCGGGTATATGGTTTATAAAATTTTAAACTCTGATTCTTACACGTTTTCGCTTATTTTTGACAATTTGATTGTGTTCATGAATATTAAAAACCTAACGGTGGCATCAGAGCCAAACCTTTATACGAATTATTAATTGTTTTAATTTGATATGTATATTGATATGTGTTTAGAATAATTTAATTGGGCATAATTTGTTGTATAAAATTTATTTAAAAAATAAAAAATAAAAAATTCGCAAAACCTATTTTGATATTCTGTGAATCACGTGGCCATACATTACTTTAATCAAAGTGGGTTCATTTCGACGTCAATCATGTCTAAGGGATGGGTCAATCTCCAGGATCTTGAAATCATATATATATATATATATATATATATATATTATTCTTATTATTTTATAATTAAAATTAAAAGTTTATTTTAATTTTAAAATTGGATTTCATGTTAACTAATTAGAGTTGGAATTAGATTCTATGATAACTAATTGTAGTTAAAATTGGATTCCATGTTTCCTTAAATAAAGGAGTTTATTTAGATATGAAATAAGATTTAATATTATTCAAAATGAAGGAGTTTATTTGTGAATAGGAGAGAGAATCCTAATTTCCTTAAATAAAGGAGTTTATTTAGATATGAAATAAGATTCCATATTATTCAAAATAAAGGAGTTTATTTGTGAATAGAAAGAGAATTTGTATTTCCTTTAATAAAGGATTTTTTTTACTTGGAATTGGATTCCATAATTAATTAAAATAAATGAGTTTATTTTGATTAGAGATTTTGATTAAAATAAAATAGTTTATTTTATTTAAAATTGGATAAATTAAAATAAAATAGGTTTATTTTGATTTAAATTTTTGGATTAAAATAAATGAGTTTATTTTCATTCAAAATTAGATTTTATACTAACTAAATTTGCCCATTAAATGATATCAATATATATATTGAATGTTTATTATTCATGAGATGAATGTTATTTATTGATGCATATGATGATATGTATGATAATAAATGGGATTAATTGTGGACGATTGACCAATGCGATTGGATTTTATTTTAATTGGATACATGAATGTATGGATTTTATTAAATGGGGTTTGCGTACCTCGTCTTATCTAATTTTTCTTAATGTAAATTCTATCTCCCTCCTCTGTACTTCCCCTTGACTGCTGATCAAGGCTTCTATTTATTTTAAATAGTGTTGTAATAGGAATAGTTAGAATTAATTTTGAAAAATTGGAGATCAAGGAGCAAGGTGCGCTTGAAGACCCGTTTGTAGTAGAGCCCGAGTTTAAATGTAATAGTTATATTTAAATATTAATTCTTGTACCCCTAGGGTTTGACCTTTTGGTTCACTTGGTGGCTCTAGTGAACCAAACTAGAATAAAAGTTCATAATCAATCTAGGTAGAATATAGTATTCTATATGTGCATGCTTATACTATATATATTATATATTATGCAAACATGCTTCGCATTTTAATTAATATGACGCGTATTTATATATATATATATATATATATATATATATATATATATATATATGTGTGTGTGTGTGTGTGTGTGTGTGTGTGTGTGCATGCGCGCTAAACAAGATGAGATAAATTAATAACAAACCCCTCAAATATTTTATATTAAGTTGTAACGTTCAAAGATATTTGGAATATCGAACGTCGCCTTCTAGCATGGTAAAACAATAGAGTATTAAATATTTAATATGAGTTTGTTGCGCACACACAAGGCAAGTATTAAATATTTAAGATGTTGTTTCATCACATTTAATGCTTATAAATAAACTGAACAATGCTGTTTTGTTGTGCACACACAAGGACAGTGTTTTTCTTTCAAATATATGGAAGTGCTAGGTATGACTTAACTTAGATCATTTTAGTTTGGATGTGCACACACTTGACCATTATGATCTAAGAGGAAAAATACAAGGAGTTACATAGTTGATGTAATTGACAAGAGTTTTCTACCTATTTATTTATATATAGTTTGTTGTGCACACACAAGGCTATATACATTTGAAATGGGATCCTTATTCTCACTAGCATATCTTTAATTAGATATTGCCGAACTATATATATTGAGGGTAATATAGTTTGAAGAAAATAATTGGAGATATCAATTTAAAACAAGACCTAATTTATTTTGGTAATTAATAAAGAATGTATGCTAAAATGTTGTTAATTACAAATTCATTTACAGAATTTTACAATGTCTAAATTACTATCATTGCGAAGCATATTAGATGTTATTTAACCGGACCATACTAAACGGATTGGTTAAGGAATTTGAGAATAGTTCTCATGGCTGAAAAGCTATCTTATGTCCTTAATACGCCTATCCCTGCAATGGTTGCAGATAATGCCACTAAGGAAGAGATTGCTATTTTTAGAAAGTGGCAAAATGATGCACAGTTGGCTCAATGCATCATGCTCGCATCCATGAGTAACGAGCTTCAGCGTCAGCATGAAACTATGGATGCTCTTACTATATTCATGCACATTAAGAAGTTGATGGTGAGGAAAATAGGACTGATAGATATCAGATATCTAAGGAGCTCTTTCGATCTAGAATGACTGATGACACTACAGTACAGATAAAAGTCCTTAACATAATCAATTTGATTGATCAATTAGGACAACAAGTTTTGTCATGGATGGAGAGTTGAGCCAAGATTTGATCTTGTACTCACTCCCGGACTCCTTTCACAATTGTTGTGAATTTTTCATATGAACAAGCTAGATATCAGCCTCGCTAATTTGCTTAACATGTTGAAAAATGTTGAGAGTCACTTTCCAACCAAGAAAAACCATGTCTTACTGGTAGGGGCCAAAGGATCTTCTGAAAAGAAGAACGATTCAAAGAAGGTAAATAGAAAGGCAAAAATAAAGGATAATAAGAACAAAACTGATACGGATAGCAAAGGAGTTTTCTTCCACTGCAATAAGCCTGAACACTGGAAAGAAACTGCGAGAGGCATCTTGCAGAGGCTAACCAAAGAAGCTTAATGAAGCTTTGGTTACAAATACAGTTTTTTTCATGAATGAAATAAATTTTTCTTTAAGTCAAGGTTCTACTTGGGTCTTAGATACCGACTTTGGTTATCATAAATATAGATTTATGAAGGGACCAAACAGAAGTAGAAAGCTAAATAAATATAAGTAATCCTATGTGTGGGAAATGAAGCAAAGGTTGTTACATTAGCCATAGAAACATATAGTTTAGCAATGCCTACGAGCAAATCTATTAAGTCAATAAGTTGTTATTGTATTCCAGTTCTTGTTAGAAACATTATTTCTATTTTATTGTTGGACAATAAAATTTTTGGTATTATAATTAAGAACAATTGTTGTTCTATTTATAATAATAATGTTTTGTATAGAACTGAAATATTACTTAATGAATTTTGTATACTTGACTTACGTGAAAAATTATTTTGCAAATTGAATAAACTAGTATAAGAAAAGGAGATGATCATTCAAAGATTTGAATGTGTGTATTTGCAGAAATACGAGTGTGAATTATTTGAAAGGTTCAATGAATTCAAAAGTGAAACTAATTTGCAAGGTATTAAGATTCTTTGATTAGATCAAGGAATAAATACTTGTGCAATAAGTTTTTAGATCATCTCAAATTGTTTTCTCACAATGGACACCACTTGATACACGATAATTGATTGATGTATCTGAAAGGAAAAATCGTACCTTGTTGGACATGGTGCGGTCCATAATGATTTTACCGACATTCCAGTATCCCTCTAGGATCATGTCCTAGAAATGACTACATATCTATGAAAAAGGTAACCTCAAAATTTGGCCCCAAGACTCTATAAGAGTTATGGACAGAGAGGATTCCTAATCTTAAGTATGTTAATATAAGGGGTTGTTTAACTTATGTGAAAAGGTTTCAAAGGATAAGCTTGGGACAAAATTTGATAAGTATAGATTTGTGGGACATCCTAAAGTAAGTTTAGGGTATATGTTCTATAATCCTACTAAGTAAAAGGTGTTTGTTGCGAAACATTCTGCCTTCTAAGATAAAGATGTTTATCATTGAAGGGGCTAGTGGGAGGATAATAGATCTTGAAGAGTTCATGAACCACAAAACACTATAAGTCAAATAAGAGGAACTTGTAGATAGACATATTGGACCACAACCGAATCATAAATTTGGAAAAGTACCGAAGATACCTGGGAGGTATGGATTCATCATAGATGATGATGATGAGGTACACAACATAGAATATGATGATCCACTTACATATGATGAGGTAAGAGTTATAGTGTGTACAAAAGGGTATGTGGGAGCATCGTGACATTCCTAATATTATATGTTGATATACTATGGATAAGGAATGACATACTAATGCTACAATCAGTAAAGATAAATTTGTCTAAGCATTCCTCCATGAATGATTTGGGAAGAGTATCTTAATTGGGAAGAGTATCTTAATTGGGGATACAAATCTATATAGATAGATTTAATAGGATGCTTGATTTAACCCAAGGAACGTATATTCATTTGATGCTAAAGTCGTTTAGCATGGCAAACTCCAAGAGATGTCTCATGTTGATGAGCCATGGAGTGTATCTCTCTTAATAGTCCCCATAGAATCATAAAAGAGAGATCAAATAAGTAACTATCATGTATGACGAGACCTGATGATGATTGGTCAAATTCTGGAGAAGATCACTATAAGACAGTGAAAAATATCTTAAAGTACTTTATCGGCATATAGGATGTGATCATATTTATGGTGAGTCTAAATTAAAACTAGAGGGCTTAACAGACTCAAGTTTTTTAGACAGACTAAGACGACAAAAAATCTACTTTAAGGCAAAGCATTACCTTGAACAGTGGTGCAGTGAATTGGAAAGGTTCCAAATAGAAAAGAGTTGCTGGTTTAGTGATAAAGACAAAGTATATAGCTGTAAATGAAGCTGCAAGTTGATTGTTTGGATGAAAAGTTCATTACAGAACTAGGAATAGTTCCTAAGTCTCATCTTGGATCTAAACATGTGTTGTGCTTTCATTTGATTATAGGAATCATTGAAAGATGAGAAATCACTATAGAGATAGTGAACTCTCAAGTACAACATTACATATCCATTAACTAAAGCTTATCCAACAGCAGGATAATCATCACTTAGAGAAGAAAGGTATGAGATTCCATGACGATTGGCTTTATTGCAAGTGGGAGATTTAAAGTAGTATGGACACAAGCCAATCATGTTTGATGATAAAGCATATACTTTGTAACAATCTTATTCATTTTTTAATAAAAAGTATTAATTTATTAAAGGCTTTTAATTATCTACATGATGTTGTTTTATAATATGTGATAAACCCATAGTTTTAAGCAATGATTTTAGAATAATGATGATGATCATTCTAATGAGATCTAAATTCTTAGAAAGCTTAAAACTAAAATAGTTTCCAATCATTGGATTACTAAATTGGGGATTAGTGAATCCAGATAGATTAGTAAATACACTGCTTGCTCATTGGATGAGGATGATTGGACTCATGATCATTTCTGTGGAGACACTAAAGCAAGTATGTAGGTGCTTATTGGAGAATAAGTTCACTGAACGTGGCTCGCTAAGGAATACCTAATGGAGTTTTACTTACCTGTCAATAGGAATTTCTGTAGTGATAGTAGTATAAGTGATCCTTGGACTTGATGTCATCATAGTATCTTGTGTATGATAAGTTATACTTGGGTATGCTTGGGTATAATAAGTTGTACATGAAGATAATGTATGATCAATAAAAGAATCTGCCGCTTCTAGTAAAAGAAGAGAAATGTCCTATGCGATTCGATAAATGACAACCCAGTAGTCCTTGGCCAAGGCATAATGAAATTAGAAAGGTGTTTCTAATTTGCATTATTTGGAGTTATGCATTTAAGGATCGAAATACATACAATTAAATAAAATAAGACTTAACAGTAATTCCATGTCTTATATTTAATTGGGACATTGTATGGTGGAACGATTGAATTGTACGGTAACTATTTACTCAAAGGTTCTTTTATGATTAATGTTAAAATCTATATTATCTGGAAAGTCGTTGATCGCTAGGGAGGCTTATCCTATTATCAGACAATAAATATTATTTATTTAAATAAATTAATAGTTTAATTTATTTATTTAAATAAGATTAGAATTGTTCTAATTGATTTATTCACAACCGGTTTAATATAGAGAACATAAAGGGTGACACCATAAAAGGAAGAATAATTATTTAAGAAGTTAATGGCATAATAATAATAATAAGTTAAGTATATTTAATTTAATCTATGGTGATAGAATAAATTAAATAGCTTAATATTTATTATTTAATATTTTGGAAATATTAAATATAAATTGATAAGAAGAGTCTTATTATTATTATTACTATTATTATTATTTAATTTCTAAAGGAGTTTGGAAATTAATTAATAAAATACTCTTATATATCCTAATAACATTAGGGGACTAATTAATTAAAAAAAAAGAGTTTAATTAATTATTCCGAATAATATTGGGAGCATAATTAATTAAAAGATTTTAATTAATTAAAATAAAACAAAATTTCTTAATTGTTAAGGAGGGTTGCCCACATCTATAAATACGACGAGTCTTATTATGGGTAGAGTGGTTGTTGACTTTTACACAACATACGTAATTCCAATTGTTGGAGAGTACGCTCCTTTTCTATTAGAAATAGAAAAAACTAGGATTTTGTCAAACACCCTTCTTTTTGAATATTCCTTCTTCCTTGGTGAATCACCTCTAGAGGCCAAACACTTGGGTGGATAACTTTGATCAAAGAAAGGAACCAAACCCGGTGGATTCAAGTTGAATGCGAAAAGGATTGGAGGTGAACTTGTACCTAAGGAAGCTCGAATCTTCAAGGGTATGATTCTTGTTCTTCATATCTTTTCATTTAATTAATAATTGTGTGTAATTGTGTAACTCTGATATTTACACGTTTCCGCTTATTTTGTGCAATTTGATTGCATTCATGAATATTACAAACCTAACAATTCCCCCCATACTAGAAATACACCACCCCTTTATGATTCTCCATACTAAAAGAAAATCAAAAGAAATGGAACTAGCAATAAGGAATATTACCTTAAGAACTCTTTGGTATTCTTGACAAACTCTAAAACCAAGCTTCAAAGTAGATGATTTGGTTGAGTCTAGCTCTTTCTCTCTCTCAAAATATAAGTTGGTAATTTGAAAAACTCTCAAAATACCAATTCTAGCTTCCTATTTATAGGCAAATGAAATGGAGGGCAATTTAGTCATTACACCACCACCTCCTTACTATTCTACACTTTGTCAGCAAGTAAAATACTTGGTGACCAAGTGATATGCTTGCCTTGCACACCAAGTGGCCGACCCACAATGCCCATGGGTCATCCCCATGGGTTGCCCCATGGGTTTTACCCATTCGGTGACCCACCGGTTCGATCCATGATTTGGTTTTTCTCGCATTGGGCTTAATCCATATAATATTGGGCTTTGACTTGGGCTTAACACATTAATTCATTTGGCTTGCTCATTTAATTGTTTGGACTAGACATAATCCAAACAAATGAATTCATATTAAGTCTTAACTTAATTCCATAATACTAATCGTATTCTATATGTATAATTCATGTATTCTTTCCGTTTAATACTCGTACGATAATCGTATTGTACTTTGTAGTAACTCATCCTATTATACATAGATACTAGATAGTATCATATTTGTATAACACATGCTTTAACTATAACAGAATTCCTTCTACGCGTTTCATTTCCTTCTCGAAAATCGTTATACTCAACCCTTAGGTTTTAAGTCCGCATGTGAAAACTTCATTTGCCATAAATAAAATATCATTAGATATTTCACCTTATCTTGATATTCTATCATTATGCGTTTCTCGGAATTTCAAAATAATTTCCCGAACAGAAACGGATGAATAGTGGTTTTACAGGAATTTCTCAGAAAACATTTATTTTCTTCTTGGAAATTCTAAACATTTAATTCTAGCACGTAGCCAGATTACTAACCATATAAGCACATTCTAGGTCAGAGAACGACCTTCACATAGCTTACTCACAAAATAATCAATTAAATTCATTTAATACACATAATCAAATAAAAATTTAATTATCATAAAAATTCAATTTTCTCGGGCGTTACAAGAACTCGTACTCAATCCTATATTCTCTACCTATACCCTACCTATCTAGTATACACCTTAGAAAAGAATCACCATATCAATAGGTATAGAGCAAATAGCGCGACATAGACATTTCAATGATTATTAGTGCAAGAAACTAAGTGGTTGTTACACCAAGTACAATTCCCCACTCACAACAAGGAATCATAGAACTCAGCTGCTAACATGAGTCCTCAATTGAAATCCCCACTTAATACTAACTCCCTTCTTAATACGAATTTTATTCAACTTATATTCATAATCCTTTCCTGAATCTGTACCAATTCATAGTACAACTTACACACAACATTCTTGCTGTAAACTTTTCAATCATTCGATTGATTCTATTCCATGTTATAACTTTATCAGATCATGGGGTGATCTCATCATATATATTACAATTCATTTTCTATATTATGATCATTATGTTTTATGATCTCCTATCCCTGTACCTTTAGTGTTTTAGACTCTATCTATTCACCATTACTGTTCACCTTTATTATAAGAGTTAAGGAACTCTGGGTCTTTACAACCAACCGAGATTCGTCTTTGAATCTTACCGACACACTAACTCTATTTGAGTTAGACATAATCCTAATCACTGCGGTTATTAGTCTCAAGTAACCATACCTAAGGTTCATAACCAATAGCTTTGATAACAACTGTAGCATCCCCAAATCCCGGTCCTAATCACCAAGGATTTGGTATACTAATTCTATAACTGTTGCAGGAGATATAAACATAAATTGTTTATACATTAAACATTACACACTAACCCCAAGGTCGAGAACCTTCACATAAAACCTAAATCAATATCCTATCTAACATATAATGTTATTATTATACAATACTGTTACAAATTTTAGCCGCAAATATAATCCCAAGCTGAACTTAACTTTGACTTTTCCTAGTTTTTGACGTATTTGCCTTAATCTGCAATGTTTATCATGATATAGCAAGGGTAAGCAATAAATTTGCCCAGCAAGTTTAAGCTCAATTAATTAAGGATATATCATGATGGAAAGATTTTGAATAATAATTGGCTAACATTCAACAATAGTAATTATGAACTAGCATGGACAAATTTTTATAGCTGAACGAACATGGAACATGAACATATCAATTATATTTGGACCGAATAGTAATGAAAGTGATCAACCTTTCATACCTGATGAACACATGCAATATGTACATAGTACGATTCAATAATTCATAGACATGGAAATCAACAATGATTAACCACAAGTTAGAAGAATAGTTCAAGAAAAACATGCATGATCCGTTGATTATCGTTTTGTAACTTATTTAGCTTTATCTGAAGACCTAATATTAATAATATTGATTTCCAAGTTAGAATAATATCATCACATTATAATACTATTATATATATATATTAATAAAATAACCTAAACACATAACCCTATCAATTTATACAACACATAAGACCTAGTATTAAGTTAAACTTTTGTAGTCTGAGTTGAATCCGGCATAATTCTGACATCCCGACTGTGATGCCCCCAAAATAGGTATACATCACCTATTCCGAGTCGCCAGATATCACACTATAAAAGTCAATTACAAACTTCATTTATTAATTGTTGAATCGTCAAATGATGAATACGACCATAGTTAAACCGTGAGTTTTAATACAAATGTATGTAACTCTCACTAATTGCCTTCTAACCACAACCTTACAATGGTACTTTACATAAAAGTACAGTCAAAAACTGTTTTAGAAATTAAAATCTTTGGGAAGTGCTCAAGGAAACCTTCATACATGGGTGGCCATGCGTCTAGGTTATGATAGATATCATATGTCCACAGAATTAAGAAAAACGAAAAAGATTACTATTATTTTCTTTCCAATGGTGAGTCTTCTCTTGACATATAACTATCTCCACTGTCTCTAAGTGAAAATTATATTTCAAATAAACTCCAAGATCATATAGGTAGTGCTCGTAGATATACTTAGCAAGTGGATGTGCACACAACTACATCTTATGATAATACGAGGTTGTATGTCATTAGACATCTTGTATGATAGTGGCAAAACACCCTTCCAAAGTTGGGTTCACCTCACCCTATTCGGTTCACCAAAATTAAATATCAAATGACGTATACAATACGACACACTTATCTAAAGTTCTCAATAAAATTATTACCATACTATTTAGGGAGAACCTCAACAGCTATAGACCACCATTCTATTCCGTTGTTATCCCCGCTCGACTCGGCAACACTCTTATTACCTGAAAGGAATTGTGAAGCAAAAGGGTGAGCACAACTAGCCTAGTAAAGAATATCATAACTAAAGATAATTAAATTATCAATAGTTTTCGTCAATAATAAATCAGAGATTTAGAACATATGGTAGATGATAAAACTTTTCAACCATAGTTGCAGCGGAACGAGCAATCCATTAAAAGAGTCAAATAGACCATCAGGTCTATTATCTTCTCCATGTTAAAAGTCCACCAATAATGTTTTATCCCTGTAACATCAATCAACAATTCATGTCCACAATCATATGAATAACTCATAATCATATTTATGATTCTAAATTCCTTTTCACACCCAGGACAAAGATAATTTTCATCACCTATCTTCACTTAAAACATCAAAAATCATGGTTATACCAAATCATAATTCCTGCTCATAATCAAACTAATAAATTCATCTTTTTTACTACCAAAGATATACAATCAGATAACTAATAACCAACAGTTCATCTTTGCACTATAGGCCAAATATATACAAATCAGAAACTAATAACCAATAATTCATCTTTGCACTACAGCCAAAGATATAAAATCAGTAAAATCAATAATATCGAGACTCGATTTTAATAGTATCACGACCACGAATTATCCATGCACTATGGGCCAAGGATATTTTTGTTTTCAATTACGGTCATGATTATACCAAATAATCCCTGGTCATAATCATACCAAGTCCATCTATGCACTACGGGCAAAAGATGACTTTTACTACATCATTTGTAACATTACGGTAATGATTATACCCAATAATTCCTGGTCATAATCATACCAAGTCCATCTATGTACTTAAGTCACGAATGACTTTCAACACAATATAAGCATGAGGATCATGACAACGATATAAAGAATCAATCAAATGAGATAAAGGATAAATATTAAATATTTATAATATAAATTTACTAGGGTTCAAGAATATCCCAATATTATCAATCACTTAATAATCTCATAATCTAATATCATTAATATTATAACAATATTTTAATTATTTATTAAACTTATAAATAATTTATTTTAATTATTTACACTTTACCAATTAATGCATTTAATCATTCAAAAATGTCATACTCATAAGATTTCATCACCAATGATCAAATTCCTTATCAAATATCTGCATATACCCTATATAGGATTCCCAAGCTATAAAATCCTATTTACAAATTTTCAACTTCACATAACATATTTAACTCATATACTCACAACTAGTGCATTTTCATGAAAAATACCAAATAAGTCCCAAAAATATTTCTTTTCTGGGAATTTAGCAGAATATAGTCCGATATTGAACATTTATTTTTCTCAGAATTTTTAAAATTTATTTACTATTTTTCATAAATCAATTTATAATTAATTCCTTAAGAAATTATCTACCTCAAGTTTAACTCCAGAAACTCCCAAATCTTGGCAGGATCTTACACATATTAACGTGATCTTCCAGTTTAAATTTCATGGTCATCAGAGTTATAGAACTCCGGTTATATCATTTTTTGTCCAAAAAAACTAAAAATTGAAATGGTAATAACTTGCTCATTTTAAGTCAGAATATGCTCATTTTTGGACAGAAGGTACTTTATACCATATATTTTCATGTCCCAAAAGGCCGAAATTTTCCTCACAAATTAATTGGCCGAAACAGCCCTTTTAAACTTTATGGCAGTAGCCTTTTTCAGAATTTGCAGCTTTTGACTCCTTTGCTAAAATTAGTCCACACGAAAATCTACAACACCTTTTCCAGTGATTCCACCTGAATAAGTTAGAAAACTCATAGATCTAACTTTAGAACTTAACCACACTCAAAAATTCGAAATATAATAGGAGATATGGTCAATTGAATTTCATGTTCCATTTTCTCCCAAAATCTGATTTTTAACCCTTTGTGAATTCTAAGAAACTTTCATGTTTTCACATAATAACCAACATAACTCATCATAACAATTACTAATACTACATATACTCATGATTTTTATCATTCCAATGCTTTTATTATGACTTTCATCATAATCCACGTAAACAGATCATTTCCATAATTTAATAAGGAATGAATACAAAGGATCGTTCACCATGCATGTGGTAATCCACATAGACAGGTTATTCCAACAGAATAATAAAGAATGGGATAACTAAAGAATTCACCATGCTTGCGATAGATCGCATAGACAGGTTATTTTTAACAAAATAATAAAGAAGCGGAACGTGTCAAAGCGTAATTCAGACCGGATGCGAGGATATTCCAAATGTAATAATAAATAATGGAACCAGGTCATGCGTAAACGCACAGATAGGATATTCCGACAGAATAACAAAGAATGGAATAATAGAAGAATTTTACCATGTACGCAAAGTGATTTTAGCATAGATAGGTTATTCCAATATAATATATTCTAATTATTGTCTAATAAAACAAATAACTTTATAAAAGTATTCTGTTTTATATAAAAAAAATTACTATACAAAATACTATGCATAATAGAATATAATATATTCTATTTATAGTCTAATAAAACGAATAACTTTATAAAAGTATTCTGTTTTATATAAAAAGCTTTTCTATTTAATTACATTAATAATACTTATAAAACAAAACGTCATCATCATTATTATAATTCACACTATTAATCCACCAGGTCGTTCCCAGGAAAGAGGGGACTTTCCGATAAGGATTTCTCCCTATTGGCGCGCAATTAGGTGACCAAACCTCTCCTTGGCAGAACTTCTAGACATCGTTAATATTGTAAATAATAATATTAATAACTTTGTTATCTTAATTATTAATTTAATAATATATAAAATATCGACAATAATTGAATCAAACTGAGTGACTTCTCACGTAAGCATTAATAATCAATACCGTGTGCTTCTATGCAACCACGCGTATTTTACCACCGATTCTTTTATGACAACTTGCTTACTTTGAAAAATTTTCAAATGTCACACTTAACTTTAAACTTTTATCAATTTAACTATTCACCAAAATAGAAAAATTAAATTCTTTTATTTCATAAAATTCGGGGTCTCACACCGACGGTCTAGTCGGACAATTCTTGAGCCTACTAATCAAAAGACTCGATCTAAACACTTAACAATTATCTTATATAATTTATTAGTCAATAATATTTTTAAAAGACTCGTAATAATTTTCAAATTATTATTACCATTTATCATGATTTTTCAATCATTAATATCATATTTATATGATTTAAATATAATATAATTTTGTTGTCATTAAAATTTATTTAAAAGTAAATATTAATGAAAATTATTACGTAATATTATAATATATTTATAATATATCAAAGTATTTTTAATACTTTAAAATCATGTTTAAATGATTTGTAAACAATTAAATTCATTATCCAATAATTGCCATTAATATTAAAATATTAATATTTTCATGACAAAATATCAAAAGTTATATTTTATAAATTAAAATATGTTTATGACACTTAAATCATTTTTATATGATTTTTAAATCTTTTATTCTATTTTTCCATAGTTTATTTAATTCATTTATCAAATAAATTAATTACCATTAATAATAAAATTATTAATAAAATTCATCACAAAATATTAAAAGTCATCAAAAATAACTTAAAATATTTTCTAACACCATAATATATTTTAAATGATTTTTATATATTAAAATCATTTTAAAATAATTTATTTAATATTATAATTAAATAAATTAAATACCATTAAAATTCCAAAAATATTAAATATATATGAAATATATTCAAAATTATTAAAAACTCATTTTTAGGCTTTTAAGTAATTTTTATGTATTTTTAATAATTAAAAACTAATTTTTTCTATTTATTTAATAAAAATAATAATTTTTGAAAAATAATTATCGCTAAAGGGCGCCTATAGCGACAAAACCGTCTCTATAGGTGTACTTCATGTTCTTGAGCCAAACCCAAAAACTTATGTCAGTGTTCGAGTCATCATGTTTGACCAGTCTTAGATTCATGATTATAAGGTTTCTGGGCAACTTAATGAGTTAATGTTGTAGTACTGATGTAGTACTACAACCCTAAATAAGTTACATGACCAAATCCTAACACAACAGAGAGATCAAAGCTTCGAAAAACTTGTCAGAAGTTGTTCTTCATTTCTAGGTTTTCCAGAACTGAAGAACAGTTCGAGATGACCACTTCTGATCCTCATAACATGCAATATGGGCTTTCTTTGTATGATATGGAGGTTCAAATATGCACTAGAGATGTTAAGGTACAATTCTATAGCATTAGATCATCATAACAACAAAAAATCTAAGAGATCTTAGCCGATAAATGTAGTGGTCAGGAACTGCCCCTTGAAGATCAGGGTTATCCAAAAACCTTCATAAGGCAGTTTCGTCAACCCTACTTTGACCACAATTATAATCATTTTTTATCATGATTTCGGTAAAGTAAAGGCTTAAATGTATAGCCTACATGTCAGTCTATAAGATCTAACCAAAAAAATGACCTAACTAACAAAGAGCAGCAAGATCAAAGGCCTGCAATATCACTGTCAGAGTTTTCGGGGCAATCTGGGTTACCGAGAAATGAATTTCGTGCTCGGTCAACGCACTTTGACCGCTTATAACTGGTAATCTATACATGATCTAACCCTGATTTCAGTTTCAGATCATAGTCGACATGACATAGAACATATCCATAACATAAAACACAACAAACAAAAAGCAGAGAAGGATCTAGGGCCTCTGACATTCGGCTGTCAGAAAATATTTTAAGGTTCATAGTCAGTTTCTAAAAACTTGATTTTTGAGCACTTTGATGCAATGGATCTAAGTTTTAGCAACCCAGATCACTCATTGACACCCTCTAACACAACTTAAAACAACAAATCATAACAAATAACATGGATCATATAAATTTCTAAGTTTAGGGTTTATACCTCTTCTAAGCATTGATCTTGGATTTTGATTCTTGATGTTTGATCTTGGCAAGCTACGGTTTGATATTGACTTATCTTCTTACTCCCTTTCACTCTCATTTTCGGATTTAGAGAGAGAGAGAGAGAGAGAGGATGGTCTTGGTTGGTTTGCTAAGTAAAGTAAGAGACTTTCTCTTACTTTTTTAATTTTTATAAACTTTGATGCAATGTATATGTCTAATATAATGCCTGATTTTTGGGATTTTAACACATGGCTAGAGCTAGGGTTGGTTACCAACTACATCTAGGGCAAAATATACAAGTTAACTAATAAAGAATGTAAAATGGCATTTTAGTCATTTGATTCATAATTTTAATGGCAAATTGGTAACTTGTGCAAATCATCAGGGTTAAAACCTATGGTTTTTAAAAATCAATTTTCTAGGATTTCTAATTTATGTTTACAAAATAGAAAATTAATATTTCTTAATTATAATTAGGATTCTATAATTATACTAAGATTTTCTAATCATAAATTCAAGCTTGCTAATTAGGATTAATATATCCTAATTAAAATTGTTAATTTAGCAATTAGGTCCATAATTGTATATTACGGTTTGAACGGAATAATTAGGGTTTTATAATAACCCAATATTTTCAATAAGAAATTTTATGAATAATTTTTTTTATTTATATATATAAGGGTTGGAATATATGCAAAGTAAAGTATATGTAAATATCAGATAAATAAAATTATTTATTAGGTGTAACTAAGTTTTTTTAGAATTATTGATCATAGTAGATTATATTTTTATAATAAATTAATCTTGTAATAAATATTTATTATTTATTTTCCATGAAAATATGATTATTGTATATATGATATGGATTTTATGATATGTATTTATTATATTAATTAAGTTAATTATTTTAAGTTAATTAATAATGGTATCTATGAAGGTTATATAGGATATGAATTTAAAACCCTAAGTCCGAATTTTGAATAAGGTATGAGAATAATAATATAATATTATTTATATTTGATAATATAAACATGTTTTTATATGTGTGTAATGTTAATGTGTGGAACAATTTTAGTAAAACAATATAAAATCCTAGCATTACTGATAAACTATAGTACAGAGTCAAATATGACTGTAATGTTTGTTAAGTTATTAGTTATGTAATTAATGACTATTATTATGATTAATGTTAATTAGGTAAACCCTAATTAATACTCCCTTCGTCCCATGATAAAAGTCCTGGGGGACTTTTCACGCATATTAAGAAGAGGAATGAAATGACGAAATTGCCCATAATAATATGTCATTAATTATGGAGAGAGAATTAGAATAAGAAAAATATAAGATATTTAATGTTACGGGTATAATAGGAAAAAATGTGTAAAAGTTTAGTTATTAATGGAAAGTAGACATTTAACATAGGACTACCCAAAATAGTAATAAGGACTTTTATCATGGGACGGAGGAAGTATTTAGAAACTTTAATTACTAGATTAGAACCCTAATTGCTAAGTTATAAACCCTAATTATTAATTTAGCAAGCTTTTGGTAATTAGTACATTATAAAGGCTAATTTACAAATCCTAGCTGATTAGGGGACCTAGTGTAATTAGGGAACCCTAATCAACATTCTTAGAAACTAAGATTTCTATTTTTGCCCTTAATACATAATTCTAGATTTAGAGCTTAGGAAACCTTAGGGTTAAACCCTAAGGGTCAAACCCTAAAGATTAGAATAAATTGTCAACCTTGCCACTAAAAGTAAAAACCAAATGATCAAATTGCCCTTCTTGCATTATTTAATAGATAACTTGTAAAACTTGCCATAACATTAGTTGGTGACCAACTTTAGCTAGCCATGTGGTCTAGTACTAGCCTTTAATCAGCCAAAACCTGCCCTCGTGATCAGCCATGGTCCTTGCATCAAATTATATATGGATAGAGAGAGAGGAAAGTTCATAATTTTGTCCCAAATGTTCACAAACACACCACCAAGCTTCTTTCTCTCTAACCCACGAATTGTTTGAGCATTTCAGTCCCATAAGCAAGCCCCACGTTTACTATTAGAATATCAGAAGCATTAGATCAAGAATTTGTTCAAGAAAGGTAAACCCTAAGCCAAGAATATTTGATCTTGTATGCTATGTTGGATTTGATGTTAGAATGTTTAGATATGTTGTATGAGGTGTAAATTAGTGATCTGGGTTGCTAAATAGTGGATCCATAACATTTATATGCTCGAATTTATGTTTTTACTAAATTTGGGGAATTTTCAAAAGTGGTCTGACAACCAAATGTCAGACCACATAGATCTTTATCTGGTTATCATTTTTGTATTTTTAATGTTTAAACATGTAGTGTGCAATGAGGTCTGTGATCTAGAACTTGTAGCAGGACCAGATCATGCTTATGATGTCAGATAATCATGGTCAAACACCGTTGACCGAGCTTGACCAATGAGTTTTTGGGTAACCCAGAAACCCAAAACCAGTGCCTGACAAGCTGTTGTCAAGCCATGATCTGTCAGTTGTTTATTTTTTTAATCTGTTCTTGCAACCATGTTGTAGTGTGTTAGTTTAACTATGGAATAATGCTTTTAGAACACCTAAACATTAATCAGGATTATTGCAATGGCCAGTCAAACCAGGCAGGAGGATCACAACATACGCTTTCTGGGTAACCCAGAAAGCTTATGAGTGTGAGTTCTGACATGGGTTGACCGGATCATATATGCTTGAAGTAAAGTTGTTATATGTCATTTAAGTGATGGATCTTTTCCTTGTCATGCTGGCTACACACTACACCTACTATATCACACAAATGTTTCAAGAACAACAAGTTGTAGGAACCCAAAAGTGGACAGTCGAACTGTTCTTCATTTCTGGGTAACCCATAAAATGAAGAACAACTCTGACAACCATTTTGCATGCTTAGATCTCTTTGGTGTTATGCTATTTGGCCATGTTTATTGTTGAAGGATGTAGTGTTACATTATTTCTACAAGCTGTGATCGATAGTTAGCCTAGAAACACATTACACAGTGAATGATCAAGAACTACTTAAGCTTGTTCTTGAGCCTCAAGAACACCTAAGGCGACACTGTCGCTAAAGGCTATAGCGACAAACTTATTAATTTTAATTATATTAATTTCTAAAAATCATTTAAAAATAGTAAATAAATTCTAAAAATTACAAAATCAGTTTTAAAAATTATTTTAAGTTATAAAAATTAACTTTTAATAATTTGACATATTTTTCATAAATATTAGTAATTATTTGAATATTATTGATATTGAATTTATTTAATAAATGCATTAAATAAATAAATTAAAAATGATTTTATTATATTAAAAATTATTTTAAATGATAATAAGGTATTTAATAATATTTTAAGTTATAAAATGTAACTTTCAATATTTTAATGCAAATTTCATTAATTATTTAATATTAATGATATTAGATTTATTTAATAATTATATTAAATAAATTAGTTTAAAAATAATTTTTATTTTATAAAAATCATTTTAAATGGAAATAAAGAGTTTAACGATATTGAAGTTATAAAATATAACATTTAATATTTTAAGATAAATTTCATTAATTATTTAATATTAATGATATTAGATTTATTTAATAATAATATTAAATAAATAGTTTTAAAATGGTTTTATTAATTTAAAAATCATTTAAAAGGATATATTTGAATTAAAAATATTTTAAGTTATAATTAATGACTTTTAATATTTTGATAGATAAAGCATTAATTTTTAAATATTAATGGTAATTATTTAGAAATGATTTTAAATGTTTTAAAAAATCATTTAAGGGTAATATTAGTACTTTAAAAATATTTTGAGTTATTATAAAATAACTTTGATATTTTGGTAAGGGTTGCATTAATACTTTAATATTATTTAAATATTAATGATAATAGAATTGTTTAATATTTAAATCATTTAATAATGATTTCGGTGTTTGAAAAATTATGAATTATAATAATTAATGATAAATTATTATAAATCATTTATAAATAATATGATTGATATTTAAATTATCTAGATTAATATTTGAATTACAGATTATAGTTTTATCAATGATAAACTCCAAAATTACCCAATAAAGCCGTCGGTACACCAAAATGCTACAGAATTTGATTCAAACCTATATAGTTTGATTGTATAAGTGTTTGTTTGTGTCTTAATGACTGATATAACTATGTGACAATGTGATTAGGTTATGTATTAACTGTAAATAATAGTATGATGTGTTATGATATGTTATTCTAATCAATAGAACAATCTTATAAGTGATAGGTTGTTGAATTAAGGATAGAACTAAGTGTAAGCAGCAGACGAGGCAAGTATCCTACCTTTGCATTTTCTTTATGCAATGGAAATGAGTAAGAAGTTTCAGAATTATATTATTATTGTACCAAATTATTAACCTTGTTGTTATATATGTTATATCCGATCATTGATTATCAACATGGTACTATATGGTAATTTAGATATTTATATTCTATTCGTTAATTTCTAAATATGGTTATTCAAGTGTCCTCGCATGGATAATCATTGTATTTAATCACATGTTGATATAGTTATATATATATATATATATGCCTATTGATACCAGTATGTATACATGAAGTAAGAGTCGTCTAAGCTATTTTGACCAGCTAGACACAAATTTAGAAATATCGTTGAATATGATAAAATCTTTTTGTATCCAATCAAATTATTTTTATTCGGATTCCAGACTAAGTATGAACATCCCGATCAAGGGAAAACTTTTATGCGCCCAAGGTGAACAGAGTGAACTATAATATCGTTCTTGCATGTAGTATTGATCAATACAAGGCATAACGGGTTGATCACCCCCCGTGCCCGTATGTTATGATGGTTTACAGATGAAGTTCTATTAAACCTTTTCAAAAATTGAGAATAATGTTCATAGTATGTCACCTTAACCCTATTTATAGTTAGTACGTAGTTTTAAAAATTTGATAGAGAATTGTTATGATATTATTATCAGTTCAGATTACTTCACAACTTTTGATTTGTTGTAGAATGGTAGTACAAAGAAAATATTTAACCCTTTCAGCTAATATTTATAATTGTTATTACTTACTGGGCACTCAAATGCTCATCCTTGCTTAAATTAAAAGTTTTCAGTTAAGTATGACCAGCCAGAGAACTCTGCCAGGAATAAAGGGAAAGGAAAGCTGTCAGAATAATTTGTGTTATCTTATGTAATAGCTATACTTAAATAAGATGATGTTATTTATTATCTATCATGTAATGAATGATTTAAGGTCGCGTACCTGGGATTTAGACAACTCTGATATGTAATTAAGTTTGATATTTATGATAAATTATTATTATTCCGCTTAAAGAAATGGTATCGTGAAGCACTGAATTCGAGACTTTAAATTTATCCAAATATTATCAATCACTTAATAAACTCTTAATCTAATATTATTAATATTATAATAATATTTTAATCACTTCTTAAACTTATAATCAATTTATTTCAATTATTTAAACTTTACCAAATAATGCATTTAATCATTCAAAAATGTCATACTCATAAGATTTCATCACCAATGATCAAATCCCTCATCAAAAATCTGCATATACCCTATATAGGATTCCCAAGCCATAAAATCCTATTTTCCAACTTTGTTACTTCACATAACATATTTAACTCATTTACTGATAACTATATCATTTTGATGAAAAATACCAAATCAGTCCCAAAAATATTTCTTTTTTGGGATTTAGCAAAATATAGTCCCATATTGAACATATATTTTTCTCGGAATTTTTAAAATTCATTTACTATTTTTCATAAATCATTTTCTAATTAATTCCTTAAGAAATTAGCTACCTCAAGTTTAACTTCAGAAATTCCCAAATCTTGGAAGGATCTTACATATGCTAACGTGATCTTCCAGTTTAAATTTCATAGTCATCGGAGTTATAGAACTCCGGTTATAGTATTTTTCGTCGGAAAAACCTAAATATTGAAATGGTCATAACTTGCTCATTTTAAGTCGGAATGAGCTCATTTTTGGACAAGAGGTACTTTATACCATATATTTTCATGTCCCAAAAGGCCGGAATTTTTCTCACAAATTAAGTGGTCGAAAATGCCCTTTTAAATTTCTGGGCAGTAGCTTTTTCATAATTTACAGCTTTTGTCTCCTTCGCTAAAATCAGTCCACACAAAAATCTACAATACTAGAAAACGCATAGATCAAACTCTAGAACTTGACCACACTCACAAATTCGAAATATAATAGGAGATATGGTCCATTGAATTTCATGTTCCATTTTCTCCCAAAATCTGATTTTCAACCCTTTGTGATTTCTAAGAAACTTTTATGTTTTCACATAATAACCAACATAACTCATCATAACACTTACTAATACTTCATATATCCATGATTTTCATCAGTCCAATTCTTTTATTATGACTTTCATCCTAATCCATGTAAATAGATCATTTTCACAATTTAATAAGGAATGAATACAAAGGATCATTCACCATGCATGTGGTAATCCACATGTATGAGTTATTCCAACGAGAATAATAAAGAATGGAATGGCGAAGAATTCACTATGCATGCGATAGATCGAGCAGACGAGTTATTCTCAGCGAATAATAAAGAACGGAATTAGGTCAAAGCGTAATTCGCAATCGATAATGATATTTCAACAAAGATAATAAATAATGGAACTGGGTCATGCGAACGATACGGACGAGGATATTCCGGCGAGAATAATAAAGAATGAAATAAGAGAAGAATTTCACCATGTATGCGAAGACTTAGCATATGAAAGTTATTCCAACATAATAATAAGGAATGGAATAATAGAAGAATTTCACCATGTATAGGGTAGTCCGCGTATACAGGTTATTCCAACACAATAATAAAGAATGGAATAACAGAAGTTCTCTTCATGAATACGAAAGAAATAATACCCCTTACGAGTACAACAAATAATATCCCTTACCTTAGAACAAACTGGATATAGGAGTAGTAAAGTAGCATAATACTTTTCTTCTTTCTCTCTATAGTTTCTCTCTATAGAGTTTCAGTGAATTCGTAAGAAATAATGAAGGTATGAGCTTCTATTTGTAGGAGAATGGACTGAATAGTAACTAATTCCTGAACGGTCCAGATTGATTTACTTTTAAAAGGACGATCCAGATTGGTTTACTATAAAATATTATAATAAAACAAAATCTTTTAAATAAAATATAATATATTCTATTTATAATCTAATAAAACAATAACTTTATAAAAGTATTCTGTTTTATATAAAAAGATTTTATTATACAAACATATGCAGCACTATACATAATAAAATATAATATATTCTAATTATTGTCTAATAAAATAAATAATTTTATAAAAGTATTCTGTTTTATATAAAAAGATTTTACTATACAAAATACTATGCATAGTAGAATATAATATATTCTATTTATAGTCTAATAAAAGGAATAACTTTATAAAAGTATTCTGTGTTATATAAAAAGTTTTCTATTTTATTACATTAATAATACTAATAAAATAAAACTTCATCATCATTATTATAATTCACACTATTAATCGACCAAGTCGTTCCCAGGAATGAGGGGGCTTTCTAATAAGGATTTCCCCCTAATGGCGCGCAATTAGGTGACCAAACCTCTCCTTGGCAGAACTTCTAGACATCGTTAATATTGCAAATAATAATATTAATAACTTTGTTATCTCAATTATTGATTTAATAATATATAAAATATCGACAATAATTGAATCAAACTGAGTGACTTCTCATGTAAACATTAATAATCAATATCGTGTGCTACTATGCAACCACGCGTATTTTACCACCGATTATTTTATGACAACTTGCTTACTTTGAAAATTTTTCAAATGTCACCCTTAACTTTAAACTTTTATCAATTTAACTATTCACCAAAATAGAAAAATTGAATACTTTTATTTCATAAAATTCGGGGTCTCACAATTTCCCCTCCTTATGAAATTTTGCCCTCGAAATTTACGTACGTACCTGGTATTTCGAAGAGATGAGAATACCTTGCTTTCTTTTCAAATTGTACCTTCCCGGTTATTTACTCTGTATCATGATTTTTCCATTGCTCATCTCCCGTGTTTCAGATATCCTTCTAGAATATACTTAAAACAAGGTTAATTGACATATCATAATTTGTCAACTTATCAAGTAAACAATTTCAGCTTAGGTAAGTCACACACTAGCGACGTATTTTACTCGTCTCTCCCATCCTAGTTTTAGACTCATATCTCCACCAACGACCATATCCCTAAGCTCTAATACCAAATGTGATGCCCCCAAAATAGGTATACATCACCCATTCTGAGTCGCCAGATATCACTCTATAAAAATCAAATACAACTTCATTTATACACCGTTGAACTGTCGTGCAGAGTACGACCACAGTTAGACTGTGAGTTTTAATACAAATGTATGTAACTCTCATGGTGCCTCGACCACAACCATACAATGGTACGTTACATAAAAGTACAGTCAAAAAATGTTTTAGAAATTAAAATCTCTGGGAAGTGCTCAATGAAACCTTCGTACATGGGAGGCCATGCGTCTAGGTTATGATAGATATCATATGTCCACAGAATTATCCTTGGTTGACCCAATAGACCCCAAAGAAAAATGAGAAGATTACTATCATATTCTTTCCAATGGTGAGTCTTCTCTTGACATATAACTATCTCCAAGTGAAAATTGTATTTCAAATAAACTCCAAGATCGTATAGGTAGTGCTCGTAGATATACTCAGCAAGTGGATGTGTACAACCCTATCTTATGATAACACGAGGTTGTATGTCATTAGACATCTTGTATGATAGTGGCAAAACACCCTTCCAAAGTTGGGTTCACCTTACCCTATTCGGTTCACCAAAATTAAATATCAAATGGCGTATACAATACGACACACTTATCTAAAGTTCTCAATAAAATTATTTCCATACTATTTAGGGAGAACCTCAACAGCTATAGACCACCGTTCTATTCCCCTGTTATCCCTGCTCGACTCGGCAACACTCTTATTACCTAAAAGGAATTGTGAAGCAAAAGGGTGAGCACAACTAGCCCAGTAAATAATATCATAACTAAAGATAATTAAATTATCAATAGCTTTCATCAATAATAACTCAGAGATTTAGAAAATATGGTAGATGATAAAACTTTTCAACCATAGTTGCAGCGGAACGAGCAATCCATTAAAAGAGTCAAATAGACCATCAGTTCTATTATCTTCTACATGTTAAAAGTTCATCAATAATGTTTTATCATTGTAACATCAATCAACAATTCCTGTCCACAATTATATGAATAACTCATAATCATAATTGTGATTCTGAATTCCTTTTCGCATCCGGGCGAAGATAATTTACATCACCTATCTTCACACGAAACATCAAAAAAATCATGGTTATACCAAATCATAATTTTGCTTTCATAATCATACTAATAATAAATTCATCTTTGCACTACGAAGAAAGATATATATAATATAACCAATAATCAATCAATATACATTCAATATATATGCACTATACGGGACAAAGATATACAATTTGTAAAACCAATAATCTTTGAGACTCGACTTAATAGTATCCGACCACGAATTATCCATGCACTACGGGCCAATAATATTCGTGTTTTCCATTACGATCATGATTATCTGAATAATCCACGATCATAATCATACCAAGTCCATCTATACTCTACGAGCCAAAGATGACTTTTACCACATCATTTATAACATTACGATCATGATTATACAAGAATAATCACAGTGGTCATAATCATACCAAATCCATCTATGCACGTAAGTCAAAGATGACTTTCACAACACAATATAAGCATGAGGATGAATGTTATAAAGAATTAATCAAATGAAAATAAAGGATAAATATTAAAGACTTTAAATTTATCCAAATATTATCAATGTTATTAATCACTTAATAATCTCATAATCTAATATTAATATTATAATAATATTTTAATCACTTCTTAAACTTATAAACAATTTATTTCAATTATTTAAACTTTACCAAATAATGCATTTAATCATTCAAAAATGTCATACTCATAAGATTTCCTCACAAATGATCAAATCCCTCATAAAATCCTATTTTCTAACTTTGTTACTTCACATAACATATTTAACTCATCTACTCATAACTAGATCATTTTGATGAAAAATACCATATCAGTCCCAAAAATATTTCTTTTCTGGGATTTCGCAGAATATAGTCTCATATTGAACATATATTTTTCTCGGAATTTTTAAAATTCATTTACTATTTTTCATAAATCATTTTCTAATTAATTCCTTAAGAAATTAGTTACCTCAAGTTTAACTTCAGAAATTCCCAAATCTTGGAAGGATCTTACATGTGTTAACGTGATCTTCCAGTTTAAATTTCATGGTCATCGGAGTTATAGAACTCCGGTTATAGCATTTTTTGTCGGAAAAACCTAAATATTGAAATGGTCATAACTTGCTCATTTTAAGTCGGAATGAGTACATTTTTGGACAAGAGGTACTTTATACCATATATTTTCATGTCCCAAAAGGCCGGATTTTTTCTCACAAATTAAGTGGCCGAAAATTCCCTTTTAAATTTCTGGGCAGTAGCTTTTTCATAATTTGAAGCTTTTGACTCCTTTACTAAAATCAGTCCACACGAAAATCTACAACACTAGAAAACGCATAGATCTAACTCTAGAACTTGACCACACTCACAAATTCGAAATATAATAGGAGATATAGTCAATTGAATTTCATGTTCCATTTTCTCCCAAAATCTGATTTTCAACCCTTTGTGATTTCTAAGAAACTTTCATGTTTTCACATAATAACCAACATAACTCATCATAACACTTACTAATACTATATATAGCCATATACCCATGATTTTCATCAGGTCCAATGCTTTTATTTTGACTTTCATCCTAATCCACGTAAAGGAGATCATTTTCACAATTTAATAAGAAATGAATACAAAATTTAAAGGATCATTCACCATTGCATGTGGTAATCCACATAGATATGTTATTCAAGAATAATAAAGAATGGAATAATGAAGAATTCACCATGCATGTGATAGATTGCAGCGAGATAGGTTATTCTCAGCGAATAATAAAAAAATGGAACTAGGTCAAGCGTAATTAGCATCGACGAGGATATTTCAAAAGAATAATAAATAAGCGGAACCGGTCGTGCGTAAAAGCGCACGAGCGAGGATATTCCAAGAAGGATAGAATAAAAAGCGAATAATAAAGAAAAGAATGAAATAATATAATAGAAGAATTTCACCATGTATGCGGTACTTTGCATAGACAAGTTATTCGAACATAATAATAAGGAATGGAATAATAGAAAAATTTCACCATGTATAGGGTAGTGTATCGAGTTATTCGCAAAATAATAAAGAATGAAATGGTTATTCTTGAATCTGAATAATAATAAAGAATGGAATAATAGAAGTTCTCTTCATGAATCTGAAAGAAATAATACCCTTACGAGTACAACAAATAATATCCCTTACCTTAGAACAAAGCTGGATATAGGAGTAGTGAAGTAGCATAATACTTTTCTTCTTTCTCTCTATAGTTTTCTCTCTAGAGTTTGGTGAATTAAGTAAAAAATAATGAAGGAATGAGCTTCTATTTATAGGAGAATGGGTGAATAGTAACTAATTCTGAAGCGGTCCAGATTGATTTACTTTTAAGCAGACGGATCCATATTGGTTTACTATAAAATATTATAATAAAACAAAATCTTTTTAAATAAAATATAATATATTCTATTTATAATCTAATAAAACGAATAACTTTATAAAAGTATTTTGTTTTATATAAAAAGATTTTATTATACTAACACTATCGCGAGGCATTATCAAAAACACTTATGCATAATAAAATATAATATATTCTAATTATTGTCTAATAAAAAAAATAACTTTATAAAAGTATTACATTTTATATAAAAAGATTTTACTATACAAAATACTATGCATAATAGAATATAATATATTCTATTTATAGTCTAATAAAATGAATAAATTTATAAAAGTATTGTGTTATATAAAAAGTTTTATATTTTATTACATTAATAATACTAATAAAACAAAACTTCATCATCCTTATTATAATTCACACTATTAATCGACCAGGTCGTTCCCAGGAAAGAGGGGGCTTTCCAATAAGGATTTCTCCCTATGGTAGCCTTGAATTAGGTGACTAAACCTCTCCTTCGTAGAACTTCTAGACATCGTTAATATTGCAAATAATAATATTAATAACTTTGTTATCTCAATTATTGATTTAATAATATATAAAATATAGAAAATAATTGAATCAAACTGAGTGACTTCTCACGTAAGCATTAATAATCAATACCGTGTGCTACTATGCAACCACGCGTATTTTACCACCCATTATTTTATGACAACTTGCTTATTTTGAAAAATTTTAAAATATCACCCTTAACTTTAAACTTTTATCAATTTAACTATTCACCAAAATAGAAAAATTGAATACTTTTATTTCATAAAATTCGGGGTCTCACAATTTCCCCTCCTTATGAAATTTCGCCCTGGAAATTTACGTACGTACCTGGTATTTCGAAGAGATGAGAATACCTTGCTTTCTTTTCAGATTGTACCTTCCCAGTTATTTCCTCTGTATCATGATTTTCCCATTGCTCATCTCCTGTGTTTCAGATATCCTTCTAGAATATACTTCAAAACAAGGTTAATTGACATATCATAATTTGTCAACTTATCAAGTAAACAATTTCAGCTTAGGTAAGTCACACAATAGTGACGTATATTACTCGTCTCTCCCATATTAGTTCTAGACTCATATCTCCACCAGCGACCATATCCCTAAGCTCTAATACCGAATGTGACGCCCCCAAAACAGGTATACATCACCCATTCTGAGTCGCCAGATATCACTCTATAAAAATCAAATACAACTTCATTTATATACGTTGTTGAAGCGTAAATGCAGAATCGTTGACGATTAGATATGAGTTTTAATACAAATGTATGTAACTCTCATGGTGCCTCGACCACAACCTTACAATGGTACGTTATATAAAAGTACAGTCAAAAAATGTTTTAGAAATTAAAATCATTGGGAAGTTCTCAAGGAAACGTTCGTACATGGGAGGCCATGCGTCTAGGTTATGATAGATATCATATGTCCACAGAATTATCCTTGGTTGACCCAATAGACCCCAAAGAAAAACGAGGAGATTACTATCATCTTCTTTCCAATGGTGAGTCTTCTCTTGACATATAACTATCTCCACTGTCTCCAAGTGAAAATTTTATTTCAAATAAACTCCAAGATCATATAGGTAGTGCTCGTAGATATACTCAGCAAGTGGATGTGCACAACCCTAACTTATGATAATACGAGGTTGTATGTCATTTGACATCTTGTATGATAGTGGCAAAACACCCTTCCAAA
Organism: Panax quinquefolius; assembly: GCA_020205615.1. Lineage (NCBI taxonomy): Eukaryota > Viridiplantae > Streptophyta > Magnoliopsida > Apiales > Araliaceae > Panax > Panax quinquefolius. The sequence continues at coordinate 89,423,173 of CM035154.1, forward strand.
GTTGGGTTCACCTTACCCTATTCGGTTCAACCAAATTAAATATCAAATGGCATATACAATATGACACACTTATCTAAAGTTCTCAATAAAATTATTTCCATACTATTTAGGGAGAACCTCAACAACTATAGACCACCGTTCTATTCCCCTATTATCCCCGCTCGACTCGACAACACTTTTATTACCTAAAAGGAATTGTGAAGCAAAAAGGTGAGCACAACTAGCCCAGTAAAGAATATCACAACTAAAGATAATTAAATAATCAATAGCTTTCGTCAATAATAAATCAGAGATTTAGAACATATGGTAGATGATAAAATTTTTCAACCATAGTTGCAGCGGAACGAGCAATCCATTAAACGAGTCAAATAGACCATCAGGTCTATTATCTTCTCCATGTTAAAAGTCCACCAATAATATTTTATCCCTGTAACATCAATCAACAATTCTTGTCCACAATTATATGAATAACTCATAATCATAATTATGATTACGAATTCCTTTTCGCATCTGGGGCGAAGATAATTTACATCACCTATCTTCACGAAACATCAAAAATCATGGTTATACCAAATCACAATTTTCTTTCATAATCATACTAATAAATTCATCTTTGCACTACTGACCGAAGATATACAATTTATATAACCAATAATCAGCAGTTCATCATCTTTGCACTCTGAGCCAAAGATATATACAACTGTAAAACCAATAATTTGAGACTCGACTTAAAAGTATCACGACCACGAATTATCTATGCACTTCTACGGGCGAGGATATTCGCGTGTTTTCCATACGATCATGATTATACCGAATAATCACGATCATACTCATACCAAGTCCATCTATGCACTACAAGCCAAAGATGACTTTTACCACATCATTTATAATATTACGATCATGATTATACCGAATAATCCCTGGTCATAATCATACAAAGTCCATATATGCACGTAAGCCAAAGATGACTTTCATCACAATATAAGCATGAGAATGATGACAATGATATAAGCATTAATCAAACAAAAATAAGGATAAATATTAAAGATTTTAATATTTATCCAAATATTATCAATCACTTAATAAACTCATAATCTAATGTTATTAATATCATAACAATATTTTAATCACTTCTTAAACTTATAAACAATTTATTTTAATTATTTACACTTTACCAAATAATGCATTTAATCATTCAAAAATGACATACTCATAAGATTTCATCACCAATGATCAAATCCCTCATCAAAAATCAGCATATACCCTATATAGGATTCCCAATCCATAAAATCCTATTTTCCAACTTTGTTACTTCACATAACATATTTAACTCATTTACTCATAAATAGATCATTTTCATAAAATATACCAAATCAGCCCCAAAAATATTTATTTTCTGGGATTTAGCAGAATATAGTCCCATATTGAACATATATTTTTCTCGAAATTTTTAAAATTCATTTACTATTTTTCATAAATCAATTTCTAATTAATTCCTTAAGAAATTAACTACCTTAATTTTAACTCCAAAAATTCCCAAATCTTGGCAGGATCTTACACATGTTAACGTGATCTTTCTGTTTAAATTTCATGGTCATACGAGTTATAGAACTTCGGTTATAGTATATTTCGTCAGAAAAACCTAACTATTGAAATGGTCATAACTTGCTTATTTTAAGTCGGAATGAGCTCATTTTTGGACAGGAGGTACTTTATACGATATATTGTCATGTCCCAAAAGGCCGAAATTTTTCTCCCAAATTAAGTGGCCGAAAATGCCCTTTTAAATTTCTGGGCAGTAGCTTTTTCATAATTTGAAGCTTTTGACTCCTTTGCTAAAATCAGTCCACACGAAAATCTACAACACTAGAAAATGCATAGATCTAACTCTAGAACTTGACCACACTCACAAATTCAAAATATAATAGGAGTTATGGTCAATTGAATTTCATGTTCCATTTTCTCCCAAAATCTGATTTTCAACCCTTTGTGATTTCTAAGAAACTTTCATGTTTTCACATAATAACCAACATAACTCGTCATAACACTTACTAATACGTCATATACCCATGATTTTCATCAGTCCAAAGCTTTTATTATGACTTTCATCCTAATCCATGTAAACAGATCATTTTCATAATTTAATAAGGAATGAATACAAAGGATCATTCACCATGCATGTGGTAATCCACATAGACAGGTTATTCCAACAGAATAATAAAGAATGGAATAACTGAAGAATTCACCATGCATGCGATAGATCGCACTGAGACGAGTTATTCTCGAGAATAATAATAAAGAAACGGAACTAGAGTAAAGAATGGAAGGCGTAATTCGCATCAACGGGATATTCAGCGAGAATAATAAATAATGGAACCCGGTCATTTCGTAAACCACGCGGTATCGGGATATTCGATAGAATAATAAAGAATGAAATAATAGAAGAATTTCACCATGTATGCAGTACTTCGCATAGACAGGTTATTCCAACATAATAAAAAGGAATGGAATAATAGAAAATTTTCACCATGTATAGGGTAGTCCGCGTATACTGGTTATTCCAACACAATAATAAAGAATGGAATAATAGAAGTTCTCTTCATGAATACGAAAGAAATAATACCCCTTACGAGTACAACAAATAATATCCCTTACCTTAGAACAAACTGGATATAGTTAGTGAGTGCGGATATAGGAGTAGTGAATATAATACTTTTCTTCTTTCTCTCTATAGTTTCTCTCTCTAGAGTTTGATTGAATTAAGTAAGAAATAATGAAGGAATGAGCTTCTATTTATAGGAGAATGGTGAATAGTAACTAATTCTGAGCGATCTAGATTGATTTACTTTTAAGCAGACGGTCAGTATTGTTTTACTATAAAATATTATAATAAAACAAAATCTTTTAAATAAAATATAATATATTCTATTTATAATCTAATAAAAGCGAATAACTTTATAAAAGTATTACATTTTATATAAAAAGAATTTACTATACAAACACTATCATGAGCACTATGCAAACACTATGCATAATAAAATATAATATATTTTAATTATTGTCTAATAAAACAAATAACTTTATAAAAGTATTCTGTTTTATATAAAAAGATTTTACTATACAAAATACTATGCATAATAGAATATAATATATTCTATTTATAGTCTAATAAAATGAATAAATTTATAAAAGTATTGTGTTATATAAAAAGTTTTCTATTTTATTACATTAATAATACTAATAAAACAAAACTTCATCATCATTATTATAATTCACACTATTAATCGACCAGGTCGTTCCCAGGAAAGAGGGGGCTTTCCAATAAGGATTTTCCCCTATTGGCGCGCAATTAGGTGACCAAACCTCTCCTTCGTAGAACTTCTAGACATCATTAATATTGCAAATAATAATATTAATAACTTTGTTATCTCAATTATTGATTTAATAATATATAAAATATAGAAAATAATTGAATCAAACTGAGTGACTTCTCACGTAAACATTAATAATCAATATCGTGTGCTACTATGCAACCACACGTATTTTACCTCCGATTATTTTATTACAACTTGCTTACTTTGAAAATTTTCAAATGTCACCCTTAACTTTAAACTTTTATCAATTTAACTATTCACCAAAATAGAAAAATTGAATACTTTTATTTCATAAAATTCGGGGTCTCACATATTAATTTCTAAAATTATTTAAAAATAGTAAATAAATTCTAAAAATTACAAAATATGTTTTAAAAATTATTTGAAGTTATAAAATTAACTTTTAATAATTTGACATATTTTTCATAAACATTAGTAATTATTTGAATATTATTGATATTAAATTTACTTAATAAATGAAATAAATAAATTAATTAAAATAATTTTATTATATTAAAAATTATTTTAAATGATAATAAGGTATTTAATAATATTTTAAGTTATAAAATGTAACTTTCAATATTTTAATGTAAATTTCATTAATTATTTAATATTAATGATACTAGATTTATTTAATAATTATATTAAATAAATTAGATAGCATCACTGCTATTTACATCAATAGATAACATCACTGCTATTTACATTCACTATCCCGAGATAAAGAATCTACAGGATTTAAAACATCAAATTATTCCTTTGTTTATAAACACATCGGAATTTATATCATTAACTACCAAATAGTTTTCACATAATTAAACTAATACTATCACTGCCTATTAAGGCGTTGGATAGCCTTGCCACGTTTTTCTTCCATAGTACGAAACATCGTCCTACGATCAAGCATGTATGATGGTAGACCTTCAAACTGGATTGGATACTTCCTAACTCGATCTTGGACCGCATACATTGCATTTTGTAGTGTAGAGTACGTCTCCTCAAGTTAAGCCTTCTTACTGCAGCGATCATCTTCTTCGCAAGATCAAGACGACGCGTGACTCTTACCCACCTTCTTCTCTCTGCTTGTGGCAAGCCTTTTTGAGCTCTCTTTCAGATCCTTCTTCAACTTTTCTATTTCTGTTGACTTATCCTCGGTTTGACCCTTCTCGTGAACCAGATCCCACTCCACGTTCCCTAAACGTGTGTGAAGAGTCACAATCTCCTCATCCTTCTGCTCAACAGTACTCTGCTGCATAACAGTCTTCTCTGTCAGCTCCTGAACAGTGTCCTGTAACTCTATGTTACGATCATAAAGTGGATCATACATCTCAACATCAATTGAGTTCGGTGGGAACTCCTCTTCTTCCTATTCTTCCTCAAGATCCTCCTCTGGATCAGTCTCAGGCTCATGCTCCCGACTAACAACAGTGATCAACGAAGATGGCGATCTCTGTACTAACTGTTCCCTGACAACATAAATGTCTCGGGGCTCTTCCTTTGTAGGTACTCGGGGATCCTCCTCCCCAGCTCGACTAGCTCCTCCAACATCCAACATCCTTACAACAAAATTTTATGTTTTAGTTACTAATCCGTGCTAGCGAACACATAGATTAACACATAAGCACATAAAGTCTTTTATTATCGTCAATGAATTAAGAAATTCATTTCTTATAACTCGATAAGAGTTTACCACCACTATGTTCTCAATCTCCTACAAGGCTACTACCTAAGGTTGTTCCCCCACCTAAGGTTCATAACCTACAGCTTTGATACCAACCTGTGACACCCCCAAATTCGGTACTTCCATTTCCACAGGATTTGGTGTTCATTGTACAAACATCATCTATCTATCTACCCATAAATAAATGCAAACCATGCAATAGATAGAATAAATAATAAACCTCCCCTTATGGGGTTACATCAACTGCATAATAAATAAATCCCAGGTTACTCTAACCTTAAAACATCTGTGCGGAAAACATAAACAAATAAGTCTTAAGTAACATCAATTCTAATCATCATTACATAACCACAATAATAAAACAGTCTTCATTACTTGCTAATCTTGCCCTTGTCCTTACTAGTGGAAGGTTCGTCTGCTCATTCGTTCTTAACTGCAATGTTATTATTATGCAAGAGTGAGCACGATTGCCCACAAGTATAACAATATAACAAATGACTAATAATAACATGCGAATGAATTAACAACTTCTGATATAAAAGCTCAACTTTTGAATCAAGAATGAATAACAAGAATCAAAAGAACTTCTGAGGGTCATAAGACCTTAAACTATGTCCTAGGTTGTCAAGTGTTTTTACTTGAAACCTTTAACAGTCATAACACTATGGACTCTTCTTCTCGTACTTACGGGGATCAGCCCTTAGTACCATACTGTGCACAATATCTTAACGATAACGCATAAGTAATCCCCTTTACAGGGTTGTTCATCTCAGTTTGACATTCGAGTCCGCACCAAAGGAAGTTTGGTTTGGATAATTCATCAAGGGTTCTGAAATTTAGAACGCTCATCAACTATGGACTAGTCGAATCATGAAGTGTTCGCTAGTCTAACAAGGTTTAACAATAATTGATAATTTAACTTGAATAGAATCTCAAAAGGTATACAATAGAATAAGTATTGTATAACAGCATCATGCTTGAAAGATTTATAACAAAACAGACTTAGTCAATAATAATGAGAACTTGCTCAATGTAGAAAAGTGAATTAATCAACTTATATAACGAAGTAGGGTTAGGAAACTTGCCTCATGCGTAGATTACACGTTAATAAAACTCGTTCTTTGATTTAAATCCTATATATCATTTACGTTCACAATACTAGTCAAATATAACGTGCTAACCATCACTTGAATTCATGACTATACTTATTCAAATTACCACACTTGTTTTCACGTAATATTACACTATACGAATAACAAGCTAATTACATAATCAACGATTCAATTAACATGTATATGTCTTAATGACATGATAAGAACCTATTTTAATATCTCATTGTATGTCTAATGAGTTTTTATAATCAATAGATTAAGTTGCTATCCCATTTCTATACTTGAACACTTAAAAATTATTTTACGCACATTACGCTAAGGTATTGCTGCTTTACTTTGTTAATGTTATGTCTTATTGTATGCCATGGCCAAGTATTGACGACGATACTTGGTAATTTCATGGCGTGGTGGCCATTATTGCAGAAATGAACTAGGAGTTGGCCATGGCGGCATGAGACTCGATTCGATTCTGCAATTCGCGAAAATTGCAGAACATGGCTAAAAATTTCCAATCAACTTATTTTTACACGTATTTAGACATACCCACATGCTAGAATTCATATATAATCAATACCTAACATTTATAAAGTGATTTTAACCCATTAAAACACATAATCACAGAATTAAATCATGCAATTTGTACTGTTCTTGATGTTCTTGAAGTGTAGAACATAAATTCCTAAAATTCAACGCCACAGATTCTTTATAAAACCAAATCCAACCATTCAAATTTTGTTTTGTTCGTTTTAGCATGCATAATCATATACAAGTGGAAATTTTATAGAAAAATTTATGGTTGGCATATTAAAATTACGTATAAGGGCCATATGGCTAAATAACATACTCTGTAATCACGTACTGTGAAATTTTATAAAACTGATGATATGGTATCATATAAAATACATAGTAAACATGCTACCATGACATAAAATCATGTATATAACCAAATAGTCAATACACTTTCCAACCACAAAGAATTTTACAGAAATTGGAGAGCCATATTATATAAAACTAAATGACGTAGAAAAGAATTGGGTTAAAGGATTACCCAAGCGTAGAATTAATAGAAGATGAATTCCTTCTTAGATGACTCTCACAATCCTCTCACCAATCTCTAAATTCCCAACTCTTTCTCTGTATCTCTCTCTGTTACGCTTTCTAGACTTAGGCAAATAATGAAGAAGAAAGAAGAAGACGTAAATTAAATAAGGAACAACTGACGCGTTGGTGGTCAGTTACCCAGTCATGGGTAACTGCCCTCAACTCCCCTTAGGGCCTCGTTTGGCTGACAATAAAAGGTTTCAAAAACCATTTAATTTAATAAAACCTTATCATATAGTTTAAATAATGTCACACCCATCTTAAAATAAATTCAATATCTTATTTAATTAATTTTAAATAAAATATGGTAAATTCTCATTAATTCACATAGTCACATAATTAAAATTTCTCATTTAATAATAATATCAAATTATTAAATCTGTAATTAATAATTAAATTAATTAAAATACTATCAGGCTTATTAAATATTTCTTTTAATACAATAAGCTCACATAATCACATACTTGAATAATAAAAATTCTCCACATTAATTTAATAAATATAACATATATAATTAAATTAATCTACCACAACTTCATCCATTAATCATTTAATCTAATAATTAATTCATCAAAAATATTTATTCATTCCAATAAATATTAAAATTAAATTACAAAATCTCGGTTGTCACAAAAATATTTTGAGTTATTATAAAATAACTTTGATATTTTGTTAAGGGTTGCATTAATACTTTAATATTATTTAAATATTAATGGTAATAGAATTATTTAATATTTAAATCATTTAATAATGATTAGGTGTTTGAAAAATTTTGAATTATAATAATTAATGATAAATTATTATAAATCATTTATAAATAATATGATTGATATTTAAATTATCTAGATTAATATTTGAATTACAGATTATAGTTTTATCAACGATAAACTCAAAAATTACTCAATAAAGCCGTCGGTACACCAAAATGCTACTGAATTTGATTCAAACCTATATAGTTTGACTGTATAAGTGTTTGCTTGTGCTTAATGACTGATATAACTATGTGACAATATGATTAGGTTATGTATTAACTGTAAATAACAGTATGATGTGTTATGATATGTTATTCTAATCAATAGAACAATCTTATAAATGATAGGTTGTTGAATTAAGGATAGAACTAAGTTGTGTAAGCAGTAGACCAGGCAAGTATCATACCTTTGCATTCTCTTTATGCAATGAACATGAGTAAGAAGTTTCAGAATTATATTATTATTGTACCAGATTATTAACCTTGTTGTGATATATGTTATATCCGATCATTGATTATCAACATGGTACTATATTGTAATTCAGATATTTATATTCTATTCGTTAATTTCTAAATATGGTTATTCAAGTATCCCCACTTGGATAATCATTGTATTTAATCATATATTGATATATATATATATATATGCCTATTGATACCAGTATGTATACATGAAGTAAGAGTCGTCTAAGCTTTTTGACCAGCTAGACACAGATTTAGAAATATCGTTGAATATGATAAAACCTTTTTGTATCCAATCAAATTGTTTTGATTCAGATTCCAGACTAAGTATGAACATCCCGATCAAAAGAAAACTTTTATGCGCCTAAGGCGGACAGAGTGAACGATAATATCGTTCTTGCATGTAGTGTTGATCAATACATGGCATAACGGGTGATCACCCCCCCGCGTTCAGTAAGTTATGACGGTTTACAGAGTTCTGTTAAACCTTTTTGAAAATTGAGAACAATGTTCATAGGATGTCACCTTAACCCTATTTATAGTCAGTACGTAGTTTAAAAAATTTGATAGAGAATTTGTTATGATATTATTATCGGTTCAGATTACTTCACAACTTTTGATTTGTTGTAGAAGGGTAGTACAAAGGAAAAAATTTAATCCTTTCAGCTAATATTTATAATTGTTATTACTTGCTGGGCACTCAAATGCTCATCCTTGCTTCAATTAAATGTTTTCAGTAAATTATGACCAGCCAGAGGGCTCTGCCAGGAATAAAAGGAAAGGAAAGTTGTCAAAATAAGTTTGTGTTATCTTATGTAATAGCTAGACTTAAATAAGATGATGTTATTTATTATATATCATGTAATGAATGTTTTAAGGTCACGTACTTGGGATTTAGACAACACTGATATGTAATTAAGTTTGATATTTATGACAAATTATTATTATTCTGCTCAAAGAAATGGTATCGTGAAGCACTGAATTCGAGTTTCAAGTACCTGAATTTGGGGGCGTCACAGTTTCAAATTTTAAAATTAGGGTTTTCTAACTAATTCATTAGGCTTTACCCTTAATTAATCTTACAATCACTACACTTAAGTCTCTGAGATCCCAAATTAGGGTTTTAACGATCCTAATCAGGGTTTCTGTAACGACCAAGAAATTAAGATCTATTGTAAAATAATTTTATTTAATTAAATAATGAATAAAATTATATTATTTGTTATTATTACGTGTTAGTAGGATGAATGTCGTTCTATAACCTAGAAACATCAGAACATCATAGTATTTTGACTACGTGAAGGAATTAAAGTGTTTGAATTTGCAAGACGAAAATAAAAGTTTTCCGAGAAATTTTTCGAAACACTATTCATCGATTTCTGCTTGGGAATTATTTTTGAACTTCCGAGAAATATGTAACAATAGAGTATCGATGTAAGATGGATTATGTAATAATAATTCAAGTATGGAAAACGTAGTTTTTCGCATGGGGATTGGATTTGAGAATGTTGGGGAAAATAAAGCGTTAAGGAACTAAAGTGATGATCGTATAATACATAGGTATTGTACGAGGAAATGAATAAGAGTATGATACGAAATATTATACGAATATGTATGAATGATGGTATGTCGTATATGTTGGATGAGTATACGAGTGAGAATACGAGATTAATACGTAGAGAATACATACTAAGGCTTTAAGCTAAATGAAATGGACTTGTAGGATTGTGTAAGCAATTTGTAAAGTCCAATAGTAATTAATGTGCAAGCCAAAGTGTAAGTAATGGTAAAGCCCAAGTAAGTTTGTTAATACAAGCCCAAAGTTTAAGATAAGTTAATTAATCCTAAAGCCCAAATTATTAATCCAATTGGTTAAGGTGACCCATGGGGCAACCCATGAGCACATGGTTGAATGTGATGACCAAGAAAATAATGTGAGGACCAAGTAAATAATGTAATGGCCAAGCAAAGGAAGTATTGAGCGAGTTAACTTAGTACATAAGTATTGAATAGTAAGGAGGTGGGATTGGTTTATTGACTAATATGCCCTAACCTTGGTTTTCCTATAAATAGAGAACCTTGGATTTCATTATTTGTTTGTTAACTTTCACCAACAACTTGGTGCTTAATTGTTAGAGAGAATAAGTAAGAAAGAGTTAGACTTCCATTGTTAGAAAAGAAGAAGAAAAGATTGATCATCAAAGGTAATGATCCTATGTCATTAGTCTTCCATCTCTACAATTTTAGGTTGATAAGAGAAGTGTTGATTGACAGATATGTATACTAAGAAATGATAAGAATGAATAATCTACGGACTTAAGTCTTAATAAGCAGTTAATAAGCACTTTTTTCATAGATAAGTTATGAACTAAGGAAGAACTTGTAACATGTTTACATGAATGAAGTTTGTATGAGAAGAAGAGGTAAGGATGATGGTTAGAAGATTTAAACTATCATCAGTCATGAGAAATGAAAGCTTATGTAGTTTATACTTTTATAAGTTATAAGCTCATGAAGAACAAGTAATAACTGAGCATGAAAATAATTTAATGAAATGAGTAGGTTAAGATGTTAATATGATGGAAATAATCCATTTGAAATGATGAATAAATCATAAGTAACGAAGTTATGCCGAAATTCACATGATTAGACGATAATCGTCGAATTCGTGAAATTCTCAGATAAGAAGTCGAATTTTGATATTGAGCTCGGAAACGTTGGTTTTCGATGGAGGCAAGTCTTATTTGGCATTATAGAGTTGCCGACTCAAAAATGACTGAATTCCAACTTAGAACGAAGAAACGAGCCTTGAACGTTCACGAATGTTTATCGTTTTTGTTAAAAATGAACTAATAGGTGAATTTTTAGTTAACGAAGTTGAAAATGGAAAATTTTTACATGAACACATAGAGTATGTTATTTGCGAGATATTAGCTTTTGAACGAGCCAATTCGGACTTATAACGAAGAAGTTACGAGCCCGGGAATCTCATTTAAGAAAATTTTCTTTCAAATTTGTATATGCCACGGAGCCGGAGCCTCAGCGCCACTCAAGGCATTGTCCTTGGCGCCGCAACGCCAAGCTTGACTAGCACCCACTGTAAAGTGGTGCCACAAACCTGATGAATTAAAGCGGGACTCGTCTTGCAATATTTGAGTCCGGACCTTACACACTAGAGAGTAAGCGTCGCTTGTAGCGGCTGCGAGAGAGGAAGAAATTGCGCCGCAACGCCAAGAGTGAGAGAACCCTACTGGAATCTCACACCGCAGCACGAGTTGTAGAGTAATACTTAGTGCCACAATGCCAGCCTTAGGGTTTTCACTGTGAAGAAAGGTTATGAAGATAAAAATAAAGGTAGTTGGTTAATGATGAAGTACAACATTAATTAACTTAATGTAGCATTGTTTAAAGTATTTTAAACCTTAAAGTATGATCACTAAAGGTTAAAGATAATCAATCGAAAATAAACGTAATGGCGATGTCAACTATAAATGGCAAGCCAGAATCAATAGTAACAAATCTAATACATGATTAGATTGAGAAGAAGGGTAAGATATAGTAGTAATCTTACTTGATTATATATGATCTAATGTGTTATGTTATGTGATCATATATTGTAGAGACCTTAAAGACTTAAAGTGAACATGTAATAACAATAGCAGACGCTAAAGGCAAGTATTCTAACCCTTGTCTATGTTCAACCTACACAGGTTTTGTGATTCATGTATTCTTACGCATGAATTGATGTATGATGAAGTCAAAGATAATTCTTTCGGCTAGACTTAAGATGTTTGGATTTCTTATAATATATCGAAGTATGGTCAATGTTTTACAAAACTATATTGGTATTGTTTTCAAATGAAGACTGAGTATGCTAAACAAATGTTTTGTCGTCAAACGACAGACACGTGAGGTTGCCACCACTTAAATGTACATACGTTTAAAGAATGTAGTGTTGATCAACATAGAGTACTATAGGCTGATCACCTAGACGTGCTCGTAATTAATGCCAGACTTACAGACTTAGTGTCAGGTTGTCCTTTTCAAAGAAAGTATGAAATGCTCAAGGTCTTGGACCGGAATTGATGTTTTACTGAATGTTGTCATTGTAAAACGTTTTAAGAAAGGAGAAGTGCTATTTTGAATTATTTATAGTACTTCATAACTATTGTTCATTTATTGAAGATATATGATTCGTATGATTTAAGCATATTATTAAATGGAATTATTGTACTTGTTGAGCTAGTTATGCTTACTCTTGCTTGGACCATATGAATGCAGCTAAGACCGAACGGACCGAAAGATCTGGCAAAGATAAAGGGAAGGCTAAGGCAAACCTGTAGATTACCTATGTAATAGTATAGGTGAATATTGTTAATATTTAATATTATGACAAGAACAAATGTAACGGTTATAAAGAACTTGGGGAATGGTAATATTATTTTGGAATATATATATATATATAAGACATATTCATTCTTTTGAGGCATTTCAAATAAATGTTTGAGTGAAGTGCAGCACCGTGGAGCACCATATGTCAGGTTGGAAGATACTCAGATTTGGGGGTGTCACAGGTTGGTATTAAAGCATTAGGTTATAAAACTTAAGGGGGGAAATAAAACCATAAGGCATAACCTTAAGAGAAGTCAAAAAAGTAAAATATGAAATTAACCTTAAAAATGCATTATATATATGATATGTGTTTTTATTATTCTACTGACGTGTACTAATCAAACTTTATTGTTTTGTTGTAGATGTTAGGAGGAAATGGAATTTATAGAGACGTACAGGTAGAAAGTGAAGAATCGGTTAATCAGATAGAGGTTATATCGAACCCAATAGCCGAAGAGCCAGAAGTAGTGGTGATTGAGTCTGGAGACACAGAGAACCATGACCTAATGTCGTTATTCGATGGCATGTCAGAAGAAGAGGTGGAGGTAGTGTCCTTCAACCCGGTAGCACTTGCTGAAGAGACACCCTAGGGGGAGTCGATGATGTCATTTATTTATGTGATCTTGGATGAGAAACCTCCACTACTGTCAGGAGGTGAAGGAGTTAAAGGCAGAGCTCCATGCTATCTTACAAGATAAGACATATGTGGAGTTGATGTGGGAACAAGAACATGACGAGAGAGTTTTAGCCAAGGACAAGGTCCACGAGCTAAAACAAGAGGTCTTCGAGCTCAGGGAGGAGCTAAAGACCAAGAAACAAAAGATAGGGAGAATGTCCTATATTCATAGGAGTTCTTATAAGGATTTCCAGTAGCAGGTAGCTGGGTATCCAATAGAGGCTGGGCAAACTCGGCATACTATCAGCCGTGATGTTATCGTCGGTCTTGCCACCTCGGATTTTGATAATGCCTTACGACAGATGTAATCTAGTAGTAGCTAGAGTAGAATTAGATATGTAAATATTGTGTATCTAGTAGTGACGTAAAATCCTCTTTTGTATATCAAAAGGTAGTATTTTTTAAATCCCAATTTTTGGAATGCAATTGCGGGATGGTAATGTAATCAGCTTAGGCTGTTTAATGTAAACGATGTAGTATTATAATATAAGAAACCAATCAATATAAGCCATTTTACATAACATATGGATTAATGAGTGTGGAAGTTATTGTTTAATCTTGAATAATAACTAAGTAATAAGGAAAAGAATATTAATGATGTGTTATTTGTTTTAACAGTAAAATGCCGCCAAAAAGGAGACAACGTAATCAAGACGCTAATGTAAATCAACCTAAGGGAGGTCCGATTAACCCAATGCAGGAGTTTGTTAACTTGTTAACAACTACCTTTAATAGAAATGGGGCTAATATACCCATAAATCCTTGAGTAGTACGAGCTACTACTTTTAAGGATTTCAAGAGTGTCGGTCCGCCGGAGTTCAAAGGAACTACGGACCATATAGAAGCCCAAACGTGGATGAAAGAAATCAATAAGGCATTTGTTATTGCCAATGTCGATGAGGGTCAGAAAGTTACCTTTGCAACCTACATGATGAAAGGAGAAGCTAATTTTTGGTGGGAGGCTAACCAGGCTAGGGCTGGTTTTGAGAATCTAACGTGGGTAAGGTTCAAGGAGATATTCTTTGAGAACTACTTTCCCACGAGTATACAGGGAAGAATGGAGATGCAGTTTCTTGATTTGAAGCAAGGGGAAATGACGGTTCCCCAATACACTGCCAAGTTTAATGAACTGGCGAGGTTTGCTCCACACCAAGTGGACACCGAGGTTAGGAAAGCTAGACGGTTCTATCAAGGCTTGAAACCCTGGTTCTATAACTAAATATCTGTGTTCCAAAGTACTTCCTTTGGGACTATACTAGAGAAGGCAATAATCACCGAAGGTGGGAGCGGACTTTAAGCCAGTACAACAAGGACAAGAAGAATAAGGGAAAGGTCGATGGGGGAGTGAAGATAGAAGGAGCCAGCAAGAGTGGCGAAGGATAGAAGAAGAAAAGGCTTAACTCTGGAAATACCAGAGTGAAACAGGGGGATCCGAAGAGGAGAATGGAGGCATGCAAAACCTGTGTTAAGACTCATTTACGAGTCTTTCTCAAGGGAAATGTTATATGCTATAACTGTGGACAAGAAGGGCATATTTCGCCTAACTTTCCAAGTCCGAAGATAAATCATGGATGCTTTGTATGTGGGTCAACTGACCACATAGAAAAGAACTGCCCGAAGAAGGGGATGGACGGGAATAAGGGTGCTAATAGCGGTAAGTTAGCTATTGGTGGTCCAGTGTAGCCGGGCAGGCCGATGGCCAGTACCTTTAACATGACAGTCCATGATGTAGTTGCATCAAGGGACATAGTCGCAGGTATTATTCCGATGAACGACATAAATGCTTACGTGTTATTTGATTCGGGTGCTACATATTTGTTTATAGGATGTGATTTTGCTAGACGATTAGGATTACTTCCTAAAAAGTTGTCTATACCTTTAAATATTAAGGTAGCAAATAAAGAGATAATTCATGTGGAAGATATTCATAGGAGTTGTTGCGTAGACATACGGGGTTGTAAATTATCGGTAGATTTGATACCGATAAACTTACGAGATTTTGATGTAATTCTCGGAATGGATTGGTTGTTTAACCATGGGGCAATTATATATTGTTAAAAAAATGTGTGATAATTAGAACATTGAGACAACCTTAGGTAGTATTTTATGGGAATAGATCGTCAAGGCGTTCGTGTTGTCTTACTATGACACAAACTAGGTAAGTATTGAGGAAGGGATGTGTAGGTTATCTATGCAATGTTGTTGTTACCCAGAGAGTGGTAGTAACCATGGAATAAATACCTATAGTTAAAGAATTCACGGATGTATTTTGGAGTGAATTGTCGGGACTTCCACCGGATAGGGAGACTGAGTTTGTAATAGACATTGTGCCAGGAGCACCGGTTTCCAGGGCACCGTATCGTATGGCACCAGTGGAGATGAAGGAGTTGATGGTACAATTACAAGAAATGTTGAACAGAAAGTACATACAAGCGAGTGTTTCACCGTGGGAAACACCGTTATTGTTTGTAAAGAAGAAGGATGGATCGTTAAGACTTTATATCGACTACAGATAGTTGAACAAGTTAACAATAAAGAATAAATACCCATTGTCCAGGATCGATGATCTTTTTGATCAGTTGAAAGGGGAAAAGTATTTTTCTAAAATAGATTTAAGGACAGGGTATCATTCGTTGAAGGTTAGAAAGGAGGATGCACCAAAGACGACATTTAGGACTCGTTATGGTCATTACGAGTTTTTGGTGATGTCATTTGGGTTGACTAATGCACCAGCTGCATTTATGGATATGATAAACAAAGTGTTCAAATAATATTTGGACAAGTTGGAGACACTAAGGAGGGAGAAGTTATATGCGAAGTTCACCAAGTATGAATTTTGGCTAGAAAAGGTATAGTTTTTAGTTCATGTTATTGACCATGATGGGATTTTAGTAGATCCAGCAAAGGTGGAAGCCGTGATTAATTGGGAACAACCGAAATCGTCGACTGGGGTGCGCAGTTTCCAAGCGTTAGCGGGATACTATCGGAGATTCATCAAGGATTTTTCAAAGATAGTTACTCCATTGACTAACTTGATAAGGAAGATGATGAAATACGTGTGGACTGAGAAATGCGAATACAGTTTTCAAGAACTGAAGAATAGGTTGAGTGAAGCGCCTGTTTTGTCGTTACCCGATGACACATAAAATTTCATAGTTTAAAGCGATGCTTCGCATAAAGGACTTGGTTGCGTGCTCATGCAGCATGGTAAGGTCATTGCGTATGCATCAAGGTAGTTAAAGGATTATGTGAAATTTACCCTACTCATGATCTTGAACTGGCCGTAGTAGTTTTTGCCTTAAAGATACGGATACATTATCTTTACGGAGAAAAATGTGAGATATACATGGACCGTAAAAGTCTAAAATATATCTTCACACAGAAGGAGTTGAATATGAGATTGATGAGATGGCTGATGTTGATAAAGGATTACGATTGTAAAATCCTGTATCACCTTGGAAAAGCCAATGTAGTTATCAATGCCTTAAGTAGAAAGGGTCGGGAGAAGTTGTTTATATTAATGGCTCAAACTGAGTTAATAACATAGATGGCGAGGATGGAGATAGAGGTGAATTTTCTGAGTGAATCGGGGTAGAGAATGTTTGCGACAGAGATTCAATCTACCATCATAGAGAGAGTCAAGGAGGTGCAACTCAAAACTGATGAGTGTGACCGAATAAAGGATAGATTAACCAATGAAAAATATTTAAAGCATAGTCTCGATAACGAGGGTTTATTGAGATTTGAAGGAAGAATTTAGGTTCCGAATGAGACAGAGTTAAAGGAGCAAGTCTTACAAGAAGCTCATAGTTCGAGGTTCTCGATTCATCCTGGTAGTACTAAGATGTATCAAGACCTTCAACAGAGTTTTTGGTGGCCGAACATGAAGAGAGAGATAGCTGAGTATGTGAGTAGGTGCTTGACTTGAGTAGGTGCTGAGTATGTAAGTGCCTGTTTTGTCATTACCAGATGACCAAGTGGCTTGTTACAGTCATTGGAGATTCTGGAGTGGAAGTGGGATCATATCACAATGGACATTTTGGTGGGACTTTCGATTACACCGAAAGGGTATGATGTAATTTGGATGATAGTGGACTGGTTAACGAAGTCGGCCCACTTCTTTCCAATTAGGGTCAAGTATAACTTAGAGCAGTTAGCTAAACTTTATGTTAAGGATATAATTTCCAGACATGGAGTACCAGTTTTGATTGTGTCAGATCATGATCGACGATTCATATTGAACTTTTGGAGGAGTCTGCAGGAGCAGTTGGGAACATAGTTAAAGTTGAGTACGACATATCATCCATAAACTGATGGACAGAGCGAGAGAACAATTCAGACGTTAGAAGATATGTTGAGATCTTGTGTCATGGATTTTTAGGGTAGTTGGGATGATCATTTACCATTAGTAGAGTTTGTGTATAATAATAGTTATCATGCCTTACGAAGATTTGTACGGAAGGAAGTGCAGAACACCATTGTGTTGGGACAAAGTGGGAGAACGCCAAATGCTAGGGCCAAAATTGGTGCAACAAACAGTGAATGTAGTGAAGTTGGTACGAATGCATCTCGTAGTAGCTCAAGACAGACAAAAAAAGTATGAGGACGGGCATCGTGAAAATAAGGAGTTTAAAGTAGGCTCTTACGTGTTTCTAAAGGTATCTCCTTGGAAAGGAAAGATACGCTTTGGAAACAAAGGAAAGTTAAGTCCAAGGTTTATAGGACCTTTTGAAGTGTTAAAACAGGTAGGTGAGGTAGCTTATATGATAGCATTACCTCCAGACCTAGAATGAATACATAACGTGTTTCACGTATCTGTGTTATGTCCTTATAAGCCGGATTATAAGCATGTAATAGAGTATGAGCCTATTCATATAGAGAAGGACTTAACGTACGAAGAGATGTCGATTCAACTTATCGATAGAAAAGAGCAAATTCTGCGGAACAAAGTTATACCTTCCGTGAAGGTGTTATAGAAGAAGCACGATGCAGACGAAGCAACATAGGAATTGGAAGAAAAGATAAGGAAGGATTACCCTCATTTGTTTGCGTAATGTGAGATAAGATTTTAGGGACAAAATCTTTATATGGGGGGAAGAATGTAACAACCAAGAAATTCGGATCTATTGTAAAATAATTTTATTTAATTAAATAATGAATAAAATTATATTATTTGTTATTATTACGTGTAAGACCCCAACTTTTTATAAATAAAATTGAATTTCCTCTATTTTGAAATAGTAAGGGTTGATTTGATTCATGTGGTTAGTTATGGGTAAAATGCACAAATATCTTAAATAACCAAGTGGTTATAAAATATTCATTTTTGTCAGGGAATATTCGTTTAGTCATGGAATATTCTTACTGTCGAGGAATATTCGTACGACGACGCAACCTTTTGTGGGCCCCATAACGGAAAGCGATTGTATGAAGAAAATGACAAGTATGAGTTTTTATAAATAACGGTGTAGTTATTCTTTATTATCTTGTTGGAATACCACATGGTTAAAACACGATGTCTGCGATATACAAGAAGCACACGGTATTGCACCAATTATTGATTCTTAAGTAAGAAGGCACTACTCAATAATTGTTATAGTACTTATTGTTCAATGTTTTATTTTATTGATTCAATAATTGCTACGTTGATATTTTATATTATTGTTGTTTTAATAATTGTCATGGCACAGTATTTCCCATTATCAGATCAATAATTCATATTATTTGAATAATATTATTAGATAGCATTATTGGCAATGTCTAAGGAAGTTCTGTCTAAAAAAGGGGTTTGGTCACCTAATTGCGCGCCATTAAGGAGAAATCCTTATCGGAAAGCCCCCTCTTTCTTGGGAACGACCTGGTTGTCATTATTGTGATTATGTAATATTATTTGTGAATAATTAATTATTGATTTATATGATAAGGAAAATATTTATTTATGTGGATATAAATGGAGGAATTTTTAGGAAAGTGATAATAATTGAAAATTGAAATTTTATCTATATTATTATATTACATTATAAGTGTATAATATTATAATATAATAATATAATAATGGTGATATTTTTATAATAAATGTGTGATATATGAGTAATTGAGGAGGAAGAGTATTTTTGTTAGAATAAATGCTAAAAACATATTAAACATGTTGGTGGACCCCATTTTTGACTGAAATTTGATTATAGCCCGCAAAATCGTCCGTATGTAGATTTCGGTCAATTTCTGTTTAGAATTTGGAAAAACATAAAGCTACAAAGTTGTAGAGAATTAAATTTCCTATGGAATGGACTTAAGATTCGAATTTTTCTGATAAAAGGGCTATTTATTATGAATTATTGAAGTTCTGGAATATTAGGTCTGAATTAATTTTGTTACAAAAAAATGTTTAAAACATGTTTTATGTGTGGTGGGCCCCACTTGTTGTTGGAAAATGCTAAATTCAGATATCTAAGGTGGGCGTAGGAAATTTTTTAATAAATATTATTATTTATTAAATTTTCTGCTTTGGTGTTCTAAGCATTTTCCTATAAATATGGTGCTTAGGTTAGAATTGAAAATCACACTAGAAACTAAAGTTTTCCCTCTCTATATATTATCGAGCGTTTTTTTGTGAGTATTTTGATACTTTGAGTGTTGCTATACGGTGCAAATTTCCTTCAGCACCATATTCAGTATTCTAGTCAGAAGTATTGTCCTTTTGAGGTAAGGTATAACAATCGTGAAATTTTTGTAATTAATTTAAATATTTATTGAATTAAATAAATAATTTATTTATTGAGAAAAATAAATAATTGATGAATTGTGGTGAATTAATTTAGTAACTAAATTGATTAATGTTAATTAAATTGAGTAATGATAATTTTATCTGAAGGATTTAATTTAAGAAAATAATTAAATTAAATCAATTACTTAATATTTAAGAAAATAATTAAATTAAATGAATTGTTTTAATAAAGAAAATGAATAAATTAAATAAAGTGATGTTTCTAATTTATTAATTAAATTAGATATATAATTATTTATTTATTATAAGTATAATTAGAATAAGATTATAATTATTACAATTATAAATTGTAAGCTATTTAAATGGGTTGCATGTGTGATAAGTGAAACTATATAATAAAATTATTATAAAAATAATCTATTATGGGGGATTTGGTGTGTGGCCAAACAAGGCCTTGTGGCCTTTGGTCTAATTTAACTGACGCAAACCTTTGGATTGTGACCTGACGTACGTGGGGGGTGAGGGAGTCCGTTTATTTCTACGCATGTTATTTCTTTCCCTAATGTTAGATATCAGTGAATAACAGAGTTTTGAGAGAGAGCTTGAAAGAAGAGAGAAAACACAATGATATTAGGGGTTGGAGAAGAAGGGTTTTGGGAAAGGATTGCTCTCAATTTTGCTATCATACAATCAAAGATTCAAGGTATAAACTATTCCTATTTTTACTTTTAGTTTGGTGGTATATATATATATATATATATATATATATATATTTGATATGATTTGGAAATCACGTGAATTGTGGTAGATATATGTGCACATAGTTTTGCAAAATCTATTAATCATCATGTATACTTGATACTTGTTTGTCAAATTTGTGAGAAATTAGTTTATATGAAGAAAAGTATATAACAGTGTTTATACATGAAAATTGGCTTTAGAAAGTACAAAAGTTGATGCCCTATATGTGTTATAATCTATAAATTGAGGTTGGATTGTGTTAGTATGCGAAGAAACGAAAGCGGCGTAGTTTGAATCATGTCAATTGGTTAAGAAACGAATTCGTGGTGATCGAATTCGCTAAAAGTGTAAAAAATGAAGAAATTTGGAAAATTATGGTTTTAATTCCTCAAAATTGTGTATATGTAATGTTTTTGTATATAGAATGATGAATATCATGTGTAACTATGTTATTACAAAGTTCTAGTTGCTAGGTTATGAATTTTTGTGGAAAATTAGAATGATTGGGCGATTGCTTTATGTATGTAGTATTCATTGCTTCTAGAGTTCTGTCGTACCTGCAGTGCATTGCAACTTGGCCGTTACATTAGCAGAAATGGAAAGAACAAGCTGCGCCACTAAGTTTCTACAGACGAGCATCAACTTGATTGTCTTAGTTTGCCAAGCTTGAGGCGTAGCAAAGTGCTGTAGTGCCCTGAGCTAAGCGATGAAGTCTACTTGTTTGTAGGTCATGATTAGTGGACTTAATTAGATAAACAAGTATGTTAATGATGTTTAAAACATAATGTGGTATATAATAACAGATTATAATGTGTTGTAATGCGAAATGTGAAGATTTTTAAATAATTATTTAAATAAGTTATGAAATGAAAATGAATGTGATGTTTTCAAAAGTTAGAGATGAATGATTAAGTTATGTTCGATTGTAATGATATTTCAGAGGCGTTAAGGATGTTAACCAACATGGTTAGGTGCTAAGTTAGGGTTATGACCTAAATGATGTGTTAAACCCATAAAGATAATATTCATACAACTAATTGTTATTGCGATTTCAATGATATATGTAGGGTAATTGGAGTAAATTTTACACTTATGTAGCTTACATACAAGGCAAGTTTCTAAACCTTATGTCTTTACATTGAGCAAGCTTTCTAACTTCATTTTTTTCATATTGAATGCAAGTTCCTTATCCTAAATTATCATTGTACAAGTTCCTAAAATTCTTTGTAAAGTTGAGCAAGCCTAATCTCTATTGCGTATGTTTGTACAAGCTCTTGTAACTTAATTCGTTACATTGAGCGAGTTTCACTTTCCTTAATATTATTCGAGGCATATATTGTTCTAATACATTAATTCAAGTGAGATTGTTTTAATTCTTTGAATAAAGTACTTTGCATGTATATCATGTTTATTCAATAATATATTGTTGATATTCGATCTTTGACTTTGATTGCCTTGTTCAGTTACACATTCTTGTATTAGACCTTCAAGTAGTAAGCAAACTTTTCAACCATTCTTGTTCAGTTACACATTCTTGTATTAGACCTTCAATTTTAACCAGATATAGAAATGAGGTTTTGTAAAAAGTGGTTTTTCAAACCCTGTGCTCAATAGTAATTGAGGCCTTTGATACTTCCATTTTGTTGTCTAAATGTTCGGCTTGTTTGCTTTTACTTTTGAGATGCGAAGTATCTGCGAGAAAATAATATACAGCAGTGCCGAACTCCTTATGGGCATGACAGCCATCCAAGGAAATTCAGACATTGGAAATAATGTACAAGCTGCTTACAGCTGGAAAAAGTCCATCATGGGAACCGAATCTAGATTCAGTAGAATGAATCTGTGATCACATGATTCCTAGGCTCACATGATACTGCAATTTGTATGGAAAGCAGTAAGCAGTTATATATATATATATGGTTCGGATCAAGTGCATACCCCTTATCTTACCCAACCGTGCTCACACGTTTTTAGCGACGGACCCAGCGATGGTTTTGCCATATAATACATCATAAATCATACTTTTAGCAACGGACAATATATAGCGTCGCTAAAAAGTATGAGCGGTGATTGTATATATGACCGACAAATCCATAAACTGGCCGTCGCTAAAAGGGGTGAAAACGGTGAGTGATAGATAAGGGTATGCACTGATCCTATGTTTACATATATATATATATATATATATATATATGTGTGTGTGCATGATCAACCACCACAAAGCAACTCCATGGGGGATCAGAAATGTAAATAAAGCAGTAAATGCTATCAACCGCCATGAAGTGAACTCCAGGCGGGACTTGAATGTAAATAAAGTTGTAAAAAGTTATCAACTGCCACGAAGTGAACTCCAGGTAGGACAAAATGTAAATATGTACATATATATATATATATAAACCAATTAAACGCACCAGATGTAAAATCCAGGCTCATCAGACAGAGTCTGACCATAGTTTATATATATATAAGCAATTAAACGCTCCAGACTGAAGCCTAGGCTCAATAGACAGAGTCTGACAACATTTTATATATATATAAGCCAATAAACGCTCCAGACTGAAGTCTAGGCTTAATCGAGGCATAACTCGATAATGTTAGTCCGTATGAAAATATATACATTTATATATAAGTATATATATATAGACAAAAATAAAAACCACGGACCGAAGTCCGGGCAAACACACTCACACGACTATCGACGTGTACAACAGTGTGTGATAATATTAGAAGAAAGCTTTATAGAATGTAAGAAGGCTTACAGTGGGCTACCAAAGTAGACTTCTATGACTCTATGTGGATAAATACTCAACTCCCGCCAGACAAAAGATAGCTATATGTGAGCTAACAGAAAAGGAAACACTTAATATGGGTGTGTACAGAGTAAAATGGACAGGGCTTTCTCACCTTTTCTCTCTCTTCTCTCTCTCAAAATGGCTGGCCCTCAGCCTATATTTATAGACTGATGGCCGCAGGTGTACCTACAGTAGCTGCAGTTACACCTGTGGCTGGTCGTGGTGGGACCAGGCTTCGCGGGTCCCATCGTCTTAAAGTACGTGCACTCACGCACTGTAATGTTTGCTCAAACTTGCAGAACTTCAATTTGAGCTTCCGAACGAGGTATATGTGACTTTCTTCGGATAGCTTGTGTCGAGAGTTACGCAATGACATGGATTAGAGGTTGTACGAAGTCAGGAAGAGGGGACCATGCCCATGATCTTCAAGCTTCAAATTTTATTCGGTGTACTGCCATGCGTAATAGTCACTCAGGATTGGATATCCTGGTTCTTAAAGGACGTAGTTGTATGTATGTATTGAAGTGTTGAGATGACGCGCAGATGATGTGGCAAGATGACGTTTGACTCTTCGCCGTGGTTATCGCCTGTTTGAGTTGAAAGCAGACGTTGCTCATGGTTACATCTGAGATTGGACTGCTGCAAGTGTTTGAATGCCACAATGTCATCTTATAAATGCCTGTATACCCGATGTTAGCTTTGGGTTTGAGAGATGAGTGCCTCGGCCGGAGGTATGAGATTGAAGTTGATTGCATGTATTTGAAACAAACATTTCTAGAGTTATCGCCTGAACTGCAACAACATTCCTTGGGGTTATTGCCAAGGTTGATAATGAGACTCCTGGTGTGTGGTCCGGGTTGTGAACTGATCCTCCGGTAGTATCCGGAATGGAGACCGAACTTCCGGTGTTATCTAGAATAGATGTGAGCTGTCTTTCAGGGTTATCTACAAAAAATGATTCTGCCCTCCTGTAATGTTAGTAACAGTTGTGCAGAAAAATTTTGAGTGTATACAGATGCCCATCTTTATCATATTCATGCAATGCAAGGAATTGATAGGATAAAGAATCATAGACACTTGAAATGCAAGTGAAATAAACATGATGCTATGTGCAGCAACATGATGCAAATATATGATGCATGATTGTCATGTAATCCTGCTGGGGTGACAATTAGTGATGGCTTGGACATGTGATCTAAGTCTTCAAGGATGTTGATGTTGGGGCTATCACCAAAGTCTCGAATCCTAGACACTGGCTTATATTCCATAGAGGTACCTCTTGTGTGTAAGAGATCTGTGGGGATAAAGCTTTGTCTGCTTGAGGATGTGTATAACATATTCCCTCATCATGTTGGAGTTACTGCCAACAGCCTGTTGTTGTCACGGTTGCCTGACCTTCGTTGATGTGTGCATCACTGGATAGATCCCTGATGGGTGCATTGTAAAGGTTGCTTGACCTTCATTGATGTGTGTATCAATGGTTGCATGCGCTGTAACCCCTGCCGGGGATACGCGGATGAGTTGCTTTGATGGGTTTACTTCCCATCGGCTGATAGGACGTCAAGGTTGCTTGACCTTCATTGATGTGTGTATCAATGGTTGAATGCGTTGTAACCCCCGCCGAGGATACATGGATGTTTGTAACTTTGGCATTGTAACCCCCGTCGGGGAAACGTGGATGTTTGTAAGATGTGCGTTATAACCCCCATTGGGGATACGTCAGGGTTGCCTGGCGCTCATTGACGACATCAAACCTTTGTGGGGTATTTCCGAGCATGATTTTGTGAAAGTTGAGGCTACTAGTATGGTATACCTTGTATGCAGGAGAATACCAATGTTGAACATGTGGAGCCAGAGTTTTACACATGAACACCAGGATTTCGGGATATTCCGCTCAATCGCGTAGCGTTTTTATTCCTGATTTAGACTTTTTAGCTTGTGTGACCTCCTTTGCAACTCTAACTGGAGTGAGCCGGAGGTGTGGGACCCATGTAGGAGTGCCGCAGGTACACCTGCAGCAGCCACAGGTGGACCTGCAGCCAACCGTGGCTATGTAAAGCCCAAAGGTTGCTTTCATAAGTCATTTTCAAGCTGTGCGACGAAGGAAACATGAGAGCTTCTCATCAGACTTGTTGAGTTCGGGAAACTTTCTGCATAATCTGCTATCGTACAAGCGTTCTTCACTATCCTAGTAATGTATGCATGTATTCTTTTCCAGTTTCTATACTTTGGAAAATGTCTTATCACATGAAATGAATTTAGACACATAGTAGTGAATATGCATGCTGATATAACTTGATAAAAAATATTCAACATAGAAAATGTTAGTATTAAACCATGTTGAACATAATGATGTAAAAAATTTTGACTTTTGAAACAGTCAAATTTTCACCTTTTATTGTCATTTCTTATCCTATTTGAGGACAAATGAGTAAAGGTAGACAAGCAAAATAATCCCGGTAATTAGATTACACTTACGAATTTTTTACTACAATGTATTAAATGCATATAGGATGTATATGACTGTGTATAGGTGTGCTACTGAATGGCCACCTAGTCATGCCTATGTGCATGTGGATAGTCCCATTTACAAAGGGGCTATGGAAAAATTTTCCCAAAATGTAGGAATGATTAGTCATGCATTTTAACTCTACTGTAGATGTATGTTAAAACAATGCATGCATTCATCTTGAAAAGCTCCAGGTAAGAATTTACCACACCCTTTCTGAGGTGATTTAGAGACTTGTTGTCTAGATATCATGGATCCGGATCAACCGAGTAGTTCTCGCAGGACTACTTCAGGTGTACGGAGGAGGGCTTCTGAAGAACATCAGCACTGGTCTGTTAGAAAACCTCATCGTTTGGTGGAGGCGGTGATACGTCTTATCCGGGTTAAAGTGCCGGATGTCGAGGACAAGAAGGAGGATATACCAGTCGAGGTTTGCGCTCCTACTGTACGTGTTCCCCGTAGGGAGTTGTCAGGAATTCAAGTGGCAAACCCAGATATTCTGGGTGACTTGAGTCGGCATCCTTCAGTATACCTTCATGCAAATGAGGTATGAAGTTAGATCTAAATCTTCCTTGTTTCCTATTGATGAGGAGTAAAGGATTCTGATATTGATTTGCATTTGATGTAGGTTCCCGGCTTCACACAGCCTCGAGGGAACTAGTTTAGCATCCACTCTATGGATCAGGCCTTGCATGATGACTATAGAGTGATTGTACATAACTGAGGATTTGGAGCATTCTTTTCCATTCTTCCCCATCGTTGTCCCTGGGGTTACCTTAGGGCATTGTCTGAGCGGTGGTTTCACCAGACTCAGTCACTCCATTTGCTGGACTGTGAGGTGATGATGACGCCGATGGATTGGCGATTTATCACAGGTATGGAGTTTGGAGGGGATCCAGTGCCTTGTATTGTGGATATTACCCCTACTGCCGTCAGATCCTTGTTGGGAGTTCCGGCGAAAGTGCTCAAGGGCAGGACTGTTTGTACAGGTCCTTTGAGCGTAGATGCTATGAGCGGGCTATTGAGTTAGAGTTAGGGACTGCATTCTTCGGCGATTATTCCTGATGATCATTAGGAACTGCTTCATAGCAGATAATTCCTCTACGGTGTCCTTCGCTTTGATTAGCGCCACTCAACACGTGGACCATATAGGAGACTATGATTGGGGTTCCTACACCTTTGCCTACTTCCTTAAGGGAATGCGCATGCGATTACAGGGCTTAACCGAGGCGTGGTTAGGATTCTACCCATTTCTGCTGGTGAGTATTTCTCTTATCTTTTTCCGTGTATATGTTAAGAGTGTTGACTGAAAGCAAATATTTGCCTTTGTGTTAGTAGTTTTGGACCTATGAGAGGATTCCATGTTTGCGTCTTGTGAGCGTGTTAGGTTTAGAAACCTATCCACGAGGACGACAATGGAATCATTCCATACTGGCGGAGGTCCCTGTTGCTGAGGGTTTCACTCATTGTCGCCTATAGGTGGAGTTGTTGACAACAGGTGTCATCACACGGGTTCCCTACTCTGGGGAGCATTTGGGAGTTGGATTTGAGGATGGGTACTTGACTGGAGTTGAGTATGTCATTTCCACCTACAGGATTCCTCTCTTCATAGATGGAGGATGGGAGCTCTACTTAGAAGAGCGTGCTATCAGGAACACTACAAGAGAGATCCGTATGCCGATCTTGCCTCCTACCAGGCGTTATTGGCCAATTTTGTAGTCACCCGTTATTGACATCCCATTGTTGGGGATTGACGATTTTACTTTGTCAAAGGGCCCCTGCACTCAGGAGATATTCCAGCATAGGTGTATCCCTCTTACCATTGGAGCTCAGACCCGCGCCACACAGTTTGTGGGGGATATGGTTCCAAGATCCGTAATGAAGATGGATTGGCTAGCCTATGTAAGAGATCCGACTCATGTGACACAAATTGATAGATTGATCCGACAGTTGGACCGGGCGCTTTTCTTCATCCGGCATTTGGGCAGAGATCCTTCAGAGGTAGATACTTTTGATCCTTCTAGCTCTGGCGCTGGCCCTTCAGGTGACCCATATGGTTTTTTCGGTGTAGATACTCCCTTGTATAGGCCTGTCATCCCTGTAGATAGAGATCTAGTGACTCAGGAGGAGTTATATCAGGCAGATATCATCGATGATGTAGACATTGACACTATTGACTTTTTCTGATGTATTTCTCATTATCTCTTTTGATAGGCCTCTGTTAGCTATTGGGTAGCTTCACCCCATTATCGCTATATCTTTTGATAGGCCTCTGTTGAATTGTTGGGTAGCTTCGCCCCATTTCCCGGTATTTTAGCTGTACAAAGATGTATTAGATGATGATATACTTAGGAATGTATGTACATTTTCATTCCCTATATCATATTGTCATCTATAGTATCATGCATGTTATTATGTTATGCATATGTATGTATGTCCAGAGATACTCAGCATTGACCCTTGGATGGTCTAATGACACGGCCCGTACAGATGTCTTCTTCGACAGTTAGTCGTATTGATCATACCTCACCATTTTTGGTGGTAGCTGGTATGCGCTCATGGTATGATAGTATATCACCATCAGACATGGTGATCGTAGATGATTTGCTGCAGCATACTATGACCCTGTTGATGTTTCAGGTTCCCACAAGATTTGTAGAGGGTATGCTCGAGCACTGGGTGTCGTAGAGGTATGTTTTCCAATTTGGGACCCAAGAGTTGACTCCTACTTTGGAGGAGTATGCACGTTTGACGATGCTGCCGCTGGACAGACCTTGCATGCATATGGCTATTGGAGACATGAGTAGGCAGTTCATGACCCTCACCGGATTGAGACGTAGAGTGGTAGAGGACGAGATTACATCCAGCCACGTGATATCCCAACGTTTTCTGTTTGAAAATTTTGGCTCTGAGGATAGTTATACACGGCATTCCGGGGATTTCACCACACCGGAGGACCTTTGGCGTTCAGCTATATGCCACGATATATGGATGAGCTGGATATCGGCATCATTATGGCAGTGAGAGCTCTCAGGGAGGGTCGTACCATTATACCAATGATCATTGTAGAGACTCTGAGGTCAGTTACATACTGCTGCACTTATCCGGCAGGAGTGTTCACAAGTAGTTCTGTCATGTTGTATGTGTGGTTTATGTCACCCTTGGGACCGATTGGTACGCTTAGATGGCAGGGGTTTTGCTTCACCCATGATATAGCCATGTCAGACTCCTTTCAGCCTGTGGAGTGTACAGATGTTGCATCATGGTCAGCTTTTCTAGCAGGGATTAGAGACCCGTTTGCTATATTGCCGTGTTAGGGCTTAGCTCACCCTACAGCTTCATTACTCATGCTTCGGGCATGGATTACCTCCCTCTGGCTGGATTGTGGGGCATGATTACTTACCACCCACTGGTCGTGATGTGTTAGTTTGACCAGTTTCAAGATTTTCATCCTTATGATGGGGGCAGTGAGTCAGCGCTTTGCTTCACACCATTTATCAGCGGAGGAGAGATCCAGGTTGTATGCCTATTGGGATCAGCGAGAGCTGGCTGTGTTTTTTGTCAGACATCCAGGTTGTTCTATAGAGTATTCTGCATAGATGGAGACAGAGATTGCATCGACTGTGGTAGTATCCACAGTGCAGGAGACTGATTCTGACGATGATGAGCCTATAGAGGAAGCTGATATTCCCATCGATGGTTTGACTGCTGGGCTGCCAGCATTTGTGATGGATTCTCCCACCCCGAGTGCCACTCTTACTCAGTATTTGGCACAGCATCTGGAGCAGAGCTTACATCTGATGACCTATTAGAGAGATCAGGCTAGGGCCGCGATGTTGATAGCTCTTGATGGAAGAGATGTCGCTCTTTTAGAGAGGGATGCGGCTAGATCAGCTAGGGATGCATTGATAGTGGAGCGGGATGCCGCCTTATCTGCTAGGAATGTGGCCATTGCAGACAGTACTTCAGTGAGATCCCATATGACTGTCAGTCTTCCCGACATGAGTGCTTACATTGATGAGCATTATGCCACCATGCAGTTAGCCTCTGATCTGCTAGCTCGTGTAGATACCCTTGGGTAAGACCTTGCAGCGTTACCTCGGTCTTCAAAGAGGGATGCCATGTTAGATCTGATAGTTCGCATGCATACAGATCTGTGGATAGCTTTGTATTTTCTTGCACAAACTAGCTTAGCCATTTTGTCATGTACGACACATATGTATATATTAAACAGTATTATGTATCGCAGGGAAATATATTTTTATTCACTTCCCTTTTAGTTATGCCTTGATACTTGCTTGATATTTGCATATTTATTCAGGGCCTTGTGATCTTGATGCATTCTGGACTTATCCTTGATATATGGACATTGAGCCACCACAAGATCTCTCAGAACAGATAATTGATCTGTATGAATCCCTACCATCTTTGGTGTCTTGGGACTGATATCTGTATGATATGGGGAGAGGAGAATAGTTTCTTCCTCTTTGAGATTGACCGCACCACAGATGGTCGCCAGTACTTCTATTTGTGAGAAGCCTAGTTAATTCCTTCTCTTATGGGTTGGTATTGCTCTTCGAGGCATGATCACGGCTTAGATGGTCACCGAATCTTCTATTTGTGAGAAGAGGTTGGGTAATTCCATCCCTTTGATCTAAAACCGATGAAATGTGATGAATTGAAGGTTGATCCCAGTAGCGTGTGACAAATATTTTTGTTCTGGTAGGGGTTAGACTGAACCATGAATGGCTGCCTACGTACTCCTATTAAAGAGGAGATCAAGTCTGCGTAGTTCGAACCTGGTGTAAGAGGTTCAACGCTGAATGTGAAAGGTAGAGAGGTGTAGAAATTTTTTTGTTGTTTTTGTTTTTTGTAGAGAAAGGGCAGAAATGTTTTTGTTGTTTGTTTTTTTTATTGCGACCGGGCCATATAGAATACGGTTGCCTACATACTCCTATTAAAGAGGAGATCAGGTCGACGTAGTTCGCCCCTCAGGACGAATTGAAGGCAAAGAGAAGTGTGAATCCCATGTGTAGGCTATACTACAGGGAGAAGAAAGTTTGATCCCATAATGGGGACAAACTGCAGGTGTGAAAAAGTTTGATCCCGTCTTCAGGACCAACTAAAAGCGTAGAAAAGTTTAATCCCGTCTTCCTGATAAACTGCAGGCATAGAAAAGTTTAATCCCGTCTTCAGGATAAACTGCAAGTGTGAAAAGTTTAATCCCGTCTTCAGGATAAACTGCAGGTGTGAAAGGTTCAATCCCATCTTCAAGATAACCGAAATTGTATTAAAGATTTGACACGAAGTGGAAACCAGGCTGCTAGTTTGAAGTGTATGTTTCCTTGAGGGGCAGAAAAGTATGTAGTAAGGAAGGGTTCAAAACTGGAACGACTGGTGATTGGATGATCAAAACAAGGATGTTTGTTTGATGGTAACTTCAGACATAGTACCGTTTCACGGTGTCTGAGTTGATAAGCTGTGGAAATTCTTCACCGTCTATTTCCTGCAATCTGAGAGCACCTCCTGTTAATACCTCTTTGACAACAAACGGGCCTTCCCAGTTAGGAACGAATTTTCCCTTAGATTGATCTTGGTTGTCAATGATCTTTTTCAAAACCATGTCATGTTATTTGAACTGCCATAGTCGGACTTTTCTGTTGTAGGACCGTGTGATCCTTTGCTGATATAATTGACCATGGAAGATAGCCGCAGTTCTCCTTTCATCTATTAGAGAAAATTGGTGATACCTGTCTTGTACCCATTGGTCCTCATCCAACTGAGCATCCATCAATACTCTGAGGGATTCCATTTCCACCTCTATGGGGAGCACTGCTTCCATCCCATAGGTTAATGAGTAGGGGTTGCCCCAGTGGAAGTACGCATAGAAGTTCTGTAGGGTAATAAAGTCAGAGGCAAGAGGTCAGGCCATCCTTTATGATTGGCAAACATTTTTTGCATGATCTTCTTGATATTTTTATTAGCCGCTTCTACAGCACCATTCATCTTTGGACGGTAGATGACGGAGTTAAGGTGTTTGATGTGGAATTTACTGTATAACTCCTCCATCATTTTGTTGTTGAGGTTCTTAGCATTGTCTGACACAATGACCTCTGGTTGTCCATATCGATAGATGACATTGTTTCTGATGAAAGCAATGATAACTTCTTTAGTAACCTTGGGGAAGGATGTGGCTTCTACCCATTTGGTGAAGTAGTCGATCATGGTGAATATGAATCAATGACCATTACTGGCTTTGGGCTCGATTGGCCCGATCACGTCCATTCCCCACATTGAGAAGGGCCAGGGTGAACTCATATTGTGGAGCTCCCTTGGAGGGGCGTGGATAATATTCCTATGGACTTGGCATTGATAGCACCTCTTGACATGATCATCACAGTCAGCTTTGAGTGTAAGCCAATAATGTCTTGTTCTGAGAATTTTCTTGACAAGTAAGGGGCCGCTCATATGTGGGCCACATACTCCACCATGGATCTCATCCATAAGCCTCTGAGCTTGGTCTTTGTCTAGACATCTGAGGAGACCTAGTCCTACATCTCTTTTGTAGAGTGCATCTCCGCTCAGGTAATATTTCATAGCAAGTCGATGGATCCACCTCTTCTCAGTTAGGCTTACCTCAGCAGGTGTAGATCCATCTCACAGATACTCCTTGATATGCTGATACCAAGGGTGGTGAACGGGAGGTAGCTCATCCGATACATCTCCAACGTAGTTCCCATAAGCTGGGGCTTTTTACATAGGAAATGTGATGCTTGGCATATTTTTCTTTTCAGGTATGTGAACCAAGGAGGCCAATGTTGCTAATGCATCCGCAAAATCATTCCTATTATGAGGAATGTGTAAAAAGGAGATTTCTTCGAACTCCAAAGCCATCTGTAGAACTTGCCGATGGTAAGGCAGCAAATGTAATTCTTTGGTTTGATAGATTCCCGTGGATTGTTTGATCACCAATTTGGAATCCCCAAAGACAGTTAACCTCCTGATGCCCATTGAACAGGCAAGTTTTAGCCCCATGATATAGCCTTTATACTCCGATGTGTTGTTGGTGTTGACAAACTGCAATTTTTTTGACGAGGGATCTTGCTCCCCGATTGGATATTAGAAGCTGCTCCCAGCTCGAGCCTCCTGCATTAATGACTCCATCAAAATACATTTTCCACATGGCATATATATCGTCTTGATGGTGTTCTTTGAATCATTACCCTTCATCGGGAAGTATGTTTCAAGGGTTTGTAATCCCATGTAGGTGCGGCGGCCAGTTGATCCATAATTCCTTGACCTTTGACAGACTTTTGCGTCACGTAGACGATGTCAAATTGTTGTAGGATCAACTACCATCTGGACAGCCGACAATTCAGTATGGGCTTGCTGAACACATACTTGAGAGGATCCACGTGGGATATGAGATGGGTTGTGTGACCATGGAGATAATGTTGTAATCTCATGGAAGCCCATGCTAAAGCATAACAAGTCCTCTCAATCAGTGTGTACTTGTGTTCCTTTGGTCTTTGAATCTTTCTTTGAGGTAATAGATAGCTTGTTCTTGGCCTCTATCGTCTTTTTTTGCTGACGTCATGACCCATGGCATTGTCATTAATGGACAGGTACATGAACAGGGGAACATCATCCCTGGGTGGTATCAAAATAGGAGCATTAATCAGCTGCTCTTTAATTATAAGGAAGGCTTTCTGACATTCATCATTCCATTTCATGGAGGAGTTCTTCCTTAATAGCTTGAAGATGGGCTCACAGGTTGCTGTGATTTAAGAAATGAATATGCTAATGAAGTTGATTCTTCCCAAAAATCCCCATATTTCCTTCTCTGTCTGAGGAATGGGCATTTCCTTGATGGCCTAGATTTTGGTAGGATCCAGTTCAATCCCTTTGTGGCTGACTAGGAAACCTAGCAACTTGCCTGATTTAACACCAAATGCGCACTTGGCTGGATTCAACTTCAAGTTGTACTTACGCAACCTGTTGAATAGCTTCTTGAGATGGTCTAGGTGGTCCTCCTCCCATCGGGATTTGACAATGATGTTATCCACGTAGATCTCTATCTCTTTATGCATTAGATCGTGGAAAAGAGCCATCATAGCTCGTTGATAGGTTGCCCCGGCATTGATGAGTCCGAATGACAACCGTCTGTAGCAAAAGGTTCCCCAAAGCATGATGACAGCAGTTTTCTCACGGTCTTCCTCAGCAACCATAATTTGATGGTACCCCACAAAGCAATCAGCAAAGGAGTACATGCTGTATTGTTAATGAGAATGTGGATAAAAGGTACGGGAAAGCTATCTTTAAGGTAAGCTTTGTTTAAATCCCGGTAATCCACACAGACTCGCACCTTTCCTCCTGGTTTAGGCACGGGAACAATGTTGGATATCAACTCCGGATATGTAAACACCATGATAATGCCAGCTTGAAATTATTTCACAATTTCTTCTTTGACTTTCAAACTCCACTCAAGTTTTAATCGCTTGAGCTTTTGTCTAACTGGCTTGAATCTCTCTTTAATGGGAAGGCGATGAAGAACAATGTCAGTGGACAAACCCTCCATGTCTTCATGAAACCATGAAAATACATCCTGGAATTGGGTTAATAGTGCAACCATGTCATTCTGTTGGTTTGCAGTGAGGTCTGAACCAATCTGGATTAGCTTAGGGTTTTCTAAGGATCCAAGATTGAAAGGAGTGGTTTGGTCAAGGTTGGGTTTAGGCTTATCTGTGACCCATTCCTTAATCTCCTGAGGTGTCTCAATGTCCTCTTGAATGTCCATCAAGTCTGAGTCCAACTTTGCATCAATGTTACAACCCTTGTGGAGAGAAGGCACCTCATCAGCAAGTACAGGCACATCTAAATTCAAAGTCCTGAAACAAAGTATGCTTTCACTTAATATATGCAACTGTTCGATCATACAAAAAGTGTTAGCATGTACTTGATAAAATAACTGCTAGTACTGTAAAGAAAAGTAAGCAATTAAAGTTATCTATAGGGCAGAGGGATTTTTTGCCCGTTTTACCCTCGTCGACCAATGCATGGAATGTTGTTCCAATTGTCGAGGGCAAAGTCTTGATGGACTGCAGTAATGGAAGGATCGTCATTGTCCTCCTTCTCCTGAATGATAACCATGACATCTGGGCAATCATCATCTGGGGTGAATCTGTTTATATGTTCATCATGAACAATGACGTGTATGCCTGCCATCATCAAGGCAATGTCATGTTTACGTTTCCGTTCCTTTTATTCCACTTCGGGATCAGGAATCAGCACCTCTTTTTCTTTGAAGGGTACTGGCTTGGGAAACAACATAGTCATAATATGTGCTGGCACCTTAACTTTAGACTATATCAGCTCATGAGGTGCAGATTGAAAACATCGTCGTATGGCCGAAGCTTGAGTAACCGACCGGTGTTTATGCGGATTCCTATGACTGGAACTGGCAGAATAGCCTAGCCTGGCTATCCCAGTTTGACTGGACATTTGAATAGGGTGCTTAATACCCTACTTGTCTTTACCAAGCCCTTGTCCAGGCTGATAATCCAATGACATCATTTCTTGAGTAGCCAACATAACCTCGGCAGAAATCTTGGGTACGGGAAGTGGTTCTTCAATAGGTTGATATTGAGTGTTGCTCACTTCCAAGGTATGAAAACTGGTTAACTCGACTTCAGAGTTAAAACTGATGATTGGCAGATCTCCTTGTTTAGGATACTACGGCTCAGCATTAACAGTGACTAGACTGTTGTTGATAATGTATTTGAGTTGTTGATGTAGTGTGGAGGGAACTGCTCCAGCCATATGTAACCATGGTCTCCCCAATAGTAGGTTGTATCCTGAATCTATCTTTAGGACATGGAAGGATACATTGAATGTA
The DNA here is from genome assembly GCA_020205615.1 of Panax quinquefolius. Taxonomy (NCBI): domain Eukaryota; kingdom Viridiplantae; phylum Streptophyta; class Magnoliopsida; order Apiales; family Araliaceae; genus Panax; species Panax quinquefolius. The sequence continues at coordinate 89,459,383 of CM035154.1, forward strand.
TTCGGGCCAATCTCAATTGGAAATTCAATCTTTCCGACGGCATTTCGTCGGGATCCATCAAAAGCTCGGATAACTGTGTGGCTGCTTTGTATCCGCTTGAGATTGATATTCATCTTCACCAGGGTGGCATAAGGACAGATATTTAGAGATGACCCTCCATCTATCAGAACTCTAGCTAGCATGTACCCGGAAGACAACACTGCAATGTGCAGTAGCTTGCAATGACCGGTCCCTTCAGGCGGTATGTCGTCATCAGTGAAGGATATCACATTGATGTTGAAAATATGATCAACCAGATGTTAAAATTTTTCCACAACCACTGATTTTGGCAGATAGGCTTCTTGCAAAACCTGCAATAGAATCTTCTGATGATTTTCGGATGAGAAAACCAAATCCAGTATAGATATCTGGTGTGGAGCTTGTTGTAATCTTAAAACTACATTGGCTTCATTGTGGCCCATAGTGCGGAGTAATTTTTCAATCTTCTCCATGGGAATCTTCCCCTTGGCTTTGCAAGTAGGCTTCATAACCCATTTAGGAAGATACAGTGGATTATCCTTTGACAATATAGAAGTAGTATAAGACGTAGATCCTTCAATTTCTCCATAATTCCATGGAACTTTGTGCAAGCTGACAACAGGATGTTGTGGTCTAAAGGGTAGAGGAATTGGCTCAGGTGCGACCACTTTCAAAGGATTGTCAGCTCCTTTGAGTTGAATTGGTTGTATAGAAAATACTTTGACAGTCTCATCATCCATTTCGAAAATAACTGCTATTGATTCCTTCCATTTTGTAGGACATGCATTCCCACCTTTGAGTTGCACAGTGTAATCATCTGCAATCTGCAGGACACCACTATCAATAAGATTCTAAATGAGATGGCGGAGTGCCCAACATTCTTCTGTGCTGTGATCGCGAGGGTGCGAATGATACTGACACACTTCATCAGAATTGAATCGTCTGGAGCGGGGATTGATTGGAGGTAGAAGGAAGGAAATTCTTCCTTTGTTGATTAACATTTGCAATATCTCTTCCATAGATTGGCCGAGATTGGTAAACTCCCTTTGATTGGCAAAATCCCGACGAGCTTTAGTACTTGCTCTCTTAGCAACCTTATCCTCCATAGCTTCTCTTTCTAAAGGTGATGGTGGAGCATTCATAACAAATGAAAGGAGATAGGCATGCTCCTTTTTGATCAATTGGCGTGTGACTTGATGTTGATGGGTCACCAGTTCAGCCAATTGCTCGATTTGTTTGCAAAGAACTTTCATCTTTCGTTCCATAGTAAACTGGAACTTTGCATAATCCCATATGCCATCACCGTCTTTGATGGTCTGAGATGGCTCGCCATTAAAACTAGAACTTTGCCGAGTGCTCCAACTGATCATGTTGACCTCTTCTTCTTTCTGTTGAGGAAGAGGGTTTTCTTGCACATGAGGTTGATCTAGTTTGGTGACTACGATATCACCATTGTCTATTAAATCTTGGATCTTGTATTTCAAGGCCCAACAATCTTGAGTATCATGTCTAGGTGCTCTGGCATTATAAGCACACTTCCGAGTAGCATAAAAACCCCTCCCATTAGGGTTGGCTGGTGGAAGAAGATGTGTAATTTTCTTCTGAGTAGTCAGAAGAGCAAGAATATTCTCGAGCGAGTCCCCTAAGGGTGTAAACGTTCGAGGTTGCTTTGCTTCTCCATTTTTAAGCAATGGAGGGTTTGAAGATTGTTCCTGAAAAGGTGAGTAGTTTCTCCTTTGTATAGGCATGCTTTGATTGCCTTTTTGTCCTTGTAGTATCAAGGAAACATCTTCCTCTTTCTTTTTATGGACCCTCCGGGGGTTGTTTCCATAAGATCCAGACTGGATGTGTTTAGCAACAGCTTTAAGAGAGACGAGGTCTTGAATCTTTCCAGACTTTAATCCCATTTCAGCCATTTCTCCTTGTTTGATCATTTCGGAGAATGGTTTGCCAATACCAGCTAGAACTCTTTCATAGAAATGAGCTTCCTGTACATCTATGAATGTCATGACCATTTTTGATTCTGTCATGAAAGGAATAACTTGAGCAGCAAGGCGCCTCCACATTTGAGGATACTCTCTGAATGACTCATTAGACTGTTTCTTGACAGTGGTAATTTGATACCGGTCAGGTGCCATCTGAGATTGAAAATTGTATTGAGTGAGGAAGGCATGACCCAACTTTTCCCAACTATGGATCTTGGAATTGTCTAATCTGGTATACCATGAACGGACTTCTCCAGTCAGACTCTTCTGGAATAGCTGCATTTTGAGCTTTTCATCTTCCGCATAAGATCCAAGCTCTGCAATGAATACCTTTAAATGGGTATAAGGATCCCCTAATCCATCATACTTTTCAAAATCAGGGGTTTTGAATTTCTCTAGATACTGAACACCAGGAAATATGCAAAGGTCTGTATATAAAACACTACCATGTGTCCCAATCCCTTTGAGAACGCAGATAGTTTCCTCCATTTGGAGGACCTTCTTCCTGATATCACCAATGTTTGGATCTCCTTTGAGATGGGTGTTTTCAGGGTCTTTGTTGGTCGTATCCAACTGATGTTCTAGAATTGTTTTTTCCAGACCTTGGACTCCCTTTTGTGTAGAGGATTTTTTATGTGTAGGTATCTTCGTACCCTGAGTGGACTGGTGCAATTCTTTCAGTAGAATGTCCGTCTTAGGGTAATGTAAATGTTATCATAACAATGTCCATTTTAGGAATTTTTTCCTGCAAAACCGGTTGTTAATTGATAACATGTCATGTATGCACAGATATTCTTCATATTTTCCTTTACATATGGATGGACATGTAATAAATTACTAGTAAATGCTTTTACAAGTAATTAAAAATGGAAAGTATGAAGAGACTTTCCTCCGCGTTTGATTTATCAGAGGCTGACCTATCTTAGGGTTACTCTCGCGGCTTTTTGGCATGAAGGTTCCCAGATCATCGCAATATACTTGACGTGAAGTTAATCCGGTCGTTCAACTAGAGTGAATCTGAGTGGTGCCTTTCCTGAGCCCCGTGGAATCATTCTTCCCACGAGTCCAGTAATCAAACACCGACAGGATAGCCTCCTAGTGGAGGGACCACACAACATACTTTCACATACAACGTGTCTCACCGTTTATGCAAAATGATAACATGTGTGAAACACTAATATCACAAATAGATATTTAGCAGTGCAGTAATTAAGATGCATTCGTACACATTCATCATAAATGTAAATGCATTTGAAAAGTTTGTAATAGCGGCTTAAGCCCTCTTACTGGAGTCCCCAGCAGAGTCGTCACATGTTGACGTCGGGATTTTTTGATGTCCCTTTTCGTTACTTGTTCTTTGGTGTTCTCATGTTAATGTGAGATTTGTTTGAAAAAATAAGTGAACAAGGTCCGACATGTGTAATGTCGACGATTGGAATTTAAGAGTCGCCAGTTAGTGTATTTAACTGGTTGTACAATTGCAACCGAAAAGGTTTGCACATTCACGTAGTGATGTGACACTGCTAAATGGGTCTGTGAAACTGAGATTCATTAAGGGTTTGGGGGCTTGGTTATGCGGAGGGATGGTGTTAGGCACCCCCCGACATCTGTGTTGCCACGGTGACCGCCACTTCTCAAAGAAACTGTTATATGAATGTGTGTGTGTGTGTGTGGATCAATGTGCAATTATCTGAAAGTAGTGTTATGCCTCGTTCGCACCTATATACAAAGGGTTTGAATTTTAAGAAAAAATCAATTTTAACCAGATATAGAAATGAGGTTTTGTAAAAAGAGGTTTTTCAAACCCTATGCTAAATAGTAATTGAGGACTTTGATACTTCCATTTTATTATCTGAATGTTCGGCTTGTTTGCTTTTATTTTCGAGATGCAAAGCATCTGTGAAAAATAATATACAGCAGTGCCGAACTCCTTATGGGCATGACAGCCATCCAAGGAAATTAAGACACTGGAAATAATGTACAAGCTTCTTACAGCTGGAAAAATTCCATCATGGGAACCGAATCTAGATTCAGTAGACTGAATCTGTGATCACATGATTCCTAGGCTCACATGATACTGCAATTTGTATGGAAAGCAGTAAGCAGTTATATATATACAAAAGTGATAAATATATATATATATATATATATATATATATATATATATGATCAACCACCATAAAGCAACACCATGGGGGATCAGAAATGTAAATAAAGCAGTAAATGCTATCAACTGCCATGAAGTGAACTCCAAGCGAGACTTGAATGTAAATAAAAGTCAAAAAGCTATCAGCGCCGCCAAGTGAACTACAAAGCGAGCCAAAATGTAAATATATATATATATATATATATATATATATATATAAGCAATTAAATGCACCGAGATGTAAAATCTGTGCTCATCGCATGTAGTCTAACCACAATTTATATATATATATATATATATATATATATATATATATATATATATATATATAAGCAAGCAAAACGCATAGGATGTAAATTTTGTGCTCAATCAGATGTAGTCCACCATAATTTATATATATATATATATAAGTAATTAAACGCTTGCATCAAGTTCAGGCTCATCGATGTAGTCAGTCAGCGACAACGATTATATATATATATATATATATATATATATATATATAAGCCAATAAACGCCTGCATCAAGTTCAGGCTCAATCGAGGCATAACTCGATAATGTTAGTCCGTATAAAAATATATATATATATATATATATAAGTATATATATATACGAGACATATAATGAAAACCACTTGGATCGGAAGTCCGCAAAACACACTCATTACGACTCTCGACGTGTACAACAGTGTGTGATAATATGAGAAGAAAGCTTTATAGAATGTAAGAAGGCTTACAGTGGGTTGCCAAAGTAGACTTCTATGACTTTATGTGGATAAATACTCAGCTCCCGCCAGACAAAAGATAGCTATATGTGAGCTAACAGAAGAGGAAACACTTAATAAGGGTGTGTACTGAGTAAAATGGACAGGGCTTTCTCGCCTTTTCTCTCTCTTCTCTATCTCAAAATGGCTGTCATCATCCTATATTTATATCCGATAGCAGCAGGAGTGTACTCATGTGTGCAAATGCAGCTACACTTGTGGTGGTCGTAGGCCTGGGCTTGGCCGGGTCCCCGTGGTCTCAAAGTACGTGCACTCACGCACTGTAATGTCTGCTCAAATTTGCAGAAATTCAATCCGAGCTTCCGAACGAGGTATATGTGACCTTCTTCAGATAGCTATTTGTCGAGAGTTACGCAATGACATGGATTAGAGGTTGTACGAATTTAGGAAGAGGGGACCATGCCCATGATCTTCAAGCTTCAAATTCTATCTGGTGTGCTGCCATGCGTAATAGTCACTCGGATTTGATATCCTGGTTCTTGAAGGACATAGTTGTATGTATGTATGTATTAAAGTGTCTAGATGACGTGCAGATGATGTGGCAGGATGACATTTGACTCTTCGCCTGGGTTATCGCCGGTTTAAGTTAAAAGTAGACGTTGCTCAGGGTTACATCTGAGATTGAACTGCTGCAAGTGTTTGAATGCCGCAATGTCATCTTATAAATGCCTGTATACTCGATGTTAGCTTCGGGTTTGAGAGATGAGTGCCTCGGTAGGAGGTATGAGATTGAAGCTGATTGCATGTATTTGAAACAAGCAATTCCGGAGTTATCGCCAAAACTGCAACAGCATTCCTTGGGGTTATCGCCAAGGTTAGAAATGATCCTTCCGGTGTGTGTTTCGGGGTTGAGAATGAGACTCTTGGTGTGTGGTTCGGGTTGAGACTGAGACTCCCAGTGTATGGTCTGGGTTGTGAACTGATCCTCCGATAGTATCCGGAATGGAGACTGAACTTTAGGTGGTATCCGGAATGGATGTGAGTTGTCTTCCAAGGTTATCTCCGAAAGACGATTCTTCCCTCCTATAATGTTAGTACTAGTTGTGCAGAAAAATTTTGAGTGTCTACATATGTAATAATTTTAAGGTTAGATTACCTGGGATTATTTTTGAGATGATGTAACCCTTTAATGGGAAAGATTATTGTTAAGTTATTTAAATTATGTCGTTATCCTTTGATTATGGGTAGTTAGATGTAATGGTTTTGAAAAGTGAACACCAAATCCTGTGGGAATAGAGTACCTGGATTTGGGGGTGTCACAGGTTGGTATTAAAGCTTTAGGTTATAAACCTTAGGTGGGGAAACCTTAGGAAGTAACCTTTAAGGAAACAGAAAAAGTAGAGGTGTTCAACTCTTATCAAGTTTTAAGGAATGGATTAAGGTATCCATCGAAGCTAAACAATAAAAGACATTATGTGCTGTGTTAATAACTTATGTGCTCGCGAGTATCGAAAAATGTTAAGTAAAACTTAAAATATTTTGTTGTCAGGATGTCTAACGAAGCAGGATCCAGTCCAGCTAGGGGAGTGACACCTCAGGTACCTAGAAATGACGAACCCCGGGATATTCATGTTGTGCGGGAATAGTTGATCCAGGAGGATGAGCTTGTGACCGATCCCGAGAAGGATAGTTCTGAGGAGATAGCGAAGGATGATGAGGAAGAGGATCCTGTGGAGTTTCCACCAAACTCCATATCAGTTGAGATGTATGATGCTCTGTACGATTGTAACATAGAATTATAGGACAAGGTTGAGGAGCTGAAAGAGTTGATTGAGATGCATCACGCTACGATGGAGCAGAAGGATGCGGAGATTCATGAACTCGAGTCACGCCTTGGAAACATGGAGTGGGACCTAGTTCATACCAAGGGTCAGCATGAAGACCTATTGGCAGTAAACGAGAAGATAAAGACTGACATGGAGAAATTAAAAGATGACTTTAAAGAGGAATCAACTAAGCGTGCAAGAGTAGATGATGTTTGGATGAAGGCAACTCAACGTGTAGACCGTGCTGAGGCTAAGGTCCAAATGAAGAAGGCCAAGATGAATGAGATGGATTACGCTTTTAATTCTATGATTGATAGGGCCCAGGATCGAGTCTTTTATTATCCACCTCAATTTGAGAATTCACCATGGTTTGTAATGGATCATAGAACGGCGTACCGTATCATGGAGGAAGAGCGTCGAGAAGCCTTACGACGTCTTAATATGTCTAGATAGAGATAATAATAATAATAATAATAATAATAATAATAATAATAATAATAATGTGCGGTTAAGTAAGTGAGTAAATAAATTGTGAATCTCTTATTTTGAGAGGAATAAAGGGATAGTTTGAGTATGTAATTCTGAAACTTGTCTAGTTCAGAAAGGTGAATGTTAATAGCGGATATACTATTTTTAATATGTTTTAAAACGTTATGCATGAATAAAATATCAAATTTTATTTAAAATGTTTTGTGTTACAACTTTAATCTTAGAATATTTAAGTTAAACTTCAAATACCCAAGAAGTTGAGTAATGAACTAATAATCGTATATCTTATCAGAAAATGCCTCCTAGAAGAAGACAACCACGTCGACAACCACCTCTTAAGGGGTCTACTAATAATAATAATGAGACCAACGCTAATCCGATTTAGCAGTTGGTAGCTTTGTTGACGAGTGCACTTGCGAATCAACCGCAAGCTCAAGTCACGACCTTTAAGGAATTCAAAGTGGTTGGACCACCAGAGTTTCAACGGTCTATGAATCTAGTTGAAGCCCAAACCTGGATTATGGAAATGGAGAAGGTGTTCGACGTTGCTAGAGTTAACGAAGATCAAAAGACTGTGTTCGCAACGTTCATGCTGAAGTTTGAAGCTAGCTACTGGTGGCAGGCAAATAAGGTTCGTGGGGGACAAGGAGTGATAGATTTAAGGAGATATTTTTTGAAATGTACTTTCCAGCGAGTTCTGTAATAACCCGGGATTTCGAATAATCTAAAATTTATGAATAATTCATTTATTTATTTATTTAATATTGACTGTTAATATTGCACTGTGTATATATGATACGAGTTTCAGAAATTAGTTAATTTGTGTATTGACTGAGAAAAATAGAGTAGAATTGTGCTTAACAGCTTTAGAAACCCTAACCCTAATTTCTGGATAGGGATTCGGTAGAAAATATAATTAAAATAATTGTATCGACGAATACGTGTTTTTACTATATGTTGATAATGATCAATGATTGATCGGATAAAGTTAAAAACTAATAAACCATAATAAGAGATTAGAAACCCTAATCTCAGATTTAGAAAACCTACTGTACAATTAAAACCTTAATTATACGCCGAGAAACCCTAATTTAAAGTATAGGATTTCCTAAACCCTAAATTAGAAAACCCTAATCCTAATTGGCAAGCCTAAGGTGTTTATTAAACTTAAATATGATTAGAAAACCCTAATTATATTTATGTTATCTTAATTTCTATTTTACAAACCCTAATTGTAATTTAGAAATTTAATTTTATCTAATTAAAACTTTAATTGTAAATTTTAGAAATTAATATTGTAAAACCTTAGGGTTAAACCCTAAGAGTTTGGAAAATGTCAAGTATGCCATTAAAAATATATGGAGAATGACCAAAATGCCCTTTTGTATATTTTTATAAGTTAACTTGCAATATGTTCTAGCAACTTTAGTTGGTGAACTACTATGTTGACTTTGTGACATAAAATATAAAAAAATAAGTCCATAACATCAAATCTAGCATCAAGACAAGAAATATATATTAGATTGGAGAGAGAGAAAGTCATAAAAAAAATTTGTTATTTGCTCTCAAGCTCTCCATAACTCATTCTCTTTATAAACCTCTGAAATCCTCAAGTATTTCAGTCACATATTACCTCTCTAAAACACCATTAACAGATAAGGAGATCTAAGATCAAGCATATGCAAGAGAAGGTATAAACCCTATCTCATTCTAGATCTTGTATGTTAGGTTCAAAGTTGTGTTTTTGTGTTTATGTTTGTGTTAAAAGGTGTTTTTAGTTCATCTATGATGATCCATGATGGATCCATAGCATCAAATGGCTTTAAAATGGTGTTTTTCAAAATCTGTCCAAGAACAAAATTTGTGGTCTGACAAGCTAATGTCAGGATCCACAGATTCTTGTTCATTTGTTGTTTTTGATGTTTTAAAGTTATAATTTGTAGCCTGGTATATGCTATTTAATCTGCAAGTTGAAGCAATATCGTTTGATGTCTGCATTTGAAGTTATTCATGGTCAAAACCCGTTGACCGGGCATGACCATGAACTTTTTGGGTAACCCAGAAAGCCTTTTACAGCCTTTGACAACTTTTTGTGAGGTCTATATCTGACAGGTTTTAGGTTGTTTGATGTTTTGTTTGTAACCATGTTGGAGCCTGTAAGATGGACTCTAGATCCATGCTTGTAGAACATTAAAATAGTCAATAGATAGATCGTGACAGGTGGTCAAAGTAGGCCATTTGTCCACTGTAGATGTCTGAATTTTTATTTGTCCCTTTTCGTTACTTTTTCTTTGGTGTTCTCATTGTTATGTGAGATTTGTTTGAAAAAACTAGTGAAAAAGGTTTGCAAGTGTAATGTCAACGATGGACTGTTAAGAGTCGCCAGTTGGTGTTTTTAACTGGTTGCACCAACAAAACCGAAAAGGTTTGCACATTGACCCAGTGATTTGACACTGCTAAACAGGTCTGTGAAACCGAGATTCATTATGGGTCCGGGGGCTTGATTATGCAGAGGAAAGGTGTTAGGCACCCCCCGACATCTATGTTACCATGGTGACCGCCACTTTCCAAAGAAACTGTTATATGAATATGTGTGTGTATGTGTGTGTGGATCAATGTGCAATTATTTGAAAGTAGTGCGAGGCCTCGTTCGCACCTATATACAGCGAGTTTGAATTTATAGAAAAATTCAGTTTTAACCAGATATAGCAATGAAGTTTTATAAAAAGAAGTTTTTCAAACCCTGTGCTCAATAGGAATTGAGACCTTTTTATACTTCCATTTTGTTTTTAAATGTTTGGCTTGTTTGCTTTTATTTTTGAGATGCGAGGTATCTTTGAGAAAATAATATACAACAGTGCCGAACTCCTTATGGGCATGATAGCCATCTAAGGAAATCCGTACACTATAAATAATGTACAGGCTGCTTACAGCTGAAAAAGGTCCATCATGGGATCCGAATCAAGATTTAGTAGACTGAATCTATGATCACATGATTCCTAGGCTGACATGGTACTGCAGTTTATATGGAAAGTAGTAAGCAGTTATATATATATATATATATATATATATATATATAAAGTGGTAAATATATATATATATATATATATATGTGTGTGCATGATCAACCACCACGAAGCAACTCCATGGGGGATCAGAAATGTAAATAAAGCAATAAATGCGATCAACCGCCACGAAGTAAACTCCAGGCAGGACTGAATGTAAATAAAGCGATAAAAGGCCTCGAAGTAAACTCCAGGCCTGACAGAAATATAAATATATATATATATATAAGCAGTAAACGCACCGGATATAAAATCCAGGCTCATCAGATATGTCTGACAACAATTATATATATATATAAGTAGGTAAACGCTCTAGATGTAATATCCAGGCTCATCGGATATGTTCGACAACAATTATATATATATATATATATAAGCAAATAAACACTCTGGACCGAAGTCTAGGCTCAATCGAGGCATAACTCGATAATGTTTATTCATATATAAAATATATACATATATAAGTATATATATACAGACAGAAATGAAAACCACGGACCGAAGTATGGGCATACGCACGCAACACAACTCTCAATGTGTAGAATAGTGTGTGCAAAGATGAAGAGAAAGGCTTTATAGAGTGTTAGAAGGCTTATAGTGGGCTGCCAATGCAGACTTCTATGACTTTATATGGATGAACACTCAGCTCCTGCTGGTAAATGTATAGCTATATGTGAGCTAACAGGTGTTTAAAAAGAGCAAGCACTCAATATATGGTGTGTAGAAAGCAAATTAGACAGGGCTTCCTCGCCTTTTCTTTTTTCAAAATGGCTGCCCCAATGTAAAACCCCAAATTTTATGAAATAAAAGTATTCAATTTTTCTTATAATTACTATTCAGTAAATGATTAAATTGATTTCAATATCTATTTATATGATAAGGAAAATATTTATTTTATGTGGATATAAATGGAGGAATTTTAAAAAAGTGATTATTAACGCCAAGATCTTTCTCCACGTCCCAATCACCAAGACGGCGGCCAATATCCCGCGCATTCAACAAATCGACTAAAAGCTCGACTACCGAGGTCGAGGGAGCTCGGCGTGAGAGATCTGAGCGATCACAAGGTCAACAATGGAGAGAAAATATTATCTAATGCACGAGAGATAGAATAATAATGATGAATGAATGTGTTACTTACCCTCTTATGTGATCTTAGCCCCATCATACTCCACTCGGGTTTCTCGTGCCACTCATCACTTCTAACACCTTTTTCCCACTTAGGTCATTTTCGGTAGAAAGTAAGTAGCCCACTTCCACACTCTTTGCCTTTGTTTTCCTGCATGGGTTATCGAGTCCCATCCTCATTAATGCCATGCGAGAAAGGTGGTAAAACACTGATAGTCATTGTCACTTGGTATAATGATTCTTGGTCGAAGTTGGGTTAAGTGACAATTTGTATAATGGGCGATTCGATGACTAAGCCCAAATAATGGAAATGACCCAGTAATGGGATCAATGAAAGAACCCGATGAAATGATCAAATGGCTTTGGGCCTAAACCATTCGGACCAACTAGGACTTAGCATAACATGATCGAGGAGGAGCCCATTAAGTGCGGCCCGATAAGGAAAAGGATTATGGCCTGACATTACCCCTAGTCTTATATTAAGCAGGGTGTTTAATGAAAGACTATAAATAATATAGGCCCAGGACATAACAAACTATGATAAGTCATAAGAGATCAAAGTGAAACTCACCAAAGTCCATCAAAATCGGTCCAAATTGATATCGAGAATAGAAGTGGGAAGCCCGATGAGCGCATGACCCACATAGGTGAAGATATTTAGATCTAAAAGCGGATGAAACCTCTTCCATTCATCATCATTGCGATTGAATTAAATGTACGCCCTCAATTCTGAGTATATTTGTCGATTATAAAAGGTAAACTTTACCAATTCAGCGGTTTTACCCTAATTTGAAATTTGAACCTTTGAGCTTTCTCCTCTCTCTGCAAACTTCTTTCTCTGCTTCACAAAATCTTAACAATGGTGACCGTAACCTCTAGCCAAAATTTCCCCCCCCGATGCGACTCTCTGTCGATATCGTTTCTCTGACCGAACCCTAACGAGAGGGTTGAGTTCCAACCCCAATCAGCAACCATGGGGAAATCCTTCTACGATCCCTACGCCTCGAGACTTCTTCAGGGCGAGAGCAGTTCCCCCATACCAACATCCGTTCCTCGATCGCGGAATCGAGATATGCATACTCGGGACTCGTTATCAGATTCACGACATATACGCCATATAAGGGCCCTGCTCTCTGAAGAGCGTATGTACCCAATGACCCGGACGGTTGGGTCGCCGTACATCACTTTCACGGAAAAGGGGTTCGCTACCTCTCCATGTTTTATCGTTACCCTCCACAGGGTTCATAGGAGTGGGCTTCGCCCGATTAGTGCCCAACTCCTACATCCGCATCTGGCATTTATTGCCTTACGCTTGCCGTGAACTAGGGATTGCTCCCTCTGTTGACATCTTCTTCACCCTCTTCTCTGCTTGCGGTAGGTCTCGAAACGAGGCTTCAAAATGTTGAGCAAGCGGTCTCCCAGGCCAACACGGGTTGAGAGGAGACCCCCTGATGGATACTCCTTCCAAGCAACAAGGGTTGGCATGAGAAGTGGTTTTCATCACGGGACGAGAGATCTCTTCTCTTCAGATTGGACTACCTCGTCGGGTCTCTGCTGACTTTGGAGACATATCAGAAGGGCGTGTGAGGAGATGGCGAGACTTTTGAAGAAGATTCCTCAAAAGAATGGAGTTTCACACCGACCAAACAAGCACTGGCTATATGACCACAAATGTAAGTTTGAATAACTTTGTAACATAATTTACGAGATATATAAGTGATCTGAGGTTACGATACATGGTTTTTTGCGGTGTCTACGATCAAATCGACTCCCTTGGAGGTGAGAGACACTGGAAGATTTTTTAGCGAGGATGAATGCGGATCTGAGTGAAGAGCATCCGTGAAGAATCTTCCGGGTTGATCCCCCCTACCACCGATCCACCAACTACTTCCCTTGGTGATGAACCTCAAGTAGCCGAACCCAACATACAGAAGAAAACCTCGGACCTCGCAGAAGAAAAAGATCCATGAAAAGATCCAAATCCCCTGACGAAACAAACCACGAAAGTGACCACGAAACACTTCCGAAGCAACCCCCAAACAACCTTCTCAATGAGCCCCAATCCTCCGACTTACGAACCTACCCGGTGAGGAGGAGCCTACTTGATATTCCTTTTTGCGATCGGGCTAAGGTCGCCGATGTAAAGAAAATAAGAACAAGATACCCCCCATTGCTTAGAAGAGCTCAGAGTTCCCACCTCTTGGTGTCACTCCTCCGACTTCGTCCACGAAATCCATGTGCTGACGATGAAGCAAGCAAGATGCTGTCCCCCTCCATCCGAAAAAAAAACATCCATCGATGACCACCCCGGTTCATCTTACGCACCTTTGCCTTGACCCCCTGAGCGCACTCTGCCCGATCCCCTCTCTCGAAACCATACCGTGGACTCCTCACACGATTCGCGATGAACCTCGCCTTCTCCTCCAAGACTGACCAAATCTAGAATTTCAACGGGGCGCCATGGCCTCCCCAACAATGTGGCCCCGATTAAATGCCCATTTTCCCTTCCATTTATTCAACACCTTTGTTCGTGTGAAGCAAGCGATCATCGGTTGAGAGCGATTCGAATGGGATCTACTCGTGAAGGCATGAGCTACTTTGGCGAAGGTAAGCGATTCTCCCTTTATCTCGATTTTATCTTCATACTTATATATCTGGCCGATCAAATAATATTGGAAACACATAGGCCGATCTTGTGTTAAGGCGTCTTCGTCAGAGGTCCCTCGGCCGAATCGAGGAAGAGGCCACGAGGAAGGAGAATGCCCTTACGAAGTCGCCTTGGCTAAAGAAGACTCAGCGTGAATGCCTTCTTCATACAAATGAAGGTCTTCAAAAAAGTTAGCCCAAGCGAGGGAGATGTGAAGGCCTCGATGAAGAACTAAAAAGTCGAAAAAGCCTGACCACGAGGAGATCGTCAAAATGAATGTTGACTTGGTTGGGAGGGGCGAGATAAGGATGGAGAAGATCGAGGAATTAAAGGCGATGCTAAGATCGACCAAGACCATCCATAAAATTTGGGCGGCGGAGACTCGTCATATGAGTAAGCGGCTCAAGCTCGAAGAAAAAATCAGAGAACTCGAGGCTCTTGGGACCTTGGGCCTCCTTTGCAAACGACCTTATGACTTTATGAAATCCAACGAAAAACAAAAATATCGAAAATCTAGGAACTTCGGACGAAATAAATGGGGAGATAATGAAGATATATTCGAGGAGATTCTGAGCTCTCTGCTAGAAGTCGTGGCAAGGAGAAAGCTATCTGCTGACCGACTGGATCCATCCTTACTCGATTCTTGAGACAGCGAAGATGGTGCTTGAGTTGATGTTCTCTTTTTGTTTTTCTTTCTTTAATTTATAAGATTTGTAAAAATTATCTAATATTGTAATTAGATTATATATTAATGAAAAATGGCTTCATTCCTTATGACTTGGTATATTTATTTTACTTGATACTCGATATTTATTTAAGTGAAAAGATGCTGAAACTCCTTCGTAAATTTGAACTTAGAGACATTAAGTAACAACTAAACATGTCATATAACGAGATAAGATGAAGTTAAAGAATGAAGCTTCCGAACTCAACACTTAGAAAAAATTTAGGTAATAAAGTAAAGGGATACTTATTAATTCTTAGAAAGTGTGAGACGAGATCTGCTTCATTAGGAATTTTTTTACCGAAAGGCTAACAAAACCAAGAGATGACATTTTACCTACCACGAAGGGCTGACAAAGTCTAAAGATGACACTTGCCTACCCGAAGGGAACTGACAAGAGTCTAAGTGACCACTGTGTAGAAGAAGAGGCTACCATCGAATGGCGGTGAGTCCACACGAACCTCCCAACACCAATGGCGTTTGCGTTTACTACCACGAAGGGCGACAAACTCATAAGGACCACCACTGCCGAAAAGGCGCCATCGAATGGCGGTGAGTCCACCCGAACCTCCTAACACCAATGGCGTTTGCCTACCACGAAGGCACGACAAACTCATAAGGACCACACGAAAAAAGGCGCCATCGAATGAATGGCGGTGAGTCCACCGAACCTCCCAACACCGATGGCGTTTGCCTACCACGAAGGGCACGACAAACTCATAAGGACCACTACTAGAAAAGGCGCCATCGAATGGCGGTGAGTCCACCGAACCTCCTAACTCCGTTGAGCCGATCGTGATGAAGACAAGATTTGTTCGAGAAAAAGGAACTTTTATTGATGATGACATAAATATTTCTAGACTTCGATGTCTTGACATCATTTTCTTGAAAGTACTTCCTAAGCACTGCTTGACGTGCAAGTATTCTTAATTCTTGACCCATCTAATGCTTTTGATCGATAAGTTCCGGCTTGACGCCGGTGATTTCATACGGTCCTTCCCAGTTTGGCATTAGCTTTCCAGATTACGAGGTGTAGATGCTTGGCTTCTCGAGGACAAAATCTCTACTTGAACCTTGAAACTTTACCCCCTTATTATAATGCTTGGCCACTCTTCTTGATAAGTGCTTGATCGATTAAAGGTTGTTTCTCTTACTTCCTCAAAGCAAATCGAGGTTGGCCTTAAGCCCTTCCTCATTGTAGATCTCTGAATTGGGTGACTCGAAGACTTGGAGATCAATTTCAAGCTGGGACTAAGGCATCGATTACCATAGGCCGATCTAAAAGGTGAATCCCGTTGTAGTCCTCGGAGTAGTTCGATAAGCCCATAACTGCGCTAAGTAGCTCCTCGGCCCATCGCCCTTGGCCCGTCAATCTGCGCTTGATCCCATTCGGTGACGTTACATTGGTCACTTCAACTTGTCCATTCATTGTGGATGAGCCCCTTTGAAGTCTTTCTGTCTTTGAATCCCAGTTCTTTCAAAAATGCTTCAAATTTCGATCCCTGGTGGCGTCCATTATGCGATATTACCACCTTAGGAATCCGAAGCGAAATACTCTTGATTCTTTCAAAAATTTCAAGCATTTCTGTTCGTTATTAACCTAAGTGGTTTTTTGCTTCTACCCACTTGGTCATATAGTCGATGGCAACTATAACAAAGTGACTTGACCTTTTGCCTTCGGTAGTGGACCCGATATATATCAACCCCAGACGGTGAAGGGTATAGGAGATAAGATCGAGTATAGCTCTTACGGTGGTGATAATGGGATCGATTTATTGAGTTGACACTTCTCGCACTTTTTGGCGTATTGATTCGCTTCTTTGAAGATGGTAGGCGATAGTATCCTTGTCGAAGTACTTTATAGGCTAATGACTTAGCGCCGTATAGTCATATACAGATACCTTCATGTACTTCCCGAAGAGCATATTCGACGGATGGAGTCGGGCATTTGATAGTGGAGATGAAAGCTCTTGAGCAGATCCCCATCAATCGAACAAAATTAGCACTTTTATACTTGATTTTCTTGGCGAGCATCCGTCCAGAAGGTAAGGCGCCATCGCGGATACTCTATATATGGAGTCGACGGTGAGTTGGTTTGGTCGATGCACATTCTGGATTCATAATGGACACTAGGATGTTGCAAAGTTTCTAAATAAACCGACCCATCAAAAGGCGTTAACATCCGTAGTGGCTAATTTGGAGAGTGCATCGACAATTGAATTGTTATTACGCTCGACCCTTGAAACTTCGTAGGATTGGAAATCTTTGAAGTTGTTCCTTGAATACATTAAATATTTGATCATTTTGGGCCTCGAGCCCGTATTCCCGAGAAAGTTGTAACGACTAGCGAGAATCTTGAAGATGATTATTCTTTGCACTTGAGACTCTTTGCGGTCGTCGTAACCACCGCAAATACCGCCTCATACTAAACCGTTGTTTGTCGCTTTGAGCTGAAATCGATGGCTCTTTGCACCTTGAATCCCTCTCGGACTCGTTAGAATAATCCTGCTCAGCGGCGTCCGTGGTAGAAGACCCATCTGCATCTGGCGTCCACGAACTACTGCTTCTTTGAAGAAGCTATGGCTGCTGCTCTGTCAGATCCTTGACACGCCACAACTTCATCGACTTGAGAAAATGAGCATTCAACAACAAAATCAGCCGAGGCTTGCCCTTTGATGGCGGTTCGGGGATGATATTCAATGAAAAATTGGGACAACTCCATCGTCCGTGCAATTTAATCTCCCGATACCTCGGGTTTGCCCATAATCTTCTTTAAAGGGTGATCTGTATATACTATTACCAATCTACCACGGAAGTATTGCCTAAGCTTTCGACTAGCGATTATTAAAGCAAAAGCAAACTTTTCAATGTTTGGTACCTTGTTTGACATCCCGAAGGACATGGCTTACATAATAAGCGGGTCTTGCTTACCCCCAACTTCACGCGCACAAAATGCTGCTCTCTCATGACGAACTATTTTGCTAAGTACAAATATAGGGTTTAATGGGGCGGGCTTCACCAACAAAAGCGTCGAAGATAAGTAGGACTTGATGCTCTGGAAGGCGTCCTCACACTCAGAAGTCCATTGAAGCGTCTTTGCATTCTTGGCCCTTTCAATGTATCGAAGAAAGCGGTAGACATCTTTTTGCTTGACTTGGACATGAACCTCCTTAAAAGCTGCTGCAATCCTTCGGTCAGACGTTGAACATCTTTAAATGGTGAGGAGTCTTCGTGTTCGAGGATCGCTTGAATCTTTTTTGGATTGGCCTCGATTCCTCTCGGTGACAAGATAACCCAAAAATTTGCGGACCCTAGGCCAGAAGGTGCACTTAGTGGGGTTCGGTCTCAAATTGTCTTGTGAATTGTCGAAAGCATTCTTCTAAATCATCTAGATGTTTATGCACCAACATGCTTTTGACAATCATGTCGATCTACGTACACCTCCACATTCACCTTGGTGATATCGAAGACATGGTTCATCATCCTACGGTATGTGGCTCGGCATTGATGAAGTAGAAAGTCATTTTTTCTTATAGGCATATCTTAGAGCGATGCGTAATGAGCGCCGTCTTGGTATATCCTCCTCTGCTGCATGGAAATTTGATGATATCCGGAGAATCGTCCATGAAACTTAACAAAAGTATACCGAAGTGGCATCGATAAGTTGGTCGATGTGGGGTAGAGGTAGAAATCGCCGGACAAGCCTTATTTAGGTCGGTGTAGTCGATGCGGACTCGCCATTTACCATTTTTATACGTACCCGACACCACATTCGCCATCCATTGTGGGTAGTCGATCTAGAAGATGAAGTCATTTGCCAACGGTTTTGCAATCTCTTCATCGATTATTCGGCGGCGTTCGGTGCGAAAATCCTCCTCTTCTGTCGGATGGCTTCTTTGGCGGATCTACCTCGGTAGATGCTCGGTGATATCCTGCTTACTCGGCATATCACGAGGCTCCCATGCGAAAATATCAACATAGCATTGCGGGGAGCTCCATGAGGTTTCGTCAGGAGAGGTTCCGTGAGACCGAACCTATTTTCACCGTCTTGTTCTCCTTGCGGGATGAGCTCTATCTCCTCCGTTTCTTAATTTGGCATGACCAGCGGTTCGGAAACTCTCTGTGAAGGTTCGATCTCTATCGCCATAGTGCATACCTTCGATACTCCAGCTCCGAAGTAATCACAGCGTTTCTATAACACCTTCGGCGGATCAAGTCTCCTTTCACCTCATGCCCATGAGCCCATGAGTAGTAGGAAATTTGATTTTGAAATGAGGAATAGAGGTCACGACTTACAAAGCAATTAAAGCGAGCCTTCCCAAAATAGCATTATAAGTAGAATCTACATGCATGACATAAAATTTGCAAATAATTTCTACTGTTGAAGTAGTTAGAAGATATTTGGTAGTTCGATGGTTCCGACCACCTTGGCCAAGGGTCATTACTAAAACCATATAAAGAGCCTCTCATCTATCTCCATCTTTTCGCCCATCTAGGTGCATCCTCGATAAGCGTGGGCATCTGAGAATATCTCTGAAGACCCATTATCTACCATCATCAACCCATATCACCAAGAACCCACTTATGCGATTCGGCACGGTGATCCCTCGTCTTGATTCGATGACTTAGAAGGTAATCTTCATCGATAAAAGATTCTGCAAGTACTCGAATAAAGATCATCGGTCTTGAGGAGGTACTTAGCTTGACATGGCCGAATCAAGTAACCGGCGCTTCTTTCCAGCGAATTTGCGGAAGTACCCCGGTGATGACATCTACCACGTGCCTTGCGGTACATTAGGAGGGCCAGCAACACTTCTTTGAAGCTGGTTGAGCTACTTTGGAGCAGGCCCTACATCTGCTTTGTTGATTAGTTCTGGCGACCCACATCTTGAATCAAAGCCCCCTTGTACCTTTCTTTCAATAAAGTCCTTCAAACTAGCACGATCGTTTGTATCATGACCGAAGCTTGATGGTAATCCACAATACTTACGAGAATTTCCTTTCCGGGCTTAATGTTATCTCGAGGTGGTTGAAAATAGGTTGATTCTTAATTTGATCAAGATAATGATACCACATACGTGTTAAGTCTTTGTGTCGTCCTATTCACTCTTTGAAATTTGGAGCGGATGAGCGTCCTCCACCTTTATCTCAATTGTTATACTTTTTTTGACCCGCCGCCGTAGCGGTCTTTATTACCTTCATTCTTTCTACGGTCTCTATCGGTTCTATCCGTCTGTCTCCTTAAGCGGTCAAAGCGGGGCGTTTGAAGGTCATCCATGGCTTCCTCCACACGATATAACCTTGACTTTGTCGAAGGCCTCGGTGAGACTCTTGGTGATGAAACATTAACTTCTTCACTAACTTCTCCGATTTGACAGATCTAACCCATTCTAAAGCAGTCCAAGCGGCTTGTAGATCGTTCGAGGTCATCACTTGGCGGCTGCTTCACGGAACCTCTTCACATATTGGCCCAAAGACTCATTCGGCTGTCGAACTGAGCAGCGAACGGTTGGTTTTCCCTTCTTTTGTTGCTCCCGGCGAGCATGAAATTTCTTGCACATATACGCCCAAGATGAAATTGAATCGAAGGCAAAGTCCCCATCCAACTGCTTCGGGCATCCTTTACGAGTGTTGTGTGTGAAAAAGTATGACACTTAGCGACATCGCTAAAGTCGTAATAATCCATCGATCGATTCGAGCGCTTTGTTGTGGTCAAAGGATCCCCGATCCATCATAACTCTCGATATGGGGCAACTTCTTGGTGGGGTCGACTTTTTCCTTAAGAATCTCCGCGGAAAAAGGGATGCCTTCTTTCGAAGTATCCTTCGTTTTTTGTACCATAAGTTGCTTAGAAGTTCTTTTAACTCTTTGACGGATACTCTACACCTTACGGTTGAGATGATGCTTCTTTTTCGGTGACTCCTTCCTCCTACGAGTAGGCCGGTTTCTTACAATAGAGCCTTGATTCTAGAAAGGGCTTCTGCGATGACGAGTGTCCACAGGGTGGTGTACCCTCAGTAGACTCTCGGGAGTACGATCTCTAGATATGCTTCGTCTTTGAGCTCGGGCACTAAGGCGAGAATGTGCAACAACAAGGGCTTTCTTTGTGGTTTCAGGAGTATGATCTCTGGATCGACCTCTTCGTTCTCTCCGACCCTGCTCCTTAGAATCGACAGGGTGATGTACCCTCCTCGATCTTTGAGGAGTAGGGCTTCGGGATCTTCTTCTTTCTCGATTTCGGCCTCGAGACTCTCGTCCTGAATGAACAGGTTCTTTCCCACTTCGGTGTCCTTGCTCTTCGGACTGATTATAACTAAGCTCTTCGTCTCTCAACTCTTGCCATCAAGGGCCATCGCTTTCGGCTATATCTGTCGTTGCTTCATGAGTACTTCCATAGCTCTATCGCCTCATCGCCATCTTAGCGGTCGTGAAGCTTTTTCATCTGGTCCTCTCGTTATCGAGTTCTAAGGCGAAGTGCCTTCTACTTCGTTTTAAGTAGTGGCGGGCGCTTTATCCGGGGGAAGACTAGCCTACGTTTAGCCTGCCCCCACCCGCCTTGACCGAAAATCTTGGGATCGTTTGGATCTTTGTCTTAGCATGAACACTTATTGCAGGTCCCAAGCGATCCCCAGTGAGACACTCGTGGTGTCGATTCACTTTGGCGACCCTCGGTACGCCGCCCTTGATGTAGGTGTTCTACTCTTCACCATGAATCGGCGTAGAACAAACACGATGCGTGATTGAAAAATACTCGGGACACTAGAACTCGCCCTCCTCTAGCGCTTGATGTTAGCGCAAGATCTTTCTCCACGTCCCGATCACCAAGAGCGCGTCAATATCACCTGCAGTTCAACAAATCGACACCAAAAGCAGCGGCTGGCCGTCGAGGATAGCTCGGCGTGAGAGTCGATCTGAGCGATCACAAGGTCAACAATGGAGAAAAATATTATCTAATGCACGAGAGATAGAATAATAATAATGAATGAATGTGTTACTTACCCTCTTATGTGATCTTAGCCCATGCATACTCCACTCCGGTTGCCATCGTGCCACTCATCACTCGACACACCTTTTTCCCCACTTAGGTCATTTCGGTAGAAAGTAATAGCCCACACTTCCCTACTTGCCTTTGTTTTGCCACCATGGGTATATCGAGTCCCATCCTCATTAATGCCATGCGAGAAAGGTGGTAAACACGATAGTCAATTGTCACTTGGCATAATGATTCTTTGGTCAAAGTTGGGTTAAGTGACAATTTGTATAATGGCCAACCGAAAGAACCCAATGACATGATCAAGTAACTGGGCCCAAACCATTCGGACCAACCAGGACTTAGCATAACATGATCTAAGGGACGAGCCCATTAAGTCTGGCCCAATAAGGAAAAGGATTATGGCCCAACAGTGATAATTGTTGAAATTTGATATTTTTACAATGAATGTGTGATATATGAGTAATTAAGGAAGAAAAATATTTTTGTTATAATAAATGTTTAAAACATGTTAAACATGTTGGTGGACCCTATTTTTTTTACTGAAATTTGATTATAGCCTGCAAAATCGCCCGTATGTGGATTTCGGTCATTTTTCTTTTGGAATTTGGAAAAACTTTCTTCTACAAAGTTGTAGAGAATTGAATTTCCTAGAATGAACATAAGATTCAAATTTTTTTGATAAAAGGGCTATTTATTATGAATTATTGAAGTTCCGGAATATTGGGTCTTAATTGATTTTGTTACAAAAAAATGCTAAAAACATGTTTTTCATGCTAGTGGGCCCCGCAGTTGTCCTTTGACATGTGATAGATGTTGAAATCTGATGTGCGTAGAAAATTTTAATAAATAATATTATTATATTAAAATTTCTGCTTTGGTGTTATAAGCATTTTCCTATAAATAGGGTGCTTTGGTTATAATTGAAAATCACACCAGAAACATAAGTTTTCTCTCTCTATATTATCAAGCATATTCTTATAAGTATTTTGATACTTTGAGTGTTGCTATACGGTGCAAGTTCCTTCAGCACTATATCTGGGGTTCCAGTCAGAAGTATTGCTCTTTTGAGGTAAGGGATATTGTCATTATTATGGTAAGAGATTGTAAAGGTTATTATGTTTTTCAGTTTCATAATTTTTCTGACCTTCAAAAATTCTGGAAAAATTTGAAATGATAATTTGATGAGTTTTCTAGATTGTGTCTAAAAATGACGATTGTTGGATGTATAGATTAGGAGTTATGAATTTTATGTGAAAAGACTATTTTAAAAGTAAACCTTTATAACTCCTTGTGGTTAACTCCAAAATTGGTGAAATTTTTATTGGGAGTACATGTATATAATAGCATTATACTCTGTAAATTTCAGAATTTTTGGACAAAAGTACAAGTTTTGATAAATGTCTAAATATTCGGTGGTTTTGGCCATGTAAAAAATAGTAAATGAATTTTAAAAATTTTGAGAAAAATATATGTTCAATATGGGACTATATTCTGCTAAATCTAAGAAAAGAAAATTTGTTTGTACTAATTTGGTATTTTTCATGAAAATGGACTAGTTATGAGTAAATGAATTAAATATGTTATGTGAAGTAAGATAATTGGAAAATAGGATTTTATGGCTTGAGAATCCTATATAAGGTATATGCAGATTTTTGATGAGGATTTTAGTTATTGGTGATGAAATCTTATGAGTTTGGCCTTTTAGGATGATTAAATGCATTAATTAGTAAAGTGTAAACAATTAAAATAAATTGTTTATAAATTTAAGAAATGATTAAAATATTGTGGTAATATTAATAATATTAGATTATGAGATTATTAAGTGATTTATAACATTTGGATTAAGGTGTTATGAAATAATTGATTTATGAATCTTACTTTTGAAATTAAATGCAGTTGTTGATCATATTATTTTTATTATCATATATAATACTTTTCTAATCCTGATGATGAAATTTCTCTTTAACATAGTGTAAAGATGGGTAGATTATTGGTATGATCGTGACTATGGGTTCTCTTTGGCCAGTAGTGCAAAGTTGAATCGTTGACTGGTATGATCATGACCATTGAATTTACAATTGAATTTTTTTAGCTTAAGTGCAAAGATCAATTATTGATGAGTATCTTTGGCCCGTAGTCCAAAGATGACCTGTTGTTGAATATCTTTGGCCCGTAGTGTAAAGATGACTTGTTGTTGAATATCTTTGGCATGTAGTGCAAAGATGAACTGTTGATGAATATCTTTGGCCCATAGTGCAAAGATGAATTTATTAGTATGATTATGAACATGAACTGTGATTTGGTATAACCATGATCTTTGATGTTTAAGGTAAAGATAGGTGATAAAAATTATCTTCGTCCTGGGTGCGAAGAGGAATTTAGAAACATAATTATGATTATGAGTTATTCAAATGATTGTGGACATGAATTGTTGATTGATGTTACAGGGATAAACCATTGTTGGTGGACTTTTAACATAGAGAAGATAATAGACATTATGGTGTATTTGACACTTCTAATGGATTGCTAGTTCCGCTGCAACTATGGTTGAAGAGTTTAATCATCTACCATATGTTCTAAATATCTGATTTATTACTGATGAAGTCTATTGATAATTTAATTATCTTTAGTCATGATATTCTTTATTGAGCTAGTTGTGCTCACCCATTTTGCTTCACAATTCCTTTCAGGTAATAAGAGTGTTTCCGGGTCGAGCGGGGGTAATAGGGGAATAGAATGGTGGTCTATAGCTGTTGAGGTTTCCCTAAAACAGTATGAAAATAATTTTATTGAGAACTTTAGATAAGTATGTCGTATTATATACGTCATTTGATATTTAATTTTGGTGAACCGAATAGGGTAAGGCGAACCCAACTTTGGAAGGGCGTTTTGTCACTATCATACAAGATGTCTAATGACATACAACCTCGTGTTATCATAAGACAAGGTTGTGCACATCCACTTCTTTGAGTATATTCACGAAAGCACCGCTATATGATCTTGGAGTTTGGTTGAAACATAATGATCAATTGCAGACAGTGGAGATAGTTATATGTCAAGAAAAGACTCACCATTGGAAGGAACATGATAGTAATCTTCACATTTTTCTTTGGGGTCTATTGGATCAACCAAGGATAATTCTCCAATCATATGATATCTATTATAACTTAGATGCATAGCCTCCCATGTACGAAGGTTTTCTTGAGCACTTCCCAAAGATTTTAATTTCTAAAAAAGTTATTGACTGTACCTTTATGTAAGGTGCCACTGTGAGGTGATGTCCAAGGTTGGGATGAGAGTCACAGTTGGTATATATTCGTATAAAAACTCATAACATATGTGTTGTTGTATTTTGCACGATAATTGTAGTAATAAAGTTGTAGTTGTTTTTTGTACTATGTATTTGGCGACTCAGAATAGGTTGGATGGATTGGACCTATTTTGGGAGTCACACCCAAGCCCTCTATTTATAGAGGGGGAGCCGCAGATGTACCTACAGAAGTCGCAGATGCACCTGCGGCTGCCCGGGCTGCCCGGGGTTCTGCGGCTCCTGTCGCCTCGAAGTACGTGCATTCGTGCACTGTGATGTCTGTTCAAACTTACAGAACTTCAATCCGAGTATCAGAATAAGGTATATACGACCTTCTTCAGACTGTTTGTGTCGAGAGTAACACAATGACATGGATTAGAGGTTGTACGAAGTCAGGAAGAGGGGACCATGCCCATGGTCTTCAAGCTTCAAATTCTATCCGGTGTACTACCATGCGTAATAGTCACTCGGGATTGGAACTCCCTGGTTCTTGAAGGACATTGTTGTATGTATGTATGTATGAAATTTTGAGACGATGCACATGTGTTGAGGTAGCAAGATGACGTTTGACTCCTCATCGGGGTTATCGCCGATTTGAGTTGAAAGCAGACGTTGCTCAGGGTTACATCTGAGATTGGACTTCTGCAAGTGTTGAATGCCGTAATGTCATCTGTGAATGCCTGTCTGACCGATGTTAGTCTCCGGGTCTATAGTATGCGTTCCTCAAAAGGAAGTCTGAGATTGAAGCTGATCGGATTTGAAACAAGCATTTCCGGGGTTATAGCCGGAACTGCAACAACATTCCTTGGGGTTATCGCCAAGGACGAAACTCGGGGTTATCTCCGAGGTTGGAAATGATGTTCCGGAATTAGAAATGATACTCCCGGTGTGTGCTCCGGGTTTGAGACTAAACTTTCGGCAATATCCGGAATGGATATGAGCTGTCTTCCAGGGTTATCTCCAAAAGACGATTCTGCCCTCCTGCAATGTTCGTAACAGGTGTGCAAAAAATTTTGAGTGTCTACAGATGCCCTTCTTTATCATATTCATGTAATGCAAGGCATGGATAGGATAAAGAATCCTAGACACTTGAAATGCAATAGATAAATATGATGTTATGTGCAATAACATGATGCAAATTTATGAATGAGATGATTGTCAGTTCCCTGTTAATCCTATTGGGATGACAATCAATGATGTCTTGAACATTCGATCCAAGTTTTCAAGGATGTTGACGTTGGGGCTATCACCAAAGTCATGAATCCTAGACACAGACTTCTACTCCATAGAAGTGCCTCTTGTGTGAAAGAGATCTATGGGGAGAAAGCTTTGTCTGTTTGAGGATGTGTATAACATATCCCACCATCCTATCGGAGTTACTGCCAACAGTATGTATTTGTCAGGGTTGCCCGACCTTCGCTGATGTGTGTATCATCGGATAGATCCCTGTTGGGTGCATTATCAAGGCTATTTGACCTTCATTGATGCGTATATCAATGGTTACATCGCGTTGTGACCCCCGATCGGGGATACGTAGACATAGATACATTGTTTCGATGGGTTTACTTTTCACCAACTGTAGTGATGTCAAGGTTTCTTGACCTTCATTGATTTGTGTATCAATGGTTGAATTGCGTTGTAACCCCTACCGGGGATACTTCATTAGTTTGCAACTTTGGCATTGTAACCCCCGCCGGGGATACATCATTAGTTCATAGATTCTGCGTTGTAACCCCCGTCGGGGATACTGTCAAGGCTGCTTGACACTGTACTGATGGCATCAGACTTGGTGAGGTATTACCAAGCAGGATTTATGAAATTTGAGGCCACTGGTATCGTATACCTTGTATGCAGGTAAATACTAATGTGTGACATGTGGAGCAAGAGTTTGACTCATGAAAACTAGGATTTCAGGCTATTCCGCTTAATCATGAGCGTTTTTACTCCTGATTTGTCCTTTTTAGCTTGCGAGACCTCTTTTCCAACTCTAACTGGAGCGAGCCGGAGGTGTAGGACCCGAGAGTTGACTCCTACTCTAGAGGAGTATGCACAGTTGACGATGCTATCGCTGGACAGACCTTGAGTGCATATGGCGATTGGGGACATGAGTAGGCAGTTCATGACCCTCACCGGCTTGAGGCGTAGAGTGGTAGAGGATGAGATTACATCTGGCCACGTGATATCCCAGCATTTTATAATTGACAGATTTGGCTCTGAGGATAGTTATGCACGACATTCTGGAGATTTCACTACACTGGAGGATCAGTGGCATTTGGCCAGAGTGGATGTACTGTTGTTGTGCGTATTGTCATACGTCTATATGCCATGGTACATGGATGAGTTGGACATCGGGGTTATCCTGGTAGTGAGAGCTCTCAAGGAGGGTCATACCATCGTACCGATTATTATCGTAGAGACTCTAAGGTCAGCTACATATTGCTGCACTTGTCCGGCAGGAGTGTTCGTAGGTAGCTTAGTCATGCTGTACGTGTGGTTTATGTTACACTTGGAACCGATTGGCACATTCAAACGACATGGATATTGTTTCACCCATGATATAGCCATGTCATACTCCTTCCAGCCTGCGGAGTGTACAGATGCTGCATCTTGGTCAACTTTCCTTACAGGGATTGGAGATTCATTCGCTATATTGTCATGTTCAGAGCTTAGTTCACAGTACAGCTTCACTACTCATGCTACGGGCATGGATTATCTACCTCTAGCAGGTTTGAGTGGGATAATCACCTACCACCCACTGGCAGTGATGTGTCAGTTTGACCAGTTTCAGGATTTTCATCTATGAGGGGACGGTGATTCAACGTTTCGCTTCTCGGCACCTATCATCAGTAGACAGGTCCAAGTTGTATGCCTGTTGGGATCAGCGAGAGCTATCTGAGTTTTTTGTCAGCCATCCGGGTTATTCTGTAGAGTATTCTGCATGGATGGAGACAGAGACTGCATCGACTATGGTAGTATCCACAGTGCAAGATATTGAGTCCAACTAGGAGGAGCCTATAGAGGAGGCAGACATTTCCATCGATGGGGACTTGACTGTTGGGCTGCCAACATATGTGATGGATTCTCCCGCTCCCAGTGCCACTATTACTCAGTATTCAACACAATATTTAGAGCAGAGCTTACATCTGATGACTTATGAGAGAGATCAGGCTAGGGCCGCGATGTTGACAGCTCTTGATGGGAGAGACTCCGCTCTGTTAGAGAGGGATGAGGCTAGATCAGCCAGAGATGCATTGATCATGGAGAGGGATGCTGCCTTATCTGCTAGGGATGTGGCCATTGCAGACAATACTTCCATGAGATCCCAGACGACAGGCATTCTTGCCGATATGAGTGCATACATTGATGAGCATCATGTCATCATGCAGTCAGCCTTATATTTGCTAGCTCGTGTAGATACCATTGGGTAGGAGCTTGCAGCTTTACTTCCTTCTTTAGAGAGAGATGTTATGCTAGATCTGATAGTCCGCATACACATAAATTCGTAGATAGCTTTGTATTTTCCTGCACAGACTTGCTTAGCCATTTTGTCATGTACAACATAGATGTATATATCAAACAGTATTATATATGGCAGAGAAATATATTTTAATTTACTTCCCTTTTAGTTATGCCATGATATTTGCTTGATATTTGCTTATTTCTTCAGGGCTTATGATCTTAATGCATTCTGAACTTATCCTTGACATGTGGACATTGAGCCATCGCAGGATCTCTCAAAACGGATAATTGATCTGTATGTATCCCTACCATCTTTGGTGTCTTGGGACTGGTTTCTGTATGGAAATGTGGAGAGGAATATGGCTTTTCCTCTCTGAGATTGACCACTTTCCTACGATGGTCGCTTGAGATTTCTATTTGTGAGAAGCCTAGTTAATTCCATCTTTTATGGATTGGTATTGCTCTTTGAGGCACAACCGCAGCTTAGATGGTCACCGAATCTCCTATTTGTGAGGAGAGGTTGGGTAATTCCATCCCCTTGGTCTGATGTCGATGAAATGTGGTGGATTGAAGGTTGATCCCAGTACCGTGTGACAAGTATTTTTGTTCTGGTAGGGGTTAAACTGAACCATAAATGGCTACCTACGTACTCTTGTTGAAGAGGAGATCAAGTCAGCATAGTTCGAACCTGGTGTAAGAGGTTCAACGCTGAATGTGAAAGGCAGATGGGTGTAGAAATGTTTTTGTTATTTTTGTTTTTGTTGAGAAAGGGCATAAATGTTTTTGTTATTTTTTTTATTACGACCGGGCCATATAGAATATGGTTGCCTACGTACTCCCGTGTATCAGGGAGATCAGGTCGACGTAGGTCGCCCCTCAGGATGAATCGCAACTAAAGAGAAGTGTGAATCTCGTGCGCAGGCTATACTGCGGGGAGAAGAAAGTTTGATCCCATAATGGGGACAAATTGCAAATGTGGAAAAAGTTTGATCCTATTTTTAGGACAAACTACAAGCGTAGAAAAGTTTAATCCCATATTTTGTATAAACTACAGGTGTGAAAGGTTCAATCCCGTGTGTAGGATAACCGAAATTGTATGGAAGGTTTGAAATGAAGTGAAACTAGGTTGCTGGTTCCAAGTGAGGTAAAACCAGGCTACTGGTTTGAAATGTATGTTGAAACCAGGCTGCTGGTTTGAAATATAGGTTTCCCTGAGGGGTAGAAGAGTTTTTGAAAAGAGGGTTTAAAAACTAGAATGACTAGTAACTGAATGATCAATACCAGGATGTTTGCTTGATGGTAACTTTAGATATAGTACCGTTTCATGGTGTCTGAGTTGATAAGCTATGGAAATTCATCGCCATCCATTTCATGTAGTCTGAGAGCACCTCCTGTCAATACTTCCTTGACAACAAACGGGCCTTCCCAGTTAGGAGTGAATTTTCCCTTAGACTGATCTTGGTTGTTAATGATCTTCTTCAAAACCAAGTTATGTTGCTTGAATTGCCGTAGTCGGACTTTTCTGTTGTAGGATCATGCAATCCTTTGCTGATATAATTGACCATAGAAGATTGACGTGGTTCACCTTTCGTCTATCGGAGACAATTTATGATACTTGTCTTGTACCCATTGGTCTTCATCCAACTGAGCATCCATCAATACTCTGAGGGATTCCATTTCCACCTCTATGGGGAGCACTACTTCCATCCCATAGGCTAATGAGTAGGGGGTTGCACCAGTGGAAGTACGCATGGAAGTTCTTTAGGTTAATAAAGTTAGAGGCAAGAGGTCAGACCATCCTTTGTGATTGGCGGATATTTTCTGCATGATCTTCTTGATATTTTTATTAGCTGCTTCAACAATACCATTCATCTTTGGACGGTAGATGACGGAGTTAAGGTGTTTGATGTGGAATTTACTGCATAACTCCTCCATCATTTTGTTATTGAAGTTTTTAGCATTGTCTGACACAATGACCTCTAGTTGTCCATATCGACAGACTAAATTGTTTCTGATGAAAACAATGATGACTTCTTTGGTAACCTCGGGGAAGGAGGCTGCTTCTACCCACTTGGTGAAGTAGTCGATCATGGTGAATATGAATCGATGTCCATTACTGGCTTTGGGCTCGATGGGCCCGATTACGTCCATTCCCCACATTGAGAAGGGCCATGGCAAACTCCTATTGTGGAGTTCCCTTGGAGGGGCGTGGATAGCATTCCCATGAATTTAGCATTGATAGCACCTCTTGACGTGATCATCACAGTCAGCTTTGAGTGTTAGCCAATAATGCCCTGTTCTGAGGATCTTCTCGACAAGTAAGGGGTCGCTCATGTGTGGGCTACATACTCCACCATGGATCTCATCCATGAGCCTCTGAGCTTGGTCTTTGTCCAGACATCTGAGGAGACCTAATCATGTATCTCTCTTGTAGAGTGCATCTCCGCTCAGGTAGAATTTCATAGCAAGTCGATGGATCCGCCTCTTCTCAGTTAGGCTCGCCTCAGTGCGTGTAGATCCATCTCGCAGATATTCCTTGATATGTTGATACCAAGGGTGGTGGACGAGAGGTAGCTCATCTGATACTTCTCCAACGTAGTTCCCATAAACGGGGGCCTTTTGCAGGGAAAATGTGATTCTTGGCATGTTTTCCTTGCCAGGTATGTGAATCAAGGAGTCCAACGTTGCTAGTGCATCCGTAAAATCATTCCTATTGCGAGGAATGTGTAGAAAGAAGATTTCTTCGAACTCCAAAGCCATCTGTACAACTTGCCGATGGTAAGGCAGAAGATGTAATTCTTTTGTTTGATAGATTCCCATGGATTGTTTGATTACCAATTAGGAATCCCCAAAGACAGTTAACCATCTAATGCCCATTGAACGAACAAGTTTTAGCCCCATGTTACAGCCTTCATACTAAGCTGTATTGTTGGTGCTGCCAAACTGCAACTTAACAATGATGGGATGTTCGCGTCTCTGGGATGACTAGAAGCGCTCCGGCTCAGAGCCTTACGTGTTATGACTCCATCAAAATACATTTTCCATGTGTGGAATGCATCGCATCGATGGTATTGTTGAATCGTCATTACCCCTTGATCGGGAAGTATGTTTCAAGGGTTTGTAATCCCTGCAGGTCTGGTGACGATTGATCCGCAATTCCTTGACCTTTGATAGACTTTTGCATCACGTAGATGATGTCAAATTATTGTAGGATAAACTTCCATCTGGATAGTCGACAATTTAGTATGGGCTTACTGAACACATACTTGAGAGGATCCACGCGGGATATAAGATGGGTTGTGTGACCATAGAGGTAATGATGTAACCTCATGGAAGCCCATGCCAAAGCACAACAACTCTTCTTAATCAGAGTTTACTTGTGTTCACTGATGCTAAATCTCTTGCTGAGGTAATAGATAGCTCGTTCTTGGCCTCTATTCTCTTTTTGCCCCAGCATGCAGCCCATGGCATTGTCATTAATGGACAGGTACATAAATAAGGGAACATCATCCCTGGAAGGTACCAAAATAAGAGTGTTAACCAACTGCTCTTTAATGGTAAGGAAGGCTTTCTGGCACTCATCATTCCATTTCATGGAGGAGTTCTTCCTTAATAGCTTGAAGATGGGCTCACAGGTTGTTGTGAGTTGAGAGATAAATCTACTAATGAAGTTGATTCTTCCCAAAAATCCCCGTATTTCCTTCTCTGTCCGAGGAATGGGCATTTCCTTGATGGCCTGGATTTTGGTGGGATCCAGCTCAATCCCTTTGTGGCTGACTAGGAAACCTAACAACTTGCCTGATTTGACACCAAAGGTGCACTTCGCTGGATTCAACTCCAAGTTATACTTACGCAACTTGTTGAATAACTTTCTGAGATGGTCTAAGTTGTCTTCCTCCCTTCGGGATTTGACGATGATGTCATCCACAAAGATCTCTATCTCTTGGAGTTTTAAATCGTGGAAAAGAGCCATCATAGCTCGCTGGTAGGTTGCCCCAGCATTGATGAGGCCGAATAACAACCGTCTGTAGCAAAAAGTTCCCCAAGGCGTGATGAAAGCAGTTTTCTCACGGTCTTCCTCAGCAACCATAATTTGATGGTACCTCGCGAAGCAATCCACAAAGGAGTACATGTCGTACTAAGTAGTATTGTCAATGAGAATGTGGATAAAAGGTACGGGAAAGCTATCTTTCAGGCAAACTTTGTTCAGATCCCGATAATCCATGCAAACTCGCTCCTTTCCTCCTGGTTTAGGTACAGGAACAATGTTGGATATCCACTCCGGATATGTAGACACCATGATAATGCCAGCTTGAAATTATTTCACAATTTCTTTTTTGACTTTTAAACTCCACTCAGGCTTCAATCGCCTGAGCTTCTGCCTAACCGGCTTGAATCCTTCCTTAATTGGAAGGCGATGAAGAACAATGTCAGTGGACAGACCCACCATGTCTTCATGAGACCATGCAAACACATCCTGGAATTGGGTTAATAGCACAACCATGTCATTCCGTTGGTTTGGAGTGAGGTATGAGCCAATCTGGATTAGCTTAGGGTTTTCTAAGGTTCCAAGATTGAAATAAGTGGTTTGGTCAAGGTTGGGTTTAGGTTTTTCTGCGAC
The DNA here is from genome assembly GCA_020205615.1 of Panax quinquefolius. Lineage (NCBI taxonomy): Eukaryota > Viridiplantae > Streptophyta > Magnoliopsida > Apiales > Araliaceae > Panax > Panax quinquefolius. Next base: position 89,492,519 of record CM035154.1, read on the forward strand.
TCATTCCTTAATCTCCTGAGGTGTATCAATGTCCTCTTGTATTTCCATCAAGTCTGAGTTCAACTTTGCATCAAAGTTACAGCCCTTGTGGAGAGAACGCACACCATCAGCAAGTCCAGGCACATCTAATTTTAGAGTCCTAAAATCAAAATATGCTTTCACTTAATATATGAAACTGTTTAATCACACAAAGTGTTAACATGTACTGATAAAATAACTGCTAATATTGTATAGAGAAGTAAGCAATGCATGGAGTGCTGCTCCAATTATCGAGGGCAAAGTCCTGATGGACTGCAGTGATGGAGGGGTTGTCATTATCCTCCTTCTCTCGAATGATAACCATGATATCTGGGCAATCATCGTCTGGGGTATATCGGTTTGTATGTTCATCATGAACAATGACGCGTATGTCAAACATCATTAAAGTGATGTCATGTTTGCATTTTCACTCCCTTTCTTCCACTCCGGGATCAGGAATCGGCACCTATTTCACTTTGAACGGTACTGGCTTGGGAAATAGCATAGCCACAACATGGGCTGGCACCTTCACTGGAGACTGTATCAGCTCATGCGGTGCAGATGGAATAAATTGCCGTGTGGCGAAAGTTTGAGTAATCTGCCTGTGTTTGTACGGATTCCTATGATTAGAATTGGCAGAATAGCCTAGTCTGGCTGTCCCAGTTTGACTAGACATTTGAATAGGGTGCTTAATACCCTGCTAATTTTTACCAAGCCCTTGCCCAGGCTAATGACCCAATGACATAATTTCTTATGTGGCCGATATAACCTCGGCAGAAATTTTGGGTACGGGAAGTGGTGCTCCAATAGGTTGATATTGAGTGTTATTCATTTCCAAAATATGAAAACTGGTTGGCTCAACTTTGGAGTTGAAACTGATGATTGGCAGATCTCCTTGTTCAGGACATTCCGGCTTAGCGTTGACAGTGACTAGACCGTTGTTAACAATGTACTTGATTTGTTGATGTAATGTGGAGGGAACGGCTCCATCCATGTGTATCCATGGTCTCCCCAATAGCAGGTTGTATCCTGAGTCTATTTTGAGGACGTGGAAGGAGACATTAAATGTATTTGGACCAATCTCAATTGGCAGCTCAATCTTTCCGACGGAATTTCGTCGGGATCCATCGAAAGCTTTGATCACTGTATGACTGCTTTGGATCTTCTTAAGATTGACATTCATCCTCGTCAAGGTGGCATAAGGACAAATATTTAGAGATGAACCTCCATCTATCAACACTCCAGCTAACATATACCCGGAGGACAAAACTGTGATGTGCAATGGCTTGCAATGATCGGTCCCTTCGAGAGGTATGTCGTCATCAGTGAAGAATATCACATTGTTGTTGAAAATATGATCAACCATATGTTGACTTTTTTCTACATCCACTGATTTTGGTAAGTAGGCTTTTTCCAAAACCTTTAATAAGATATTCCGGTGCTCCTCGGAAGAGAAAACCAAGTCCAGTATTGATATCTGATGTGGAGATTCTCTTAAGCTTAAAACCACCTTGGCTTCATTATGACCCATAGTGCGGAGGAATTGTTCAATCATCTCCATGGGAATCTTTCTGTTTTTTTTTTAGGGTAGGTTTGATAATCCTTTAAGGAAGATGCAGTGGATTATCGTTTGACACTGTAGCAGTAGTATGAGACGTGGATCCTTCAGTTTTTCCATAATTCCATGGAACATTGTGTAAGCTAAAAACATGATATTGTGGTCTGCAATGTAAAGAAATTGGCTCGGGTTTGGCCACTTTCAAAGGATTGTCAGCTCCTTTAAGTTGAATTGCTTATATGGGAAATGCTTTGATAGTCTCATCATCCTCGTCGGATATACCTGCTACTGATCCATTCACTTTAGTAGGACATGTACTCCCACCTTCAAGTTACATAATGTCATCATCTACCATTTGCTAGACACCGCTATCAATAAGATTTTGAATGAGATGGCGTAGTGCCCAGCATTCGTCTATGCTATGACCGCGAGAATATGAATGATATTAACAAACTCCATCCGCGTTAAATCGTTCAGCACAGGGATTAATTAGAGGCAGAAGGGAGGTAATTCTTCCTTCATTGATCAACATTTGGAATATTTCTTCCATAGGTTGGCCCAGATAGGTAAATTCTCTCTGGTTGGAAAAATCTCGATGAGCTTTAGCATTTGCTCTCTTTACAACCTTATCCTCCATAGCTTCACTCTCTGAGGTTATGGTGGAGCATTCATAACAAACGAAAGGAGGTAGGCATGTTCCTGCCTGATTAATTGGTGTGTGAATTTGTGAAGCCCCCAAAATAGGTATATATCACCCATTCTGAGTTGTCAATACATGGTACAGAAACAACTACAACTTTATTATTACAACAATAAAACTATGAGTTTGTATACAAATATAATCTTCTAGACAATATCTATACTCAGATAAATCCTCATCACATTTATTGATACATTATTTTACAAAAATGGTGAGGACTACTAAACAACTCTCTCTAGAACTTTCATTCCATACCCCGACTCGTACTCGCTATATTCTCGCCTCCTGAGAAGAAAAATGGAATAAAAAGCAAAAGGGTGAGCTCAACTAGCCCAGTAAAGAATATTATGACTAAGATAATATACAACAAATTATCGTTAGTCTTCAACAGGGAAGAATCTAATAGAATACAATAGACAACAAATTTTGAATCAATATTTACTTAATGAAATAATAATTCATTAGAAGAGTTAAGTAGAGAATGCAAACTACTATCTTCTATGTATGAATTTAAAAGTTCATCGTCTATCTTTTATCCCTGTAACATCAATCAATATATATCGGAATCAAATATTCATCTTTTTTGCACTACAGCCAAAGATATTCATCGATTGGTCATGTTCATCTAAACACTGTTCATCTTTGCACTCTGGGCCAAAGATATTCTTCTAAATCATTCATATTTGCACTACAAAGCCAAAGATATTCAATAATATCATCATTTAAGACCGAGGATGATGAAAATATTTTTAAAGAAACGAATCCGATTGAAACAAAATGACAAGGATTAAGGATTAAGGATTCGTACTTTGTTTTATCCATGTCCAAAAATACCTCAAAAATATTTATAGTGGTGTAAAATTCAAGAATGATCAAAACATGGATACAATCAAAGCTAGTATCCGAATAGATATTTTGGATTAAAAGAAAATTTTTCATTTTTTCGATGAATAGTGCCGTGATTAAGTGAATAAGATCAGATATCGTGAATAAAGGCCAGATATCGTGAATAGTAACTCAGACACCAAAAGTTCCAAATTTGATAAAAACTTCAGATCAATATTTCAACATAATGATATTGAAGAAATAATATCATTAGGAAAAAATAATATCCCTTACCTCACAAAGACAAGACTTTTAGTTGAAAACAGGATATAAGGCTATGACTTGAACTTGCAGTATAGCAATACTCAAAGTATACTCAAAATACTCACAAGAATATGCTCAATAATATAGAGAGAGAAAATTTCAGTTTCTGGTGTAATTTTTAATTCTAATCTAAGCACCCTATTTATAGGAAATTGCTTAAAACACCAAAGTAGAAAATTTAATTTAATATTATTATATATATCAAAATTCCTACGCCACTCTTGAAATCTGATTTCAGCTCAATAAGCACATGCCACCTTCTAGAAAAAGTAAGAAAAAACGTTTTTCTAATTTAAAATAATTTAAACTTCCAAAAATCAATTATTTTAGAGCTTTGGAACTTCAATAATTCACAATAAATAGCCCTTTTGTCAGAAAATTCGAATCTCGCGACTTTCTATAGGAAATTCAATTCTCTACAACTTTGCAGAAGAAAACTTATCCAAATTCCAAATAGGAATTGACCGAAATCCACAAACGGACGATTTTACAAGCTATAATCAAATTTCAGTCAATAAATGGGGTCCACCGATATGTTTAACATGTTTTGAACATTTATTGCAACAAAAATACTCTTCCTCCTCGTATACTCATATATCCCACATTCGTTGTAAAAATATCACCATTATTATATTATTAAAATATAATAATATATTTAAATGAATTATTTTATCAGAAAAAGATAAAATTTCAATTTTCAACAATTGTCACATTAAAAATTTTCTCCATCTATATCCACAAAAAATCAATATTTTTCTCATCATATGAATCAATAATTAATTATTCACAAATTATATTATAGAATCACAATATTGACAACAGTGCGGTTCCTGAAAGAGGGGCTTTCAATAAAAATTTCTCCTTCTCGGGCGCCGCAATTAGGTGACCAAACCTCTCCTTAGACAGTAACTTTCTAGACATTACCAATAATGTTATCTAATAATATTATTAGGATAATATGAATTATTGCTTCGATAATGAAAATATTGTGTAATGAAAATTATTGAAACAACAAACAATATAAAATATCAACGCAGCAGTTATTAAATCAATAAAATTAAATACTGATCAGTAATTACTGTAACCATTATTGAGTAGTGCCTTCTTACGTAAGAATCAATAATTGGTGCAATACTGTGTGCTACTGTGTGTTAACCACCGAGTATTTTAATAGTATTAACGATAACAACTACGCCGTTATTTTTAAGCAACTTATATTTGTCGTTTTCTTCATCCAATCTCTTTCCGTTATGGGGCCCACACATGGCCGTGGCCACATACGAATATTCCCGACAAAGATTTAATATTCCACGACCAAACGAATATTCCCCGACAACAATGAATATTTTATAACCACTTGCTTATTTTGAAATATTTGCGTATTTTACCCATAACTATCCACATTAATCAAATCAACCCTTACTATTTCAAAATAATAAATAGAGAAAATTAAATTTCATTAATAATAAGTTGGGGTCTTACAACCTCCCTCCTTATGAAATTTCGTCCCCTCGAAATTGACGACGACACTGGTGTTTGAAAAGGTGAGGATACCTCGCTTTCATTTCCGTTTCAATTCCCGGTCATTTCCTCTATAGCATGATTCCTCCACAAAACTTTTACTTGTGGTATGACCTTTCTTAGCGTGGGACATGCTCCTTCCTATCCAAGATCTTGGCAGTACCTCCTCATAACACGTTAAGTCTTGGCTATTTCTTAGGTTCTAACTCTATAACGTGGTTCGGGTCTTTCACATATTTCTGAAAGTACGTGATATGTGAAAGACATTATGAATTTCTGAGACATACTCGGAGGTAACACAAGTCTATAGGCTACATTTCCTACTCGGTCAAGAATTTGAAATGGACCAATAAATCGTGGATTGAGCTTTCCTCTCTTCCCAAATCTTGTAACTCCCTTCCATGGAGCAACTCGCAACAATACATGATCCCTATACTAAATTCCACGTCCTTTCGATGAAGATCCGCATAACTCTTTTGTCGATCTTGTGCCGTTTGTATACGTTGTCGAATCATTTGGATCTTTTAGGTAGTCATACGTATTTAACTCGGGTCCCAACAATGTTGCTTCACCCACCTCATCCCAACATATTGGAAGCGACACTTTTCGTCCATATAATGCTTTAAATGGAGCCACACCTATACTTCCTCGATAAGCTGTTGTTGTCAGAAGAGAATTCCACCAATGGTAAATACTTATCCCAATCGCCGCCCTTGAAGTCTAGGACACGAGTCTTAATAGATCTTCAAGAGTTTGAATAGTCCTCTCTCGATTGTCCGTCTGTTTGAGGATGGTATGCCCAATAAATCGTAATCCGTGCGTTATAGCTTTTTGCAAGATAACCCAAAATCTTGAAGTGAATCTTGGGTCACGATCCGAAACTATGGATCTTGGCATGCCATGTAACCTCACAATCTCATTTACATATATACTAGCAAGACGTTCAAGGAATAAGTCTCTCCGATCGGCAAGAAATGAAACAGACTTGGTTAATCTATCAACAATAACCCAAAAATAGCATTGATGCCTTGAGAACCTGTAGGAAGACCCCAGAACGAAATCCATGGTAATGTGTTCCCACTTCCATTTCGGAATCTCAAGTGGTTGCAACGAACCCTTAGGTACTAGATGCTCGGCCTTTACACGTTGACAAGTTAAACATATTGAGATAAACTTTGCAATCTCTCTTCATATTGTTCCACCAAAATGTATGTCGAAGATCACGATACATTTTAGTACTTCGAGGATGGATTGCAAATGGTGTATTGTGTGCCTCCATCATAATCTTATACTTCAAATCGAGTCGTTAGGGACACAAAGTCCGGAGTGGACTCAAGTATTCCTTCTTCATCAATTCTCGCTTAGGAATAGCTCCTTCTTGTACTTTCTTCTTCATACGATCGGCTCCGGATTCGGTGGCTTGAGCAACCTTAAACTTTTTCTATTAAAGTTGGCTCTACGCGTATACTTGACATCATCGCACTCATTCCTCAGATATGATCTTCTACTCAACGCGTCAGCTACCACGTTCACTTTTCCAGGATGGTATTGAATAGTGTGGTCGTAGTCTTTCAATAGCTTGAGCCAACGTCGCTGCCGCATGTTGAGTTCTTTTTGAGTGAAGAAATATTTAAGGCTTTTATGGTCCGAATATATCTCCACTTTCTCCCCATATAGATAGTGCCTCCATATCTTTAGCATAAAAACAATCTGCCGCTAACTCTAGATCATGAGTAGGATAATTCCTCTCATATTCTTTAAGTTGTTGTTGAGGCATAGGCTATGACTTTTCCACGTTGCATGAGAACACATCCTAACCCACGTGCTCAAGCATCATTGTCAGAGATAACAAATCCATCCGAACTAGATGGTATTGTTAGAATAGGTCTTAGAAATAAGTCTCCTCTTAATCTCTTGGAAACTCTTCTCGCATTCTTCGCTCTCTAAACGAATTTTGTATCCTTCCGAAAGTTAGCCGAGTTAATGGAGTAGCGATTCGAGAAAACCCTTCCACGAATCTCCGATAATAACCCATTAGACCCGTAAAGCTAAATACTTCGGCCACCGACTTCGGTTGCTCCCAACTTTGTATTGCTTCAATCTTCGCTGGGTCCATGGATACTCCATGTTTTGACAGCACGTGCCCAAGAAATGCTACTTCCTCAAGCCAGAACTCGTATTTCTTTAATTTGGCATATAGTTTGTTTTCACGAAGCCTTTGGAGTACCAGCTTCAAATGGTGCTCATGATCTTCACGACTTTTAGAATATATGAGGATACCATCAATAAAGATAACAACCAACTGATCCAAATATTCCTTGAATACTCGGGTTCATCATAACCATGAAAGTCAAGTTAGGAGCATTAGTCATCCGAAGACATGACTAAGAATTTATAATGCCCATACCGAAGTTCAAGGCGTCTTTGGAATATCCTCGATTCTAATCTTCATTGATGATATCCGTAAGCGAAGATCGATTTTGAAAATAATTGCCCCTTGCAGAATCGGGTACAACAAGTCATCAATACGAGGTAGAGGATACCTATTCTTGATGGTGACATGGTTCAATTCAGATAGTCAATACAAAGTCGCATACTTTCGTCTTTCTTCTTTACGAATAAAATAGAGCACCCCAAGGAGATGTACTAGGACGAATGAAACCGATGTCCAACAATTCCTGTAGTTGGACCTTTAACTCCTGAAGTTCAATAGGAGCCATTCGATATGGGGTTTTAGAAATGGGCTTTGTACCCAGTTCAAGATCAATAAAGAATTCAACTTCACGTTCTGGGGGTAGACCGGGAAGTTCTTCAGGAAATACGTCAGGAAAGTCAATAACAACAGGAATATTATTCAAATTTGACGTGTCTTTATTCAAATCCATAACATGGGCTAAGAAAGCTTGACATCCGTTTTTCAATAAACGAATAGCTTTATGATTAGATATGACAGTGATTGATTTTATTGGATTAGTTGCTTGAATTCGTAAAACAGGTTGGTTAGGAATATGAAAACTAACAACCTTACGAAAACAATCAATTTTGGCATGATGAGTAGTTAACCAATCAATCCCTAAAATAACATCAAAAGCAAGTATCTTTAAAGAGATAAGGTCAACAGGTAAGGTAATGGTGCCAACTTGAATCAAACAAGATTTATAAGCGATTGGATGTGATGAAAGTTTCTCCTAACGGAGTTTCCACAGAGATAGGTCAAAGTCTAATTTCTCCGAGTCAAGTTTAAGCGTTGAGCACAAGCAGGAGAGATAAATGAATGGGTAGCACCGGTATCAAGTAAGGTATAAACTTCGCAAGAATTTATAAATAGCTTACCGTGATCACCTCATTTGGGTTCCTCGCATTTTGACGATCACAACAAACGCTCTTCCTGGAACCGATTGACTTTGACTTTTTCCGGGGACGATCTTTTGAGTCACCGTCCCATTGAACTAGGTTTCGCTACAGTACAAACTCGAGCGATATGTCCTTCCTTTCTACAATTATAGCATACCTGAAGCTGTTGTGGGACGGTTTTGGTGATATGTCCCTCTTTCCCGCATTTATAGCATATGACCGGTGGTCGTTCTCCTCCTTAGAACCGATTCTTTGCAAGACTTTGTCGTCTTCACATGGTCGTTGTTAAATCTCCTCTTTTAAAATCTCCTCGACTCGCTTCTTCTATTTTCATGGCTATGATTACCACGAGTGGTTACCATTTTGTCCGTCTGCATTTTCTTTCTATCTTTGGTTATCATTATTACATTGATTGTTATCTACGGTACGATCCTCGGTTATGGTCCCTCGATTGAACATACTCGTTATCTCGCTCTAACAATTGAGCCACAATTAACAACATCGAGTAGAGAGAAAATTTATGAGAAATGAGATATTGACGTATGCCGGGTTTCAAACCTCTAGAAATATCGCGATCATACGTTCCTCATTCTCCACCAAATGAGGTGCAAACACGGATAACTCGCAAACTTTTCCTCGTCTTCGAGACACCGTCATGTTGTTTTGTTCTAATCGATGAACTCCACTTCCTTCATATAACGAACACTTTCGGGAAAGTATTTGTCATTAAATAGTTTCAAACGCGTCTCCCAAGACATCTCGAAAGCGCTGGTGGATGGAGTACGCTTCACGAGACTCCACCACCAGAGTCCGCTTCGCCACGTAACATAAAGGTGGCGAATGGAACCTTCTGTTCCTCCGTGCATCCCAAGACATCGAATATCTTGGTAATTTGCTTGACCCATGTTTTCGCCATGATCGGATCTGGCTTTCCCTTAAATTCTGGTGGTCCCAACTCTTTGAACTGCTTGGCTATGACAACCAGTGAATTGCTATCATTTCCTCCTATATTTTGAACACGAGTCTCCCTCGTCTGATTTTGCATGAACTACAAAAAGCTTCTAAACATCTCCTCATTCATCATCTTCTCTGTGGTGTTGTTCACAGGAGGAACATTGCCAGCCTGTTGCACGTTCTCCTCGTTGGTGAGTACAGGCGTCTCCACAGTCTCATTTCCATTGTTAATATTCTCAGTCGACATTCTCAAATACTATCATAAAACAAGGGTCAAATAAGGAAATCAATATATAACATAATATCCTTATATACTAACCAACTAACAAATAAGTTTAGGTAGGACACACTAGCGAAGGATTTACTCGTCTCTCCCCTCCTAATTCTATTCCCCGATCTCGCCAGAGATCATATCCTAAGCTCGATACCTAACTGCATGGCGCCCCAAAAATAGGTATACATCACCCATTACGAGTTGTCAATACATGGTACGTGAAACAACTACAACTTTATTATTACAACAATAAAACTATGAGTTTGTATACAAATATTATCTTCTAGACAATATCTATACTCAGATAAATCCTCATCACATTTATTGATACATTATTTTACAAAAATGGTGAGGACTACTAAACAACTCTCTCTAGAACTTTCATTCCATAATTTACGACGACTCGCACTTTTTATATTCTCGCCTCCTAAGAAGAAAAATGGAATAAAAAAGGAAAAGGTGAGCTCAACTAGCCCAAGAAGAATATTATGACTAAGATAATATACAACAAATTATCGTTAGTCTTCAAGGGGAAAAATCTAATAGAATACAATAGACAACAAATTTTGAATCAATATTCGCAATGAAATAATAATTCATTAGAAGAGTTAAGTAGAGAATGCAAACTACTATCTTCTATGTATGAATTTAAAAGTTCATCGTCTCATCTTTTATCCCCGTAACATCAATCAATATATATACGGAATCAAATATTCATCTTTGCACTCTGAGCCAAAGATATTCATCGATTGGTCATGTTCATCTAAAACTGTTCATCTTTGCACTCACGGGCCAAAGATATTCTTCTTTAAATCATTCATATTTGCACTACGTGCCAAAGATATTCAATAATATCATCATTTAAGAGGCGAGGATGATGAAAAATATTTTTAAAAAAGCGAATCCAAAGTGAAACAAAATGACAAGGATTAAGGATTAAGGATTCGTACTTTGTTTTATCCATGTCCAAAAATACCTCAAAAATAATTATAGTGGTGTAAAATTCAAGAATGATCAAAACATGGATACAATCAAAGCTAGTATCCGAATAGATATTTTGGACGAAAAGAAAAATTTTCATTTTTCGATGAATAGTAGTATTCGTGAATAGTATCAGATATCGTGAATAGTACAGATATCGTGAATAGTAACTCGACACCAAAAGTTCCAAATTTGATAAAAACTTCAGATCAATATTTCAACATAATGATATTGAAGAAATAATATCATTAGGAAAAAATAATATCCCTTACCTCACAAAGACAAGACTTCTAGTTGAAAACCTGGGATATAAGCTATGACTTGAACTTGCAGTAGTATAGCAATACTCAAAGTATACTCAAAATACTCACAAGAATATGCTCGATAATATAGAGAGAAAATTTAGATTTACGGTGTAATTTTCAATTCTAATCTAAGCACCTATTTATAGGAAATTGCTTAGAACACCAAAGCGAGTAAAATTTAATTTAATATTATTATATATATCAAAATTCCTACGCCACTCTTGAAATCTGATTTCAGCTCAATAAGCACATGCCACCTTCTAGAAAAAGTAAGAAAAAACGTTTTTCTAATTTAAAATAATTTAAACTTCCAAAAATCAATTATTTTAGAGCTTTGGAACTTCAATAATTCACAATAAATAGCCCTTTTGTCAGAAAATTCGAATCTCGCGACTTTCTATAGGAAATTCAATTCTCTACAACTTTGCAGAAGAAAGCTTATCCAAATTCCAAATAGGAATTGACCGAAATCCACAAACGGACGATTTTACAAGCTATAATCAAATTTCAGTCAATAAATGGGGTCCACCGATATGTTTAACATGTTTTGAACATTTATTGCAACAAAAAATACTCTTCCTCCTCGTATACTCATATATCCCACATTCGTTGTAAAATATCACCATTATTATATTATTAAAATATAATAATATATTTAAATGAATTATTTTATCGAAAAAGATAAAATTTCAAGTTTTCAACAATTGTCACATTAAAATTTTCTCCATCTATATCCACATAAAATCAATATTTTTCTCATCATATGAATCAATAATTAATTATTCACAAATAATATTACAAAATCACAATATTGACAACTGGCGGCTCCTGGGAAAAAGGGGCTTTCAATAAGAATTTCTCCTCATTGGTGCGCAATTAGGTTACCAAACCTCTCCTTAGATGTAACTTTCTAGACATTGCCAATAATGTTATCTAATAATATTATTCAGATAATATGAATTATTGCTTCGATAATGAAAAATCTTCGTGTAATGACAATTATTGAAACAACAACAATATAAAATATCAACGCAAACAATTATTAAATAAATAAAATAAAATATCGATCGTTGATTATTGTAACCATTATTGAGTAGTGCCTTCTTACGTAAGAATCAATAATTGGTGCAATACTGTAAGTGTCTTCTTGTGTGTTAACCAATTTAGTATTTTAATAGTATTAATTGTAATAACTACGCCTGTTATTTTTAAACAACTTATATTTGTCATTTTCTTCATCCAATCGCTTTCCGTTATAGGGCCTGATATGGGCTGCTTGGCCATCATACGAATATTCCCACAGCGATTTAATATTCCACGACCAAACGAATATTCCCCAAACAACAATGAATATTTTATAACCACTTGCTTATTTTGAAATATTTGTGTATTTTACCCATAACTATCCACATTAATCAAATCAACCCTTACTATTTCAAAATAATAAATAGAGAAAATTAAATTTCATTAATAATAAGTTGGGGTCTTACAGAATTGATGTTGATGGGTCACCAGTTCTGCCAATTGCTCAAATTGCTTGCAAAGAGTTTTCATCTTTCGTTCCATAGTAAATTGGAACTTTGCGTAATCCCATCTGTCAACACCGTCTTTGATGGTTTGGGATGTTTCGCCGTTAAAACTGGAACTCTGTCCAACGCTCTAATTGATCATGTTGACCTCTTCTTCTTTGTGTTGAGGAAGAGGGTTGTCTTGCAAATGAGGTTGATCTGGTTTGGTGACCACGATCTCTCTGTTATCTATTAAATCTTGGATCTTGTGTTTCAAGGCCCAACAATCTTGAGTATCATGTCCAGGTGCTCCGTCATGATAAACACACTTCCGAGAAGCATTAAAACCCTTCCCATTAGGGTTGACTGGTGGAAGAAGTCATGTGATTTTCTTCTGAGTGGTCAGAAGAACAAGAATATTCTCGAGCGAGTCCCCTAAGGGTGTGAACGTTCGAGGGCGCTTTACTTCTCCACTTTTGGGCAATGAAGGGTTTAAAGACCGTGATTGGAAAGAGGAGTAGTTTCTCCTTTGTATAGGCAGGTTCTGATTGCCTTTCTGACCTTGTAGTATTAATGAAACATCCTCCTGTTTCTTTTTATGGACCCTCCAGGGGTTGTTTCCATAAGATCCGGACTGGATGTGCTCAGCAACTTCTTTGAGAGCGGCTAGGTCTTGAATCTTACCTGACTTCAATCCCATCTCAGCCATCTCTCTATGCTTGATCATTTCAAAGAATGGTTTGCCAATACTAGCTAGAACTCTCTCATAGAAAGGAGCTTCTTGTACATCTATGAAAGTCATGACCATTTCTGATTCAGTCATGGAAGGAATAACTTGAGCAGCCAGGCGCCTCCACCTTTGAGCATACTATCCGAAGAGACATTATTTGTTTCTTTGACCTTGGTAATTTGGTACCAGTCATGAGCCATCTGAAATTGAAAACTATATTAAGTGAGGAAGGCGTGAGATAGTTCTTCCCAACTATGGATCTTTGAATTGACTAATCTGGTATACCACTTAATCCGGGCTTCTCGATCAGGACTCTTGGAGCAATTTGCATTCTGAGCTTCTCATTTTCTGCATAAGATCCAAGTTCTCCAATGAACACTTTTAAATGTGTGTAAGGATCCCCTAACCCGTCATATTTTTCAAAATCAGGGATTTTGAATTTCTCTAGATAATGAACACCAGGAAATATGCAAAGGTCAGCATATGAAACACTTCTATGTGTACCAATCCCTTTGAGAACACGGCTAGTTTCCTCCATTTGGAGGACCTTCTTCCTGATGTCACCGGTGTCTGGATCTCCTTTGAGATGGGTGTTTTAAGGGTCTTTGTTGGTTGTATCCAACTGAGGTTCTGGAATTATTTTTTCCAAACCTTGAGCTCCCCCTTGTGCAGAGTATTCTGTATTTGTAGGTATCTTCGTACCCTGAGTAGACTGATGCAATTCTTTAAGCAGAATAGCCAAGTCTGTAATTTATTTACTCAATCCGTCAAATTCTTCTCGAGAAACAGGATTAGACTGGTTAGAAGAAGACATGATTAGTAGTAGGCTCGTGTCCTTTTTAGATTTTGAGCGGGTAACAGGCCCAATTGCTTCCCCTACAAAAGACTTATGTAGTTTAGTCTTAGGGATAATGTAAATGTTATCAAAACGTGTCCGTTTTAGGAATTTTGTCCTACAAAACCGGTTGTTAATTGATAACATGTCATGTATGCACATATATTCTTCATATTTTCCATTACATATGGATGAACATGGAATAAAATTACAAGTAAATGCTTTTACAAGTAATTGAAAATGGAAAGCATGAATAGACTTTCCTCCGCGTTTAGATTATCAGAGGTTGACCTATCTTAGGGTTACTCTCGAGGCTTTTTGGCATGAAGGTCCCCAAATCATCGCAATCTACTTGACGGGAAGTTAATCCGGTCGTTCAACTGGAGCGAATCTGGGTGGTGCCTTTTCTGAGCCTAGTTAGAATTAGTCTTCCCATCAGTCCAGTAATCAAACACCGACAGGATAGCCTCCTGGTGGAGGAACCACACAACATATATTCACATACAACGTGTCTCACCGTTTATTCAAAATGATGACATGTGTGAAGCACTAATATCACAGATAGATATTTAGCAGTGTGGTAAATAAGATGCATTCGTACACATTTATCATAAATGTAAATGCAGCATTCACACACAAGCATACAACAATTTTGAAAAGCTTGTAATAGCGGCTTAAGCCCTCTTACCGGAGTCCATAGCAAAGTCGCCACCTATCGACGTCGAGATTTTTATTTGTCCCTTTTCGTTACTTGTTCTTTGGTGTTCTCATTGTTATGTGAGATATGTTTGAAAAAATAAGTGAAAAGGTCCAACATTTGTAATGTCGACGATGGACTGTTAAGAGTCGTCAGTTGGTGTTTTTAATTGGTTTAACCAACGCAACCAAAAAGGTTTGCATATTGACCCAGTGATTTAACACTGCTAAACGGGTCTGTGAAACCGAGATTCATTATGGGTCCTGGGGCTTGATTATGTAGAGGGAAGGTGTTAGGCACCCCCCGACATCCGTGTTACCACGGTGCCACTTTCCAAAGAAACAGTTATATTAATATGTGTGTGTGTGTGTGGATCAATCTGCAATTATTTGAAAGTAGTGCGAGGCCTCGTTCGCACCTATATACACCGGGTTTGAATTTATAGAAAAATTCAGTTTTAACTAGATATAGCAATGAAGTTTTATAAAAAGAGGTTTTTCAAACCCTGTGCTCAATAGGAATTGAGACCTTTTCATACTTCCATTTTATTGTTAAATGTTCGGCTTGTTTGCTTTTATTTTTGAGATGCAAGGCATCTTCGAGAAAATAATATATAGTAGTATCGAACTCCTTACGGGCATGATAGCCATGTAAGGAAATCCGTACACTGTAAATAATGTACAGGCTGCTTATAGCTGAAAAACGTCCATCATGGGAACTGAATCTAGATTCAGTAGACTGAATCTATGATCACATGATTCCTAGGCTCACACGGTAGTGCAGTTTGTATGGAAAGTAGTAAGCAGTTATATATATATAAGCGATAAATATATATATATATATATGGATAAGGTTCAAAAATGCCCCTGACTTTTACCCCGATGTCTACCGAGCACCTTATGTAAGACCCTAAATTTTTTTTAAATAAAATGGAATTTCCTTTATTTATTATTTTGAAATAGTAAGGGTTTATTTGATTAATATGGTTAGCTGTGGGTAAAATGCACAAATATTTTAAATAAGCAAGTGGCTATAAAATATTCATTGTTGTCGGGGAATATTCATTTGGTCGTGGAATATTCTTCTTTGTTTGGGAATATTCATATGACAATGTAGCCTTGTGGGCCCCCATGTGAAAGCGATTGGATGAAAAAAACGACAAGTATAAGTTGTTTATAAATAAGCGGCGTAGTTATTCTCAGATTGTTATCATTGTTGGAATACCCGGTTGGTTAAAAAACACGATAGCACGCAGTATTGCACCAATTATTGATTCTTACGTAAGAAGGCACTACTAATAATTGTTACACGATAATTCTTATTCAATATTTTATTTTATTGATTCAATAATTGCTACGTTGATATTTTATATTATTGTTGTTTCAATAATTGTCAACGATAGTATTTTTCATTATCGGATCAATAATTCATATTATTGGAATAATATTATTAGATAACATTATTGGCAATGTCTAGAAAGTTCATCTAAGGATAGGTTTGGTCACCTAATCAAGCGCATGAAGAAGGAGAAATCCTTATTGAAAGCCCCTCTTTTCAGGAACTACCGGTTGTCGATGATTGTGATTACGTAATATTATTTGTGAATAATTAATTATTAATTTATATGATAAGGAAAATATTCATTTTATGTGGATATAGATGGAGAAAATTTTTAATGTGACAATTGTTGAAAATTGATATTTTATCTTTTTCGATAAAATAATTTATTTAAATATATTATTATATTTTAATAATATAATAATGGTGATATTTTTACAATGAATGTGTAATATATGAATAAATGAGGAGGAAGAGTATTTTTGTTACAAAAAATGTTTAACACGTGTTTTGTGTTACAAAAAAATGTTTAACACATGTTTTGTGTGTAGGTGGAGCCTAGTTTTGACTGAAATTTGATTATAGCTTGTAAAATCGCCCGTTTGTGGATTTCGGTCAACTTCTGTTTGGAATTTAGAAAAACTTTCTTCTGCAAAGTTGTATAGAATGAAATTTTCTATGGAATAGACATAAGTTTCGAATTTTTCTTATAAAAGGGCTATTTATTATGAATTATTGAAGTTCCGAAGTTCCAGATTAATTAATTTTTGAAGTTTTAATTATTTTTTTTAAGAAAAACGTTTTTGGTGAGTGTCCCACATGTGATATAAATGTGTTGAGTGCTGAAATTAAGATTTCAAATGGTGCGTATAATATTTTTATAAATAATATTATTATATTAAATTTTCTGCTTTGGTGTTCTAAGCAATTTCCTATAAATAGGTGCTTAGGTTATAATTGAAAATCATACCAGAAACTAAAGTTTTCTCTCTCTATATTATCGAGCGTATTCTTGTGAGTATTTTGATATCTTGAGTGTTGCTATATGGTGCAAGTTCCTTCAACACTATATCCAGTATTCCAGTCAGAAGTACTATCTTTTCGAGGTAAGGGATGTTATTTTTTTAGAAAAATTATATTATTTCTTTCAATATCATTATACCGGAATATTGGAAAGATTTTTCTTGTGAAATTCTGATCTTTTCATGTCGGAGTTACTATTTATGAGTTACTATTCACGAGTTATTATTCATGAGTTACTATTCACGAGTTATTATTCACGAGTTACTATTCACGAGTACTATTCACGAAGCATGATAATTTTTCTTATGAAATTTCTACCATTTAGTGTCGGAGTTACTATTCACGTATACGGCACTATTCACTAATACGACTCTATTCACAGAAAAATTAATTTTTTTTTTGTGTCCAAAATTGTCTATTATGGTCCCTATCTTTTATTGGATCGATGTTTTGATCTTTATTTTTGAATTCTGCTCCACAATAGTTTATTATGGAGTATGTTTAAACTTGAATTGTCTAAAGTACGAATCCTTAATATTTGTTCTTTTGTTTCACTGGATTCGTTTTCTTTAAAATATTTTTCATCATCCTCAGTCCTAAATGATGATATAACTGAATATCTTTGGCCCGTAGTGCAAAAGATGAATGATTTCTTGATGAATATCTATGGCGCGTAGTGCAAAGATGAACAGGTGTTGAGATGAACATGACCGACTGATTAATATCTTTGGCCTATAGTGCAAAGATGACTATTTGATTAAAGATGTATATTGATTGATGTTACAAGGATAAAATATCGATAATGGAATTTTAAATTCATAGATGATAGTAGATTTCATTCTCTACTTAATTCTTCTAATGAATTGTTGTTTCCGCTGCAGTTGTTGATCTAAAACTTGTTGTCTATTGTATTCTATCAGATTTTCCCCTGTTGAAGACTAAGGATAATTTGTTGTACATTATCTTAGTCATAATATTCTTTACTGGGCTAGTTGAGCTCACCCTTTTCTATTTGTTCCATTTTTCTTCTCAGAAGGCGAGAATATAGCGGGAACTAGTTGAGGTGTGGAGTGATGGTTCAAGACAGTTGTTTTAGTAGTCCTCACCATTTTGTAAAATAGTGTATCAATAACTGTATGAGGACTTATTTGAGTGTGGATATTGTCTAGATGACAATATTTATATTTAAACTCATAATATATATATTGTCGTATTTTGCACGACAGTTGTAATAATGAAGTTGTAGTTATTTCTGTACCATGTATTTGGCGACTCAGAATGGGTTGGATGTAATAGACCTATTTTGGGGGCGTCATAGTTGGTATCAGAGCTTAGGGATATGATCTCTGGCGGAGATCGGGGAATAGAACTAGGAGGGGAGAGACAAGTAAATCCTTCGCTAGCATGTCCTACCTAAGCTTATTTATTGGTTGGTCAGAGTATAGGAATATTATGTGGTATGATAATTTGTTTAATTAACCCTTGGTTTATGGCAGTATTTAAGAATGACAACTGAGAATGTTAACAGTGGAGTAAATGAGACCGTGGAGACACCTTTACTCACCAATCAAGAGAACGTGAAACAGGAAGACAATGTTCCTCCTGTAAACAACACCACTGATCAGACGATGAACGACGGGATGTTTAGAAGCTTTTTGCAGTTCATGCAAAATCAGACGAGGGAGACTCATGTACAAAATACGGGTGGAAATGATAGCAACGCACGATTTTTCATAACCAAGCAGTTCAAAGAGTTAGGACCACCAGAATTCTGGGGAAAGCCGGATCCGATTAAGGCAGAGACGTGGGTCAAGCAAATTACCAAGATATTCGATGTCTTGGGATACACGGAGGAACAGAAGGTTCCATTCGCCAGCTTTATGTTCCGTAATGAGGCAAATTACTAGTGGGAATCTGTGAAATGTACCCATCCAGCTGCAGTCAGCATTTCTTAGGAGACGTTTCAGAAACTGTTCAATGACAAGTACTTTCCTGAAAGTATTCATCATATGAAGGAGATAGAGTTTATTAGACTGGAGTAGAACAACATGACGGTGTCCCAGAATGAGGCGAAGTTCACAGAGTTATCCAGGTTTGCACCTCATTTGGTGGAGAATGAGGAATAGATGACGCGAATGTTTCTGAGAGGTTTGAAACTTGACATACGTCAATATCTCATTTCTTATAAATTTTCTCTATATTTAGATGTTGTGAACAGGGCTCAATTATTAGAGCAAGATAATGAGTCTGTTCAACTGGGCGACCAGCAACACGATAATAATCGTACCGGTGGCAACGGCCATCGGGACAATGATAATCATCGTGGAGGAAACTACAATGCCATAAATGGTAACCACTTTGGTGGTAATCATGGCCACGATAATAGGAAAGGTGAGTCAAGTGGAAATTTCAAAAAGAGAAGATTCAACAATGACAGGTAGACGTTGGCACCAACACCAGCAACGAATTCTAGGGGAGGAGAAAGACCGCCAGTTAAATGCCACAAATACGGAGAGGAGGGACATATAAGTCCAAACTGTTCACAGCCTTCCAAGGTATGTTTTAGTTGTGGAAAAGACGGTCACATAGCTCGATTTTGTCCTGTAGCGAAATCAAGTCCAGCTGGGACAGTGGCACCAGAGGCGGATACGGACAAAACAAAGTCGGCGGTTTCTGGAAGAGCTTTTGTCATGACTACCCAAAATGCGAGGAACCCGAACGAAGGTATCACGGATTAGTTAATTATAAATTCTTGCGAATTCTATACCTTATTAGAAACCGGTTCTACCCATTTATTTATCTCTCCTACTTGTGCTCAACATTTAAACTTGACTCCGGAGAAATTAGACTTTGACCTATCTGTGGAGACTCTGTTAGGACAAACTTTTATTACATCCACTGTTTATAAATCTTGTTTGATCTAAGTTGGCACCATCACATTACCTGTTGATCTTATCTCTCTAAAGAAACTTGTTTTTGATGTGATTTTAGGGATTGATTGGTTAACTACTCATCATGCCAAAATTAATTTCTTTCATAAGATTGTTAGTTTTCATATTCCTAAGCAACCTGTTATTCGAATTCAAGCAACCAAACCATTGAAGTCAAACTCTTTCATATCAAGCCATAAAGTCATTCGTTTATTGAAAAACGAATGTCAAGCTTTCTTAGCCCATGTCATGGACTTGAACAAAAATACGTCAGATTTGAATGGTATTTCTGTTGTTAGTGAATTTCCTGACGTATTTCTTGAAGAATTTCTTGGTCTACCCTCAGAGCGTGATATTGAATTTTGTATCGACTTTGAACCCGGTACAAAACCCATTTCTAAAATTTTATATTGAATGACTCCTATTGAACTTCAGGAGTTAAAAACCCAACTATAGAATTTGGTACCCGAGCCTTTATCTGGTGACTTCCTTTGTGGAATGAACTGAAGCCAAACTCTCCGTAGGGAACGCCATATTCGTGCAATGGTAAGCTGATAGGTGCCATTGTGACGAGCTATCCAAGATTGGGATATGAGTCACAGTTGAGAGAAACCTAAGTCAGTAATTGAAATACGTAGCTTTCTAGGCTTAGTTGGTTATTATCGGAGATTCATGGAAAGATTTTCTCGAATCTCTACTCCATTAACTCAGTTGACTCGTAGAGATACAAAATTCGAATGGAGCAAGGAATGTGGGAAGAGCTTCGAAGAACTCAAGAGCAGACTCATTTCGGCACATGTTCTGACCATACTATCCTAGAAAAGCGAACGTGGTAGCTGACGTGTTGAGTAGAAGATCATATACGAGTACGATATTATCAAAAACCCATTTTGTATAACTTACAAATGATAGAGATAGAGTTAAAGACTCTAGGGACCCACATGATGATATACGAGTAGAATCGACTTTAATTGATAAAGTTAAAATCGCTCAAGCTACACACCGGAGCTAATGAATATAAAGAAGAAGGTGCAAGAAGTCGTTATTCTAGAAGTAAGAGTTGATGAAGAGAAGAAATCTCAACCTTTGATTTATTAGTCCATTTAAAATCCTCGATCGAATAGGAACTGTGGCCTATAGACTTGTTTTACGGCCAAGTATATAGCATGTTCATAATATTTTTTGCGTATCGATGTTACGTAAATATGTGGACGACCCAAACCACGTTATTGAGTTAGAACCAGATGAGATAACCGAAGATTTAACGTACGAGGAAGTACCAGTCAAGATCTAAAGGAGCATGTCCTACACACAAAGGTTATACTACAAGTTAAGGTTTTGTGGAGGAACCATGCTATTAAATGACCTGGGAGTTGGAATCAGAAATGAAAGCGAGGTATCCTCACCTTTTTGAAACACCAGGTACGTACGTTAATTTCGAGGACGAAATTTCATAAGGAGGGGAGGTTGTAAGACCCTGAATTTTTTTTAAATAAAATGGAATTTTCTTTATTTATTATTTTGAAATAGTAAGGGTTTATTTGATTAGTGTGGTTAGTTGTGGGTAAAATGCGCAAATATTTTAAATAATCAAGTGGCTATAAAATATTCATTGTTGTCGGGGAATATTCATTTGGTCGTGGAATATTTTTCTTTGTCGGGGAATATTAATGACGACAGTAGCTGAAATTATGTTTGGCCCCATAACGGAAAGCGATTGGATGAAGAAACGACAAGTATAAGTTGTTTATAAATAACGACGTAGTTGTTCTGAATTAATCTTGTTGGAATACCGGTGGTTAAAACACAAGAAGATACCAGTATTGCACCAATTATTGATTCTTACGTAAGAAGGCACTACTCAATAATTGTTATAGTAATTGTTGTTCAATATTTTATTTTATTGATTCAATAATTGCTACGTTGATATTTTATATTATTGTTGTTTCAATAATTGTCACTATACAGTATTTTTCATTATCAGATCAATAATTCATATTATTGGAATAATAGTATTAGATAACATTGTTGGCAATGTCTAGAAAGTTTCATCTAAGGAGAGGTTTGGTCACCTAATTCATTGGCCAAGAAGGAGAAATCCTTCGAAGCCCCCTTTTCTTAGGAGAACTACCGGTTGTTAGTATTTCGATTACGTAATATTATTTGTGAATGATTAATTATTGATTTATATGATAAGGAAAATATTCATTTTATGTGGATATAGATGGAGAAAATTTTCAATGTGGCAATTGTTGAAAATTGATATTTTATCTTTTCTGATAAAATAATTCATTTAAATATATTATTATATTTTAATAATATAATAATGGTGATATTTTTATAATGAATGTGTAATATATGAATAAATGAGGAGGGAGAGTATTTTTGTTACAAAAAATGTTTAACACATGTTTTGTGTTACAAAAAAATGTTTAACACGTGTTTTGTGTGTTGGTGGACCCTATTTTTGACTGAAATTTGATTATAGCCTGTAAAATCGTCCGTTTATGGATTTCGTTCAACTTCTGTTTGGAATTTGAAAAAACTTTCTTCTGCAAAGGTTTAGAGAATAAAATTTCCTATGGAAAAGACATAAGGTTTGAATTTTTCTGATAAAAGGGCTATTTATTATGAATTATTGAAGTTCCGAAGTTCTAGATTAATTAATTTTTAAAGTTTTAATTATTATTTTTAAGAAAAACATTTTTGGTGAGTGTCCCACATGTGATATAAATGTGCTAAGTGCTGAAATTCAGATTTCAAATGGTGCGTATAATATTTTTATAAATAATATTATTATATTAATTTTTCTGCTTTGGTGTTCTAAGCAATTTCCTATAAATAGGTGCTTAGGTTGGAATTGAAAATCACACCAGAAACTGAAGTTTCCTCTCTCTATATTATCGAGCGTATTCTTGTGAGTATTTTGATATCTTGAGTGTTGCTATATGGCGCAAGTTCCTTCAACACTATATCCAGTATTCCAGTCAGAAGTACTATCTTTTCGAGGTAAGGGATGTTATTTTTTTAAAAAAAATGATATTATTTCTTTCAATATCATTATGCCGGAATATTGGTAAGATTTTTCTAGTGAAATTTTGATCTTTTCATGTCAGAGTTACTATTCATGAGTTACTATTTATGAGTTACTATTCACGAGTTACTATTCATGAGTTACTATTCACGAGTACTATTCACGAAGCATGATGATTTTTCTTGTGAAATTTCTACCTTTTAGTGTCGGATTTACTATTCACATATACGTTACTATTCACGTATACGACACTATTCACGAATACGACACTATTCACAGAAAAATTTAATGTTCTTTTATGTGTCCAAAATTATCTATTATAGTCCCTATCTTTTATTGGATCGATGTTTTGATCTTTATTTTTGAATTCTGCTCCACAATAGTTTATTATGGAGTATTTTTAAACTTGAATTGTCTAAAGTACGAATCCTTAATATTTATTCTTTTGTTTCACTGGATTCATTTTCTTGAAAATATTTTTCATCATCCTCAGTCCTAAATGATGATATAACTGAATATCTTTGGCCTGTAGTGCAAAGATGAATGATTTCTTGATGAATATCTTTGGCCCGTACTGCAAAGATGAACAAGTGTTGAGATGAACATGACCGACTGATTAATATCTTTGGCCTGTAGTGTAAAGTGACTATTTGATTAAAGATGTATATTGATTGATGTTACAGGGATAAAATATCGATGATGAACTTTTAAATTCATAGATGATAGTAGATTTCATTCTCTACTTAATTCTTCTAATGAATTGGTGTTTCCACTACAGTTGTTGATCTAAAACTTGTTGTCTATTGTATTCTATCAAATTTTTCCCTGTTGAAGACTAAGGATAATTGTTTTACATTATCTTAATCATAATATTCTTTACTGGGCTAGTTGAGCTCACCCTTTTCCTTTTTGTTCCATTTTTTTTCTCAGGAGGCGAGAATATAGCGGGAACTAGTTGGGGTGTGGAGTGATAGTTCAAGACAGTTGTTTTAGTAGTCCTCACCATTTTGTAAAATAGTGTATCAATAATTGTATGAGGACTTATTTGAGTGTGGATATTGTCTAGATGACAATATTTGTATTTAAACTCAAGTATATGTATTGTCGTTTTTTGCACGACAATTGTAATAATGAAGTTGTAGTTGTTTCTGTACCATGTATTTGGCGACTCAGAATGGGTTGGATGGAATGGACCTATTTTGGGGGCGTCACACCTTATACTTTTTTTTGTCAAAAAGTACACTTAACGTTATAATTTTTGGGTCGACCGTGCCCCTACCATTGACAGACATGCCAAATAGAATAACTTCGTTAAAACGTGTATAATATTTGCTGACGAGGCATGAAGAAAGAACAAAAAGGGCAAAAAATCCTTAATTTCAAAATTAAACTGTAATAAAAAAACTTTCATATTTTCAAAATTAATCTTAAACTAAAAATATAGATCCAGATCTAAATCTCCTCTCCAAACCCTTCGATCTAATTCCGAACCAACAAAATTGGTACTACTTGCTAAAATTAAACCCTTCGATCTACTTTCATATTTTTGTTTGAATTCATTCATGGTGGTGAGATTTAGTATTATGGGAACACACAATTGCTGAAGAAAATGAAGAAGAAACATGAAGCCCCCAGTTACATTTGAGAAAAAATGGATCGATTGTTGAATCTAATCAATCACATGATCTCTGTAATGCCCACCCAAGATACGGGTCAGATTCACCATGCCAGATCCAATTGGGCAATTGGCCCAGACGGCGGTGAACAAGCCTCCGACAACGCCACCGGCTTCGTAGAAAACTCTGGCGACTTCTGTTGCTCGTCAAGAAATTTCTGACTCATAGAATAACACTACACCAAAAATGGCCTCTAGTGAAGGACAAATCCTTCACTACAGACCCTATATCTCTCACAAGTGATTTATTGCGAAGAAATATTTCCTTCACACTAGTGCTCGCATTAGACCTCCTCGCAATTGGGTATCCTTCGCTAAGTAGTAACTAAAGGTTTTTTGTGAAGGATATATTGTGAATAACTTATTCCTTCACAAATTGTATTTAGTAATGGAATATTGTTAATTAGTGAAAGATTGGTTTCCTTCACAAATAATATTTGAAGTAGGACTATTTGAAATTAGTGAATAACTTTATTCCTTCACAAATAATATATTGTGAAGAACAAATTTATTTAATGAGAGAAAATTTTCCTTCACTAATTATAAATTGAGAATGTATCTTCAAATTAGTGAGGAAATAATCCTTCATTGATGACTAACTAATTAACTAAAAATAATTTACTAAGGAAAATAATCCTTCATTAATGTTCATTTCTTCATTATAATATCTCATTAAAATATAAATAACAAAAAAAAAAGTACACAAAAATTTTATATATACTAAATGAGAAAGTAATTATTATATATAATGTATAAAAAGCTAGTATAGCCAACATACACACTAAAATTACAAGACTTGTTACCAAAAGTAAGTGCCATATCACCTACAATATGTATCCACAGATATTACATAATGAAAAAAAAACTCTAGCTATAAAACACAGTAATTGTTAGCTCCTCATTATCTTCCTCTTCAAGTAAGTAAAGGTTGAGCCTTTTCTTCATTTTGTAAGAAAAGTATCAAAACCCCTTCAATACTGCAAGAAAAGTATTAAACCCCAATTTTACAAACATAAATAAGAAAAGATTTACTAGCAAAACTTAAATTAAGCTACGAGTTACTCTAAAAGATTAGTTATTAGAGAACGGATCCAATAACGTATATTAGATTTTAACACTCCCTCCCACAGTGACCATCCGCTATCAGCCAGAGCACACTATATTGTAATGCACATAATAAGAGGAATAATTTCTTGTTTGATTATTAAGGGGCTTCATTCTATATTATTTTTAAAAGATAAAATACTCTTATTAAAAATTCTAAAGAAGTTTTTTATTTCACCTAGAAGATTTTACAGGAATATTTGGAACACCATTGCATCTGCTTTCATGGTTAATTTTTTCATGAAGTCTAATATATCTGCTACACAAATTACGCAACTCTGTCCGGTTCCCACATAATTCCTATTATTACAATAACAAAAATATTCAAAATTTTAGACTGGAAGAGTTTTACTTAAAGCTTCGATAAGAAAGCATATAATTTTAGTACCTGATGCTCAAGTAGATCGACTGCAGGCTATGGAAACTAGCAGAGCTCACATAGTCACATGTTACAATTCTTTGGGAGAAATTTTCACATTTATGCACGGAAAAAACATCACATTCCATTGTCTCACTGTAGCGTGAACAAGATACTTGTGCCAAAACAATAGCTAGTAAATCACTATTACAGTGAGGCTATACTCTATTTTGGATTATACAAGAAGAGTCTGGTAAAATAGGACAATTTTATCCCAGATAAGATAAATATATTGGGACAACCAAGTCGTTTCATCCCTCTTATGGAAACGTAACAATAACAAACCCTTTCTCCCTAAAGAAGTCATTTGTGAGTTCCACCTGAAGGCCAAATTATGCAAATAACATATACTAATCCCCTTTTTATCTTAACCAAACTTGTGATTAGTACCCCAACAAGATAGATGACTACAACCTGACAAAAGTTCATCCACTTACTGCTTACCCAAAGCAAAAAGATAATAATGCGTGAAGAATAACATTTTGTACATCTAGAACTACTAAGGAAATTATACCAGCAGAATAGTAACCAATCTTGCACATCAAGCATTATGGTAAAAAATCTTTGTAGAAGATAAATAAGTAAATTTGATACATATGAGCCATCAAATAGTACTTTTCACTGATTTCCAAATAATGTTGCAAAGAAAACAAAAGATAACAAATTTAGCAAGAAAATGGACTGAGCTACATATGGCACGCAAATGATAACATACCTTTGCCTGGTTAGTTTCATCCTCATTCTCAATAGTTATCTCATTCTTGTCCATGCACTTTTATTATCACCCATACTTGTCTCAAAGCATCTACTTGTGGCCTTTGCATCCTGTAACTTTGATCCAAGCTTTTGAAGATATTTCTCAGTCTCTTTTAACAATTGCTTAACACGATCTGATTTTGCATCCTACAACAAGAAGAAACACTGCTAAAGCTAACTAAAAATAGCACTTTGCCAAGTGAAATATGATAATTTTTTAGAAGCAAACAACACCTGAACCATTCGAAGGTACCCTTCCACATCATTAACTTTTAGAAGATTAATCTTCTCACGCTGTATTATGTCAATCTTCTTGCGATGTACCCGTTCCCTCCTTTTGTGGAACTCCCTTACATACTTGTTAAATCCCTTCCAGCATTCTCTCCTCATTTTAAATACATCTTCCACTCTTTCCCTAAATTTCAGGTTTAGCAAGTAGAGTCTTAGAAACTAGGCTGAACAAGTATTATAAAAATAGAGAGATGTATTTTATGATCAAACTTGATCAGTTGAAGGTGAGAGCATATAGTGTAAGGAAATTTAATTAATAATACAACACATACTTATGAACTTCTATCTCATTGAATATGTGACACCCCCAAATCTGGGTTACCTGGCCCCCGAGTTTGGTGCTGACGATTCACAATATAATAACATCTAACTACCCATTCAAATATAAATATGAATACATAACTCATTAACATATGTTGTTAATACATAAGTCCCATGTTTTCTAACCTTAACATTACAACATTACCCTTTAGATAAACAAAAAGGGTTTACAATATAACATAATTATAATAATGTTCAACATAACTAATTTATCGCAATGCCTTTGCCTTTATTCTTCTTCACAACACCTTCTACAACTTCGTCCTTAGCTGAAAAGTTTTATTTAGCAAGGGTGAGCAACAAGTTTGCCCCGCAAGTTAAGTCATACAATAAATGTATAAGAATCAATAACAAGTCTTCTCGCCTTCTATGCAACAATAATCTGATAATGAAAGAGTACAATGCTTTCAAGGTTTTCTACAATATTCAAATGAATAATCAAGAACTAATTCTACGAAATAGCAAAGTGGAATGTTTTCCAGATTTATGCTGAGCGATCTGTTGGACCTTGAACTTCTCTTCTCGGGTATCTATCAAAGATTTACTTTGATATATACTCAGGTGTATCAGATAACCATAAAGATTAAATCATACCCCTCTGCAAGTACTCAGAGCCGGCCAACTCATTGTACCCTATATTATGCATAATACTTAAGTCGCACGCAAAGATCGAATATACGTTCAAAAATATTTCCTTTATATAAAAGGTTGTTCTTCTCAGTCTCATAATCAAGATTTTGATTTAACAACGAAATACTGTGATTTCAAATTTTATTTGTTTCTCTTCTCTTCTCTTGTCAAACCTATCAAGTTTTCTTTTTCGATCTAGCCGAAAAAACTGGCATTGATCTATCAATAATAATTTAATTCTCTTCTTGAACCTATCAAGTTCTAACAAATATTCGTCTAACCAGAATAATTGGCTAAGACATTTCTCAACATAATTCAACAATAAACATGAATTATCTGTATTTTCAATACTAGCTTCTACAGATATGAATATCCAACAACAATTATTCTACGAACGTATATTTTATGAATCAGTAATTCAATTTGAATTATTAAACATGCACTAACTGCGAATAATCAACAATAAATCCCTTGACGTGGTCTAATTGGCAATAATTAACCACCAATAATAATTAAACAACATTAACTCAAGGTTGAGTTAAGGAACTTGCCTCTTCCGTTGATTACAGCTACACAATATAATTAACTGCGTTCGTAAGACCTATAATCAACAATATCGGTCTCACAATTAGCACAATATTTCATAACATACAGTACTGTAATTCACAGTCAAACATCTCATAAACACATTACCACATAGCCACATCAGTATTTATAACCTATATAAACACTTAACAAGTCTAACTAATTTGGTCTGGTTGGACTTCGGTCCATTCTCGGTGTTCTGGTCACCTTATCTGACAATTAACACAGTTATTGTCAATTAACTTTGGTCTCTAAGCTTCAATATTAATTTAGATAAGTCAATTATCTTTTATAATATTTTTCAAAAACTTCTCATAATTAATAATCAATTATTATAATTTATAATAATTTTTCAAACACTGAAATCATTTTTAAATGATTTAATTATCAAATAACCTTATCATCATTAATATTTAATAATATTAAAATATTAATGACATACTTATCAAAATATTAAAATTATTTTAATAACTTAAAATATTTTTAAATCAACAATATTCTACTTAAATGATTTTTAAAGTAATTAAAATCATTTTAAATCATCACCATTAATATTTAAATATTAATGAAATTATCATCAAAACATTAAAATTAATTAATTATAACTTAAAATATTTTTAAATCATTTTTCTCTTTTTTAAATAATTTTATATCAATAAAATCATTTTTAATTCATTTATTTAATATAATAATTAAATAAATCTAATATCATTAATATTAATTTATTAATGAAAATTCTCCAAAATATTGAAAATTATATTTTATAATTCAAAATATTTTCTAACACTTTATTCTCATTTAAAATGATTTTTATAATATTAAAATCATTTTTTTCTAATTTATTTAATATAATAATTAAATAAATCCAATATCATTAATATTAAATTATTAATGAAAATTCTCTAAAATATTAAAAGTTATATTTTATAACTCAAAATATTTTTAAATACATTATTCTTATTTAAAATGATTTTTAATATATTAAAATCATTTTTCTCTAATTTATTTAATACACTAATTAAATAAATTAAATACCTTTAATATTTAAATAATTATAAATATTAAAGAAAAATATTCCAATTGGTTAAAAATTATTTTTGATAATTTAAAATAATTTTTAAAACTATTTTTGGTAATTTTTATAATTTATTTCTATTTTTTTATTAATTTCTAGAAATTCAAAAATTAAAATAAATAATAACCGTCGCCGAAGCCTTTAGCGACACTTATCTGTCGTCTTAGGTGTTCTTGGTGTTCAAGAACACTGTTAGACAGTGATCAAGGGTCATGGTTTGACCGTGTGTAATTTCCAATCTATACAAGTTCTGAGCAATGTTAAGCATCGATTATGTAGTGTATATGTAACACTACATGAATCAATCACCATCTCAATCATACAACAAATCAATAAAAATATATGAGCTAGCAAACTTCTTATCAGAACATTTCTGGGTTTTCAAGAAACCCAGATGGTTCGACCAGTCACTTTCATGCTCGATTTAATCTAGGTTCCAGTCATGTTTTATGTGATATAATGGTCCAATCGTGTAGTGGTAATGTCATAGAGTATATATATAACAATAGATCAGTCCAAAAACAACAGATTCCCAAGATAAATCTCAGTCAAACACTGTCATAAATTTTGCTCATGAACTTTCTGGAATTTCCAGAAAAGGGTCATCGTGATCAAATGGGTCACTTTGACCAATTGCTACCTTTGATTTGTTGATATCTTACACGATAAAAGGCCACCAATACAAAGTACACATAACCAGCTACAAATATGTCACAACAACAACAGCATAACACTAAAAACCTGACAGATCAAGAAGCTTAATGCCCAAATCAGACGCCAACACCACTACCGAGAAATCGTCCGACGCTGATTTTGCCATATCCTCTCTTTTTCTCTCTCTCTCAGTCTTAGTCACTCTGCCCGTGCAGGGGATAGAGATCTGTAGGTAAGAAGAAGCAAATATCAGTATGCAGTTGATTATCAATCTTTAGGCTGTGACTTATTTTAAAATGATTTATAAATTAAAATATAAGTTAATTTATTTTAAGTTCTAGCTTATAAATAAAAATTTTCCTCTTCTGTGAAATGTATTTATATTACAATTTATATTGACCATAATTAATTCTAAAAATTCTATTTAGAACAAATTAATGACCAATTTTATCTCTCACATAAACCTCTGACCAATAATATATAGTGAGTAATAATTTCTTCATTAATAGTTTTTTCCTCGCAAATTTTTATCATAAATTGGCGCGCCAAATATCCTTCTACCACCTCAATTTTGTGAAGAAAAAAATATAAATTGTAAGTTACTTAAAAGTGTTATTAAAATTAAATTTACTATTATAAAAAATTTAAGGTATTTATATTCACCACAATTATTTCAAAAAAAAATTATTTAGAACAAGATAGCGACCAATTTTATCCCTCACAAAAAACTTTTGAATAATGATATAGAGTGAGTAATAATTCCTTCACTAAATAGATTTTTTCCTCGCAAATTTTTATCATAAATCTGTTCCAAAAATCTTTCTACCGCCCCAATTTTGCGAGGAAAAAAATATAAATTGTGAAGGATGTTTCTTTCGCTAATAACTATATTGTCACTGTTAGGTTTGTAATATTCATGTGCGCAATCAAATTGCAAAATAATGCGGAAGCGTGTAAAATCAGAGTTTAAAATAATTTACAAACCATAAACCCGGATCATCCTTTATGCACAATTATTAATTAAACGAAAAGATAAAGAATAAAATCATACCCTTGAAGATCGAGCTTCCTCAGGTACAAGTTCACCTCCAAATCCTTTCGCGTTCAATCTTGAATCCACCGGGTTTGGTTTCTTCCTTTGATCAACGTTAGCCACCCAAATGTTTGGCCTCTAGAGGTGATCCACCAAGGAAGAAGAAAATTCAAGAAGAAGGGTGGTTGGCTAAACCCTAGTTTTTCTATCTCTATAGAAAGGGTGTACTCTCCCAACAAATTGGAATTATTACGTATGTTGAAAAAGTCAACAACCCATCCCACCCATAATAAGACTCCTCTTATTTATAGATGTGGGCAACCCACCTTAACAATTAAGGAATTGGGTTTTAATTAATTAATTAAATTCTTTTAATTAATTAAGCTCTCTAATCTTATTAGGGATAATTAATTAAACTCTTTTAACTAATTTTCCTTCCTAATCCAATTAGGAATAAATGAGAGTACTTATATTAAATTAATTCCTAAACTCTTTTAGAAAATAAAATAATAATAATTGTAATAATATTAATAAGACTCCTCTTATTAATTTATATTTAATATTTCTAAAATATTAAATAATAAATATTAAGCTATTTAATTTATTCTATCACCATAGATTAAATTAAATATACTTAATATATTATTACGATTATGCCATTAACTTCTTAAATAATTATTCTTCCTTTTATGGTGTGACCCTTTAGGTTCTCCATATTAAACCTAGGTTGTGAATAAATCAATTAGAACAATTCTAATCTTATTTAAATAAATAAATTAAACAATTAATTTATTTAAATAATATTTATTCTACAATAGGATAAGCCTCCCTAGCGATCAACGACTTTCCAGATAATATAGATTTCAACATTAATCATAAAAGAACCTTTGAGTAAATAGTTTACCGCACAATTCAATCCTTCCACATCATACAATGTCCCAATTAAATATAAGACATGGAATTCTTGTCAAGTCTTATTTTATTTAATTATATGTATTTCGACTCTTAAATGCACAACTCAAATAATGCAAATTAGAAACTCCTTTCTAATTTCATTCCGCCGCCGCCAAGGACTCTTGGGTTGTCATTTATCGAATCACATAGGACATTCTCTTCTTTTATTAGAAGTGGTAGATTCTTTATTGATCATACATTATCTCCATGTACAACTTATTATACCCAAGCATACCCTTTGATATACCCTAAGGGTCTTAAGGAATAAGTCAAAGTATAACTCATCATACACAAGATACCATGATGATCTCAAGTCCAAGGATTACTTGTACTACTATCACTACAGAATTCCTATTGACGAGTGCAAATAAAACTCCATTAGGTATTCCTTAGCGAGCCACGTTCAAAGTGAACTTATTCTCTAATAAGCACCTACATACTTGCTTTAGTGTCTCCACACAAATGATCATGAGATCAATCATCCTCATCCAATGAGCAAAGCAACGATGTACCAATCTATCCGGATTCACTAATCCCCAATTTAGTAATCCAATGATTGGAAACTATTTTAGTTTTAAGCTTTCTAAGAATTTAGATCTCATTAGAATGATCATCATCATTATTCTAAAAGCATTGCTTAAAACTATGGGTTTATCACATATTATAAAACAGCATCATGTAGATAATTTAAAAGCCTTTAATAAATTAATACTTTTTATTAATAAATGAATAAGATTGTTACAAAGTATATGCTTTATCATCAAACATGATTGGCTTGTGTGCATACTACTTTCAATCTCCCACTTGCACTAAAGCCAATCATCATGGTATCTTATACTCTTCTTCTCTAAGTGACGATTATCCTGCTGTTGGATAAGCTTTAGTTAATAGATATGTAATGTTGTTCTTGAGAGTCCACTATCTCTATAGTGATTTCCCATCTTTCAATGATTCTAATAATCAAATGAAAGTGCCACAACACATGTTTAGATCCAAGATGAGACTTAGGAACTATTCCTAGTTCTGTAATGAACTTTTAATCCAAACAATCAACTTGCGACTTCATTTATAGCTATATACTTTGTCTTTATCACTAAACCAAAGAACTCTTTCTTTGTTTGGAACCTTTCCAATTCACTACACCTTTGTTCAAGATAACGCTTTACCTTAAAGTGAATTTTTTCGTCGTCTTGGTGCGTGCGAAAAAACTTGAGTGCATTAAGCCCTCTAGTTTTAATTTAGACCCACCATGAATATGATCACATCCTTAGTCTTGGGTTAAGCACTTTAAGATATTTTTCACCGACTCATAGTGAACTTCTCCGAATATGGTGATCAACATCGGTCTCGTATATTTCATTGCATACATGATAGTCACTCATGCGACCTCTCTTTTCGAGAGTCTGTGGGGACTATTAGAGAGATACACTCCATAGCTCATCGACATGAGACATCTCTTGAGTTTGCCATGCTAAACGACTTTAACATCAAATGAATATACGTTCCTTGGGTTAAGTCGAGCATCCTTTTAAATCTATCTATACAGATTTGTATCCCCAATAATGATACTCTTCCCAAATCATTCATGGAGGATTGTTTAGACAACTTTATCTTTACTGATTGTAGCATTGGTATGTAATTCCTCATCCGTAGTATATCAACATATAATAATAGAAATTTCACGACGCTCCCACTGACCCTTTTGTACACACTAGTTTCATTCTTATTTTTGATAAAATCAAACTCTTTTGATTGCCTCATCAAAACGAATGTTCCATATTTGAGAAACTTGCTTCAATCCATTTCTCTCGAAAGTGTTCATAACACTTACCTCATCGTATGTAATCGGATCATCATCTTCTCATGATGTGTACCTCATCATCATTATCTATGATGAATCCATACCTCCAGGTATCTTGGTACTATTCAGTATTTGATTCAGTTGTGGTATAATAGGTTTATCTACAGGTTCCTCTTATTTGACTTATAGTATTTTGTGGTTCTTGAACTCTTCAAGATCTATTATCCTCCCACTAGCCCCTTTTAATGATAAACACTTTTATCTTAGAAGGAAGCGTGTTTCACAACAAACACCTTTTTGCTAAGTAGGATTATAGAACATATACCCTAAACTTACTTTAGGATGTCCCACAAATCGACACTTGTCAAATTTTGTCCCAAGCTTATCCTTTGAAACCTTTTCACATAAGTTGGACAACCCCTTATCTTAACATACTTAAGATTAGGAATCCTCCCTGTCCATAACTTTTATGGAGTCTTGGGACCGGATTTTGAGGTTACCATTTTCGTAGATATGCAGCCATTTCTAGGACATTATCCCAAAAGGATATTGGAATGTCGGTAAAAACATTTTGGACCGCACCATGTCCAACAAGGTACGATTTTTCCTTTCAGATACATCAATCAATTATTACGTATCATGAGGTGTCCATTATGAGAAAAACCATTTGAGATGATCTAGAAACTTATTTCACAAGTATTTATTCCTTGATCTAATCAAAGAATCTTAATACATTGTCAATTTGTTTCACTTCTGAATTCTTTGAACCTTTCAAATAATTCATACTTGTATTTCAACAAATACATACATTCAACTCTTTGAATGATCATCTCATTTTCTTATACTAATTTGTTCAATATGCAAAATTATTTTCATGTAAGTCAAGTATACAAAATTTATTAAGTAATATTCCGGTTCTATACAAAACATTATTATTATAAATAGAACAACAATTGTTCTTTATTATAATACCAAAGATTTCATTGTCCAACAATAAAATGGAAATAATGTTTCTAACAAGAATTGGAATACAATAACAACTCATTGACTTAATAGATTTGCCCGTAGGCAGTGCTAAACTATAAGTTTCTATAGCTAATGCAGCAACCTTTGCTTCATTTTCCGCATATAGGATTACTTATATTTGTTTAACTTTCTACTTCTGCTTGGTCCCTTCATAAATCTATATTTATGATAACCAAAGTCGGTATCCAATACCCAAGTAGAACCTTGACTTAAAGAAAAATTTATTTCAATCATGAACAAAAATCGTATTATGGCAAGAAACTTCACTAAGCTTCTTTGGTTAGCCTCTCGCAAGATGCTTCTCATGATTTCTTTCCGTTGTCTGGGCTTATTGCAGTGGAAGCAAACTCCTTTGCTATCCATATCGCTTTTGTTCTTATTATCCTTTGTTTTTGCCTTTCTATTTACCTTCTTAGAATCGTTCTTCTTTTCGGAAGATCCTTTGCCCCTACCAAGAAGACATGGTCTTTCTTGGTTGGAAAGTGACTCTCAACATTTTTCAACATGTTAAGCAAAAAGAAAAAATGATATCTAGCTTGTTTATATGAAAAATTCACAACAATTGTGAAAGTTAGGGAGTGAGTGCAAGATCAAATCTTGGCTCAACTATCCATCCATGACAAAACTTGTTGTCCTAATTGATCAATCAAATTGATTATGTTAAGAACTTTTTTTATGCATCTTTATAGTGCCATTGGCCATTCTAGATCGGAAGAGCTCCTTAGATATCTCGATATCTATCGGTCCTACTTTCCTCACCATCAACTACTTGATGTGCGGGAATATAGTAGGAGCATCCATAGTTTTCATCTTTGTCAAGCTCGTTACTCATGGATGCGAGCATGATGCATCGAGCCAATTGTGCATCATCTTGCCACTTTCTAAAAGTAGCAATCTCTTCCTCGGAGGCATTGTCGCAACCATTGCGAGGATAGGCGTATTAAGGACATAAGATAACTTTTCACCATGAGAACTATTCTCAAATTCCTTAACCAATCCGTTTAATTTGGCCGATTAATTTAGCATCTAATATGCTTCGCAGATGATAGTAATTTTAGACATTGTAAAATTTCGTAAATGAATTTGTAATTAACAACATTTTAACATACATTCTTTTATTAATTACCAAAATAATTTAGGTCTTGTTTTAAATTGGTATCTCCACTATTTTCTTCAAACTATATTACCCTCACTTATATAGTTGGCAAAATCTAATTAAAGATTTGCTAGTGAGAATAAGGATCCCATTTCAAATGTATATAGTCTTGTGGTGACACAACAAACTATATATAAATAAATAGGTAGACAACTTTTGTCAATTACATCAACTATGCAACTCCTTGTATTTTGCCTCTTAGATTATTTTGATCAAGTGGTGGCACATCCGAATCAAAATTATCTAAGTTAAGTCCAACCTAGCACTCCATATATTCAAAAAAGAAAAATATCATCCTTGTGGTGACACAACAAAACAATATTGTTCAATTTTCTTTATAAGCATCAAATGTGATAAATTAACATCTTAAATACTTAATACTTGCCTTGTGGTGACACAACAAACTCGTATTAAATATTTAATACTCTATTAATTTTATCATGCTAGAAGGCGACGTTCGATATTCCAAATATCTTTGAACGCTTAGGACTTAATATAAAATTATGAGGGGTTTGTTATTAATTTGTCTCATCTTGTTTAGCATGCATATATATATATATATAAAATACGCGTCATATTAATGAACATGCGAAGCATGTTTGCATAATATATAATATATATAGTATAAGCATGCACATATAGAATACTATATTCTACCCGGATTGATTATGGACTTTTATTCTAGTTTGGTTCACTAGAGCCACCAAGTGAACCAAAAGGTCAAACCTAGGGGTGCAAGAAATAATATTTAAATATAACTATTACATTTAAACCCGGGCTCCATTACAAACGGGTCTTCAAGCGCTCCTTGCTCCTTGATCTCCAATTTTTCAAAATTAATTCTAACTATTCCTATTACAAAACTATTTAAAATAAATAGAAACCTTGATCAGCAGTCAAGGGGAAGTACATAGGAGGGAGATAGAATGTACATTAAGAAAAATTAGATAAGACGAGGTACGCAGACCCCATTTAACAAAACCCATACATTCATGCATCCAACTAAAATAAAATCCAATCATATTGGTCAATAGTCCATAATCAATCCCATTTATTATCATACACATCATCATATGTATCAATAAATAACATTCATCTCATGAATAATAAACATTTAATATATATATTGATATCATTTAATGGGCAAATTTAGTTAGTATAAAATCTATTTTTGAATCAAAATAAACTCCTTTATTTTAATCCAAATTTAAATCAAAATAAAACTATTTTATTTTAATTTATCCTATTTTGAATAAAATAAACTATTTTATTTTAATCAAAATCTTTAATTAAAATAAACTCCTTTATTTTAATTAATTATGGAATCCAATTCCATATATATATATATATAAAAAAACTTTAATTAAAATAAACTCTTTTATTTTAATTAATTATGGAATCCAATTCCATGTAAAAAAAAATCTTTTATTAAAGGAAACATGGATATTCTTTCCTATTCACAAATAAATTCTTTTATTTTGAATAATATGAAATCTTATTTCATATCTAAATAAACTCCTTTATTTAAGGAAACATGGATTCTCTTTCCTATTCACAAATAAACTCTTTTTTTATTTTG
Organism: Panax quinquefolius; assembly: GCA_020205615.1. NCBI lineage: Eukaryota > Viridiplantae > Streptophyta > Magnoliopsida > Apiales > Araliaceae > Panax > Panax quinquefolius. The sequence goes on from CM035154.1 coordinate 89,530,486, forward strand.
AATAATATGAAATCTATTTCATATCTAAATAAACTCCTTTATTTAAGGAAAGATGGAATACAATTTCAACTCCAATTAGTTATCATGGAATCCAATTCCAACTCTAATTAGTTAGCATGAAATCTAATTTTAATATTAAAATAAATCTTTTATTTTAAAATTAAAATAAACCTTTATTTTAAAATTAAAATAAACTTTTATTTTAAGATTAAAATAACTATATATATATATATAATATTCAATTTTAAAATTAAAATAAACTCTTTTTATTTTAATATTAAAATAAACTTTTATTTTAAAATTAAAATAAATATTTTATTTTAATTATAAAATAATTAAGAATAATATATATAGTATATATATATATATAACTATTATATATATATATATAATATAATAACCGTATATTATAATATATATATATATATACCCGGAAAAATTCGGCAGGAACTTTTCATTAATATCCTGTCTTGTTCCTTGAAGCATATAAGGTAAGCATGAACCGTTCAAAATAAAGGGAGCTTAATAAATCATAATTATTACGGATTTCCGTGCATGCTCATCCATTAACCGTGACATTTTTTAAAATGACCTGCTGCTGAATTCCAACTCTAATTAAACGCCACTTAAAAAAAAAAAAAAAAAAAAAAATTCGGTCATCATGGCATGACCTGTTAAATGCTTCTGCCGAAATCCTTATGAAACAAAAATCCCTTTTTCAAAAAAATTGATCCTGGCAGTAATTCACGGCGCTGCTTTTTGCGAAATCTTTTTCGGTTTTTTTTTTTTTTTTTTTATTTAAATCTTATACAATAAAAATTATGTCCAATTAAATTGTTCTAAACACATATCAATATACATATCAAATAAAACAATTAATAATTCGCATAAAGGTTTGGCTCTGATACCACTGTTAGGTTTGTAATATTCATGCATGCAATCAAATTGCAAAATAATGCTAAGCGTGTAAAATCGAGTTTAAAATAATTTACAAACCATAAACCCGGATCATCCTTTACGCACAATTATTAATTAAACGAAAAAAGATAAAGAATAAAATCATACCCAAGATCGAGCTTCCTCAGTACAAGTTCACCTCCAAATCCTTTTCGCGTTCAATCTTGAATCCACCGGGTTTGGTTCCTTCCTTTCGATCAACGTTAGCCACCCAAATGTTTGGCCTCAGAGGTGATCCACCAAGGAAGAAGAAAATTCAAGAAGAAGGGTGGTTGGCTAAACCCTAGTTTTTCTATCTCTATAGAAAAGGTGTACTCTCCCAACAAATTGGAATTATTACATTATGTGAAAAAGTCAACAACCCATCCCACCCATAATAATAAGACTCCTCTTATTTATAGATGTGGGCAACCCACCTTAACAATTAATGAATTGGGTTTTAATTAATTAATTAAATTCTTTTTAATTAATTAATTAAACTTTAACTAATTTTCCTTCCTTCCTAATCCAATTAGGAATAAATGAGAGTACTTATATTAAATTAATTCCTAAACTCTTTTAGAAAATAAAATAATAATAATTGTAATAATATTAATAAGACTCCTCTTATTAATTTATATTTAATATTTCTAAAATATTAAATAATAAATATTAAGCTATTTAATTTATTCTATCACCATAGATTAAATTAAATATACTTAATATATTATTACGATTATGCCATTAACTTCTTAAATAATTATTCTTCCTTTTATGGTGTGACCCTTTAGGTTCTCCATATTAAACCGGTTGTGAATAAATCAATTAGAACAATTCTAATCTTATTTAAATAAATAAATTAAACAATTAATTTATTTAAATAATATTTATTCTACAATAGGATAAGCTCTCCTAGCGATCAACGACTTTCCAGATAATATAGATTTCAACATTAATCATAAAAGAACCTTTGAGTAAATAGTTTCTGACATAATTCAATCCTTCCACCATACAATGTCCCAATTAAATATAAGACATGGAATTATCATCAAGTCTTATTTTATTTAATTATATGTATTTCGACTCTTAAATGCACAACTCAAATAATGCAAATTAGAAACTCCTTTCTAATTTCATTACGCCGCCGCCAAGGACTACTGGGTTGTCATTTATCGAATCACATAGGACATTTCTCTTCTTTTATTAGAAGTGGTAGATTCTTTATTGATCATACATTATCTCCATGTATAACTTATTATACCCAAGCATACCCTTTGATATACCCTAAGGGTCTTAAGGAATAAGTCAAAGTATAACTCATCATACACAAGATACCATGATGATCTCAAGTCCAAGGATTACTTATACTACTATCACTACAGGAATTCCTATTGACAAGCAAATAAAACTCCATTAGGTATTCCTTAGCGAGCCACGTTCAGTGAACTTATTCTCTAATAAGCACCAACATACTTGCTTTAGTGTCTCCACACAAATGATCATGAGATCAATCATCCTCATCCAATGAGCAAGCAACGTATGTACCAATCTATCCGGATTCACTAATCCCCAATTTAGTAATCCAATGATTGGAAACTATTTTAGTTTTAAGCTTTCTAAGAATTTAGATCTCATTAGAATGATCATCATCATTATTCTAAAAGCATTGCTTAAAACTATGGGTTTATCACATATTATAAAACAGCATCATGTAGATAATTTAAAAGCCTTTAATAAATTAATACTTTTTATTAATAAATGAATAAGATTGTTACAAAGTATATGCTTTATCATCAAACATGATTGGCTTGTGTTCATACTACTTTCAGTCACTATACTTTTTTCCTTCACTGTTCTTTCGCTAAACAACTCCTCATGTGAAGGAATAAATTTCTTCACAAAATTTCCTTCGCTATAGGCCATTTTTTGGTGTAGTGTAACATAGCTCAAGAGCTGGCAAAGTGTTGCAAAGCTCAGGAATTTTCTCATAACTGAACCCAAAACCCAGATCCAAACAACCCTTAAGCTCATCTAGATCTTCATCAGTTAAGCTCTTTGTTCTTCCCAGTTCATCATCATCAGACGTCTCCACATACCGTACAAGAAACGCTTGATTTTTCTTCTTCTGGATTTTGTTTTTGGACCATGAATCATCATATTTGATCAAATCTCACGTATTAAATATAATACTAAATATATAAGCTAATACTAAAATATTTTTAAAATACTAATATTTAGTATTTTGATATGTTATACAACTATGGTAAAATTTTAGTATTTTAGTAATATTTGAATTTTAGTATTTTGATTAAATGATGTAAATATATAAATATGATAATATGTTATGATGTAAATATGTTATGATTTTAGTATTTTAATGATATAATTTGAATTTTTGTTGTTTTGATTAATTAAGAAAATAATTTGAATTTTAGTATTTTAGTATGTTTTTGAATTTTAGTATTTTTGAATTTGATTTTTTTTAGTATTTTAGTATTTTAGTATTTTTAGTATTTAATGTAAATATGTTATGTTTTAAATTTTAGTATTTTAATTAAATGATGTAAATATGTTAAACAACTTATTTTATTTAGTTAGTTGTTTTGATTAGTTAACAAAATAATTTGAATTTTAGTATTTTGATTAAATTATGTAAATATGTTATGCTTTTTTTATTTTGAATTGTAGTGTTTTTTTTTTGTTTTGATTAAATGACTTATTTACATATGTCAGGGGCATTTTTGAACCTTCTCCATTTAAGCCTCCACGTGTCAGCCACGTCAGCGAAATTTTAACCCCTTTTGTCTTCTGTTAACGGTAGCGGCACGAGCGACTCAAAAAATGTAACGTTAGGGGTACTTTTGGACAAAAAAAAGTATAGGGTGCTCGGTAGACATCGCGGTAAAAGTCAGGGGCATTTTTGAACCTTCACCCAATATATATATATATATATATATATATATATATACATATATATATATGTGTGTGTGTGTGTGTGTGCATGATCAACCACCACGAAGCAACTCAATGGGGGATCAGAAATGTAAATAAAGCAATAAATGCGATCAACCGCCACGAAGTAAACTCCAGTAGGGACTTGAATGTAAATAAAGTTGTAAAAGTGATCAACCGCTACGAAGTAAACTCCAGGCGGGACTGAATGTAAATAAAGCGATAAAAGGCCTCGAAGTAAACTCCATGCCTGACATATATATATATATATATATATATATATATATATATATAACAGTAAACGCACCGGATGTAAAATCCAGGCTCATCAGATATGTTTAACAACAATTATATATATAAGTATATATATAAAAGCAGGAAAACGCTCCGGATATAAAATCCAGGCTCACCGGATATGTCCGACAACAATTATATATATATATATATATATATATATATATATATAAGCAAGTAAACGCCTGCATCAAGTTCAGGCTCAATCGAGGCATAACTCGATAATGTTAGTCCATATATAAAATATATACATATATAAGTATATATATACAGACAGATATGAAAACCACGGACCGAAGTTCGAGCATATGCACGCAACACGACTCTCAATGTGTATAATAGTGTGTGCAAATATGAACAGAAAGGCTTTATAGAGTGTTTGAAGGCTTATAGTGGGCTGCCAATTTAGACTTCTATTACTCTATATGGATGAACACTCAGCTCCCGCTGGTAAATGTATAGCTATATGTGAGCTAACAGGTGTTTAAAAAGAGCAAGCACTCAATATATAGTGTGTAGAAAGCAAATTGGACAGGGCTTCCTTGCCTTTTCTTTTTTCAAAATGGCTGACCCAAGCCCTCTATTTATAGAGGGGGGAGCCGCAGGTGCACCTGCGACTGCCCGGGCTGCCTGGGGTTCCGCGGGTCCTCTCATCTCGAAGTACGTGCACTCGTGCATTGTGATGCCTGCTCGAACTTAAAGAACTTCAATCCGAGTATCCGAACGAGGTATATACGACCTTCTTTGGACTTTTTGTGTTGAGAGTTACGCAATGACATGGATTAGAGGTTGTATGACGTCAGGAAGAGGGGACCATGCCCATGGTCTTCATGCTTCAAATTCTATCCGATGTACTGCTATACGTAATAGTCACTCGGGATTGGAACTCCTTGGTTCTTGAAGGACATTGTTGTATGTATGTATGAAATGTTGAGACGACGCGCATGTGTTGAGGTAGCAAGATAACGTTTTACTCCTCATCGGGGTTATCGCAGAATTGAGTTGAAAGCAGACGTTGCTCAAGGTTACATCTGAGATTGGATTGTTGCAAGTGTTGAATGCCGCAGTGTCATCTGTGAATGCCTGTCTGCCCGATGTTAGTCTCTGGGTCTACAGTATGAGTGCCTCAGTAGGAGGTCTGAGATTGAAACTGATCTTATTTGAAACAAGCATTTCCGGGGTTATAGCCGGAACTACAACAACCTTCCTTGGGGTTATCACCAAGGACGAAACTCGGGGTTATCTCCGAGGTTGGAAATGATGTTTCGGTGTGTGTTCCGGAATTGGAAATGATACTCCCAGTGTGTGCTCCGGGTTTGAGACTGAACTTCCAGCAGTATCTGGGATGGATATGAGCTGTCTTTCGGGGTTATCTCCAAAAGACGATTTTGCCCTCCTACAATGTTAGTAACAGGTGTGCAGAAAATTTCGAGTGTCTACAGCCACGACTGGGATTTTCTGGAATTTCCAGAAAAAGTTTTACATGATTTTCTGATAAGAGTTTGACCGTATGATTCATGTTGACCCTGTTAATGATAAACCGATTTGTTGATTTAGTGTTGTTCCTTGACATAATTACTATAACTTTCAACCATTAAACAACATGAACCATGACCAGAATGTCGACGTCGGGATTTTTTGATGTCCCTTTTCGTTACTTGTTCTTTGGTGTTCTCATGTTACTGTGTGATTTGTTTGAAAAAAATAAGTGAAAAAGGTCCGACATGTGTAATGTCGATGATTGGACTTTAAGAGTCGCCAGTTGGTGTATTTAACTGGTTGCACCAATGCAACCGAAAAGGTTTGCACATTGACCTAGTGATGTGACACTGCTAAATGGGTCTGTGAAACTGAGATTCATTAAGGGTTCGGGGGCTTGGTTATGCGGAGGGAAGGTGTTAGGCACCCCCCGACATTCGTATTTCCATGGTGACCGCAACTTCTCAAAGAAACTGTTATATGAATGTGTGTGTGTGTGGATCAATGTGCAATTATCTGGAAGTAGTGTTATGCCTCGTTGCACTTATATACATAGGGTTTGAATTTTTGTAGAAAATTCAGTTTTAAACAAGATATAACAATGGATTTTTATGAAAAAGGTTTTTCAAACCCTGTGCTCAATAGTAATTGAGGCCTTTAATACTTCCATTTTATTATTAAAATGTTCGGCTTGTTTGCTTTATTTTCGAGATGCGAGGCATCTGCGAGAAAATAATATACTGCAGTGCCAAACTCTTTATGGGAATGACAGCCATCCAAGGAAATTTAGACACTATAAATAATGTACAACCTGCTTACAACTGGAAAAAGTCCATCATGGGAACCGAATCTAGATTCAATAGCCTGAATCTGTGATCACATGATTCCTAGGCTCACATGATACTGCAATTTGTATGGAAAGTAGTATGCAGTTATATATATATATATATATATATATAAGCGATAAATATATATATATATATAACTGTTGTCGGACATATCCGATGAGCCTGGATTTTACATCCGGTGCATTTACTACTTTTATATATGTATATATTTCCATTTTGTCCTACCTGGAGTTCACTTCGTGCATTTACTACTTTTATATATGTATAAAAGTCTAGGTTCAATCGCCAAAGCCAATAAACGCTCCAGACCAAAGTCTAGGCTCAATCGAGGCATAACTCGATAATGTTAGTCCGTATAAAAATATATACATATATATAAGTGTATATATATACAGATAGAAATGAAAACCACGGACCGAAGTCCGGGCAAACACACTCACACGACTCTCAACGTGTACAACAGTGTGTGATAATATGAGAAGAAAGCTTTATAGAATGTGAGAAGGCTTACAGTGGGCTGCCAAAGTAGACTTCTATGACTCTATGTGGATAAATACTCAGCTCTCGCCGGAAAAAAGATAGCTATATGTGAGCTAACAGAAGAGGAAACACTCAATATGGGTGTGTACAGAGTAAAATGGACTGGGTTTCCTCGCCTTTTCTCTCTCTCAAAATGGCTGGCCATCAGCCTATATTTATTGACTGATGGCCGCAGGTTTACCTGCGACAGCCGCAGTTACACATGCGGCAGCCGCAATTACACCTGCGGCTGGTCGTGGTGGGCCCGGGCTTTGCGGGTCCCGTCGTCTCTAAGTACGTGCACTCATGCACTATAATGTCCACTCGAACTTGTAGAACTTTAATCCGAGCTTCTAAACGAGGTATATGTGACCTTCTTCGGATAGCTTGTGTCGAGAGTTATGCAATGACATGGATTAGAGGTTGTACGAAGTCAGGAAGAGGGGACAATGCCCTTGATCTTCAAGCTTCAAATTCTATCCGTTGTACTGCCACGCGTAATAGTCACTCGGTATTGGATATCTTGGTTCTTGAAGGACATAGTTGTATGTATGTATGTATTGAAGTGTTGAGACGATGCGCAGATGATGTACAAGATGACATTTGACTCTTGGTCGGGGTTATCGCCAGTTTTAGTTGAAAGCAGACATTTCTCAGGGTTACATTTGAGATTGGACTGCTGCAAGTGTTTGAATGCCACAAGGTCATCTTGTAAATGCCTGTATACCCGATGTTAGCTTCAGGTTTGAGAGATGAGTGCCTCTGCAGGAGGTATAAGATTGAAGCTGATTGCATGTATTTGAAATAAGCATTTCTGGATTTATCGCCGGAACTGCAACAACATTCCTTGGGGTTATCGCCAAGGATGAAACTCGGGGTTTTCTCTGAGGTTGGAAATGATCCTTCCAGTGTGTGTTCCAGGGTTGAGAATGAAACTCCCGGTGTGTGGTCCGGGTTGAGATTGAGACTCCTGGTGTGTGGTCTGGGTTGTGAACTGATCCTCCGGTAGTATCAAGAATGGAGATTGAACTTCCGTTGGTATCCGGAATGGATGTGAGCTGTCTTCCAGGGTTATCTCTGAAAGATGATTCTGCCCTCCTATAATGTTAGTAACAGTTGTTTAGAAAAATTTCGAGTGCCTACATATGCCCCTCTTTATCATATTCATGCAATGCAAGGCATGAATAGGATAAAGAATCCTAGACACTTGAAATGCAAGTGAAATAAACATGATGATATGTGCAGCAACACGATGCAAATGTATGATGCATGATTGTCATGTAATCCTGCTGGGATGACAATCAGTGATGGCTTGGACATGCGATCCAAGTCTTCAAGGATGTTGACGTTGGGGCTATCACCAAAGTCGTGAATCCTAGACACTGGCTTATATTCCATAGAGGTACCTCTTGTATGTAAGAGATCTATGGAGATAAAGCTTTATCTGCTTGAGGATGTGTATAACATATTCCCTCATCCTGTTGGAGTTACAGCCAACAGCCTGTTGTTGTCAAGGTTGCCTGACCTTCGTTGATGTGTGTATCACCGGATAGATCCTTGATGGGTGCATTGTCAAGGTTGCTTGACCTTCATTGATGTGTGTATCAATGGTTGCATGCGCTATAACCCTCGTCGAGGATACGTGGATGAGTTGCTTCGATGGGTTTACTTTTCATCGGCTGACATGATGTCAAGGCTGCTTGACCTTCATTGATGTGTGTATCAATGGTTGAATGTGCTATAATCCCCGCCAGGGATACGCAGATGTTTATAAGATGTGCGTTGTGACACCCGTCAGGGATACGTAGATGTTTGAAACTTCGATGTTGTAACCTCCGCCGGGGATATGTTTTTGATTTGTATTTTCATAGATTCTGCGTTGTAACCCCCGCTGGGGATATGTCAGGGTTGCCTGGCGCTCATTGACGGCATCGAACATTTGTGGGGTATTGCCGAGCATGATTTATGAAAGCTGAGGCTAATGGTATCGTATACCTTATATGCATGTGAATACCAATGTGGAACATGTGGAGCCAGAGTTTGACACATGAACACCAGGATTTTGGGCTATTCTGCTCAATCGCGTAGCGCTTTTATTCCTGATTTGGCCTTTTCAGCTTGCTAGACCTCCTTTGCAACTATAACTGGAGTGAGCCGGAGGTGTGGGACCCATGTAGGAGTGCCGCAGGTGGACCTGCGACCAACCGTGGCTATGTAAAGCCCAAAGGTTGCTTTCATAAGTCATTTTCAAGTTGCGCGACGAAGGAAATCTGAGAGTTTCTCATAAGACTTGTTGAGTTCGGGCAACATTCTACATAATCTGCTACCGTACAAGCATTCTTCACTATCCTGGTAACGTATGCATGTATTTTTTTCCAGTTTCTATCTGTTGGAAAATGACTTATCAAATGAAATGCATTTAGACACATAGTAGTGAATATGCATGCTGATATGACTTGATAAAAAATATTCAACATAGCAAATGTTAGTATTAAACCATGCTGAACATAATGATGTGAAAATTTTTGACTTTTGAAACAGTCAAATTTGCACCTTTTACTATCATTTCTTATCCTATCTGAGGACAAATGAGTAAAGGTAGATAAGCAAAATAATCCTGCTAATTAGATTACACATACGGATTTTTTATTGTAATGTATTAAATTCATATAGGATGTATATGACTGTGTATAGGTGTGCTACTGAATGGTCACCTAGTCATGCATATGTGCATGTGGATAGTCCCATATACAAAGGGGCTATGGCAAAAATTTCCCAAAATGTAGGAATGATTAGTCATGCATTTTAACTCTACTGTAGATGTATGTTAAAACAATGCATGCATGCATGTTGAAATGCTCCAGGTAATAATTTACCACACCCTTTTTGAGGTGATTTGGAGACTTATTATCCAGATATCATGGATCTGGATCAGCCGAGTAGTTCCCGCAGGATTACTTCAGGTGTACGAAGAAGGGCTTCTGAAGAGCCTCAACGCCGGTCTGTCATACATCCTCGTCGGTTGGTGGAGGCGGTGATACGTCCTATCCGGGTTGAAGTGCCAGATGTCGAGGATGAGGAGGATGATGTACCAGTCGAGGTTCCTGCTCCTGCTGTACGTGTTCCCCGTAGGGAGTTGCCAAGAATTCAAGTGGCGAACCCAGATCTTCTGGGTGACTTGAGTCGGCATCCTTCAGTATACCTGCACGCAAATGAGGTATGAAGTTAGATCTTAATCTTCCTTGTTTCCTATTGATGAGGAGTAAAGGATTTTGATGTTGATCTGCATTTGATGTAGGTTCCCGGCTTCACACAGCCTCGAGGGAACTTGTTTAGCATCCACTCTATGTATCAGGCCTTACATGATGACTACAGAGCGATTGTACATGGCTGGGGATTTGGAGCGTTCTTTTCCATTCTTCCCCGTCGCTGTCCTTGGGGTTACCTCAGGGTATTATTTGAGCGGTGGTTTCACCAGACTCAGTCACTCCATTTACTGGACTATGAGGTAATGATGACGCCGATGGATTGGCGGTTTATCACAGGTATGGAGTTTGGAGGGGATCCAGTGCCTTGTACGGCGGATATTACCCCCACTGCCATCAGATCCTTGTTGGGAGTTTCGGCAGAAGCGCTCAAGGGCAGGATTGTTTGTTTAGGTCCTTTGAGCATAGATGCTATGAGTGGGCTATTGAGTGAGCCTATACCCGATCATGTGAGAGTCAGGGATCGCATTCTTCAGCGATTGTTCCTGATGATCATTAGGGGCTGCTTCATAGCAAATAATTCCTCTATGGTGTCCTTCGCTTTGATTATCGCCACTCAACACGTGGACCGTATAGGAGACTATGATTGGGATTCCTACACCTTTGCCTACTTCTTTAGGGGAATGCACATGTGATCGCAGGGCTTGACAGAGGCGTGGTTAGGATTCTACCCATTTCTGCTGGTGAGTATTTCTCCTGTCTTTTCCCGTGTACAGGTTAAGAGTGTTGACTGACAGCAGATGTTTGCCTTTGTGTTGGTAGTTTTGGGCCTATGAGAGGCTTCCATGTTTGTGTCCTGTGAGCGTGTTAGGTTTAGACACCTATCCACGAGGACGACGATGGTGATCATTCCATACTGGCGGAGGTCCCTGTTGCTGAGGGTTTCACTCATTGTCGCCTACAGCTGGAGTTGTTGACAGCAGGTATCATCACATGGGATCCCTACTCTGGGGAACATTTGGGAGTTGGATTTGAGGATAGGAACCCGACTGGAGTTGAGTACGTCATTTCCACCCGCAGGATTCCTCTCTTCACAGATGGAGGATGGGAGCTCTACTTAGGAGAGCGTACTATCAGGAGCACTACAAGAGAGATCCGTATGCCGATCTTGCCTCCTACCAGGCGTTACTGGCATGTTTCGCAGTTACCCATCATTGACATCCCATTGTTGGGGATTGACGATTTTACTTTGTCAGAGGTCCCCTACACTCAGGAAATATTCTAGCATTGGTGGATCCCTCGTACCATTGGAGCTCAGACCCACGCCACACAATTTATGGGGGATATGGTTCGAGGATCCGTGATGATGACGTGGATTAGCTAGCTTTGTGTCGAGATCCGACTCATGTGACCTGATTGATAGATTGACCCGATAGTTGGAATGGGCACATTTCTTCATCCGACATTTTGGTAGAGAGAGATCCTTGAGGTAGATACTTTTGATCCTTCCTCGCTCTGGGCTACCGCCCCTCGTGTGACCCATATGGTTTTTCTTTGGTGTAGATCCTCCTCAGATAGGCTCGACATCCCCACAGATAGAGATCTAGTGACTCTCGGAGGAGTTACATCGTGGATAGCATCGATGATGAATAATCGACACTATTGACTTTTTCTGATGTATTTCTTGTTATCTCTTTTGATAGGCCTCTGTTAGCTGCTGGGTTGCTTCGCCCCATTCTCGCTATATCTTTTGAAAGGCCTCTATTGAGTTGTTGGGTAGCTTCGCCTCATTTCCCTGTATTTTAGTTGTACAGAGATATATTAGATAATGATATACTTAGGAATGTATGTACATTTTCATTCCCTATATCATATTTCCATCTATTGTATCATGCATGTTATTATGTTATGCATATGTATTTATGTCCAGAGATAATCAACATTGACCCCTGGATGGTCTGATGACAAGGCCCGTACAGATGTCTTCTTCGACAGTTAGCCGTATTGATCACACCCCACCATTTTTGGTGGTAGCTGGTATGCACTCATGGTATGATAGTATATCACCATCAGACATGGTGATCGTAGATGATTTGCTGCAGCATACTATGACCCTGTTGATGTTTTAGGTTCCCACAGGATTTGTAGAGGGTATGCTCTAGCACTGGGTATCGGAGAGGTTGGTTTTCCGATTTGGGACCCAGGAGTTGACTCCTACATTGGAGGAGTATGCACGTTTGATGATGCTGCCGCTGTACAGACCTTGCGTGCATATGGCTATTGGAGATATGAGTAAACAGTTCATGACCCTCACCGGATTGAGACGTAGAGTGGTAGAGGACGAGATTACATCCATCCACGTGATATCCCAACATTTTTTGTTTGATAGATTTGGCTCTAAGGATAGTTATGCACGACATTCCGGGCATTTCACCACACTGGAGGACCATTGGCGTTCAACCAGAGTGGATGTATTACTGCTGTGCGTATTGTCATACGTTTACATGCCACGATATATGGATGAGCTGGATATCGGCGTCATTATGGCAGTGAGAGCTCTCAGGGAGGGTCGTACCATTATACTGATGATCATTGCAGAGACTCTGAGGTTAACTACATACTGCTGCACTTATCCGGTAGGAGTGTTCACAGGTAGTTCGGTCATGCTGTATGTGTGGTTTATGTCACACTTGGGACCTATTGGTATGCTTAGACGACATGGGTTTTTTTTTGCCCATGATATAGCCATGTCATACTCCTTTCAGCCTGTAGAGTGTACAGATGCTGCATCATGGTCAGCTTTTCTAGCAGGGATTAGAGACCCGTTTGCTATATTGCCGTGTTCAGGGCTTAGCTCACCCTATAGCTTCATTACTCATGCTTCGAGCATGGATTACCTCCCTCTGGCTAGATTGAGGGGCATGATTACTTACCACCCACTGGCCGTGATGTGTCAGTTTGACAAGTTTTAGGATTTTCATCCTTATGAGGAGGCAGTGAGTCAGTGCTTCGCTTCACACCATTTATCAGCGAAGGAGAGATCCAGGTTGTATGCCTATTGGGATCAGCGAGAGCTGGCTGTGTTTTCTGTCAGTCATCCAGGTTGTTCTGCAGAGTATTCCGCATGGATGGATGGAGAGACAGATTGCATCACCGTGGTAGTATATCGAGGGTCTGAGACTGATTCTGACGATGAGGAGCCTATAGAGGAGGCTGATATTCCCATCGATAATTTGACTGCTGGGCTGCCATAATTTGTGATGGATTCTCCCACCCCGAGTGCCACTGATACTCAGTATTCAGAACAGCATCTGGAGTAAAGCTTACATCTGATGACATATGACAGAGATTAGGCTAGGGTCGCGATGTTGACAGCTCTTGATGGGAGAGACGCCGCTCTGTTAGAGAGGGATGAGGCTAGATCAGCTAAGGATGCATTGATAGTGGAGCGGGATGCCGCCTTATCTGCTAGGGATGTGGCTATTACAGACAGTACTTCAGTGAGATCCTAGATGACTGTCACTCTTGCCGACATGAGTGCTTACATTGATGAGCATTATGCCACCATGTAGTTAGCCTCTGATCTACTAGCTTGTGTAGATACCCTTGGGCAGGAGCTTGCAGCGTTACCTCCGTCTTCAGAGAGGAATGCCATGTTAGATCTGTAGATAGCTTTGTATTTTCCTGCACAAACTAGCTTAGCCATTTTGTCATGTATAGCACATATGTATATATCAAACAATAGTATGTATGGCAGGGAAATATATTTTAATTCACTTCCCTTTTAGTTATGCCTTGATACTTGCTTGATATTTGCCTGTTTCTTTAGGGCCTTGTGATCTTGATGCATTCTGGACTTATCCTTGATATGTGGACATTGAGCCACTGCAATATCTCTCAGAAACTATCATTGATCCGTATGAATCCCTACCATCTTTGGAGTCTTGGGACTAGTATCTGTATGATATGGGGAGAGGAGAATGGTTTCTTCCTCTCAGAGATTGACCACATCACTGATGGTCGCCAGTACAGCTATTTGTAAGAAGCCTAGTTAATTCCATCTCTTATGGGTTGGTATTGCTCTTCAAGGCATGATCGCAGCTTAGATGGTCACCGAAACTTTTATTTGTGAGAAGAGGTTGGGTAATTCCATCCCTTTGATCTGAAACAGATGAAATGTGGTGAATTGAAGGTTAATCCCAGTACCGTGTGAAAAATATTTTTGTTCTGGTAGGGGTTAGACTGAACCATAAATGGCTGCCTACGTACTCCTATTGAAGAGGAGATCAAGTCTACGTAGTTCAAACCTGGTGTAAGAGGTTCAACGCTGAATGTGAAAGGCAGAGAGGTGTAGAAATGTTTTTGTTATTTTTTGTTTTTGTAGAGAAAGGGAAGAAATGTTTTTGTTGTTTGTTTTTTTTATTGCGACCGGGCCATATAAAATATGGTTGCCTATGTACTCCTATTGAAGAGGAGATCAGGTCGACGTAGTTCGCCACTTAGGACGAATTGAAGGCAAAGAGAAGTGTGAATCCCATGTTCAGGCTATACTGTGGGGAGAAGAAAGTTTGATCCCATAATGGGGACAAACTGCTTGTGTGAAAAAGTTTGATCCCGTCTTCAGGACCAACTGCAAGCGTAGAAAAGTTTAATCCCTTCTTCAGGATAAACTGTAGGCGTAAAAAAGTTTAATCCCGTCTTCAGGATAAACTACAGGCGTAGAAAAGTTTAATCCCGTCTTCAGGATAAACTGCAGGTGTGAAAATTTTAATCCCATCTTCAGGATAACCGAAATTGTATGAAAGATTTGAAACGGAGTGGAAACCAGGCTGCTGGTTTGAAGTGTATGTTTCCCTAAGGGGCAGAAAAGTATGTAAAAAGTAAGGGTTCAAAACCGAAATGACTGGTGATTGGATGATCAAAACCAAGATGTTTGTTTGATGGTAACTTCAGACATAGTACCGTTTCACGGTGTCTGAGTTGATAAGCTGTGGAAATTCATCACCGTCTATTTCCTGCAATCTGAGAGCACCTCCTGTCAATACCTCCTTGACAACAAACGGGCCTTCCCAGTTAGGAGCGAATTTTCCCTTAGATTGATCTTGTTTGTCAATGATCTTTTTCAAAACCAAGTCATGTTATTTGAACTGCCGTAGTCGGACTTTTCTGTTGTAGGACCGTGTGATCCTTTGCTGATATAATTGACCATGGAAGATTTTCACGGTTCTCTTTTCATCTATTAGAGACAATTGGTGATACCTGTCTTATACCCATTGGTCCTCATCCAACTGAGCATCCATCAATACTCTGAGGGATTCCATTTCCACCTCTATGGGGAGCACTGCTTCTATCCCATAGGCTAATGAGTAGGGGGTTGCCCCAGTGGAAGTATGCATAGAAGTTCTATAGGCTAATAAAGTCAGAGGCAAGAGGTCAGGCCATCCTTTGTGATTGGCGGACATTTTTTGCATGATCTTCTTAATATTTTTATTAGCCGCTTCTACAACACCATTCATCTTTGGACGGTAGATGACAGAGTTAAGGTGTTTCATGTGGAATTTACTGCATAACTCCTCCATCATTTTGTTGTTGAGGTTCTTAGCATTGTCTAACACAATGACCTCTAGTTGTCCATATCGATAGACGACATTGTTTCTGATGAAAGTAATGATAACTTCTTTAGTAACCTTGGGGAAGGATGCGGCTTCTACCCATTGGGTGAAGTAGTCGATCATGGTGAATATGAATCGATGACCATTACTGGCTTTGGGCTCGATGGGCCCGATCACGTCCATTCCCCACATTGAGAAGGGCCAGGGCGAACTCATATTGTGGAGCTCCGTTGGAGGGGCGTGGATAATATTCCCATGGACCTGGCATTGATAGCACCTCTTGACGTGATCATCACAGTCAGCTTTGAGTGTAAGCTAATAATGTCTTATTCTTAGAATTTTCTTGACAAGTAAGGGGCCGCTCATGTGTGGGCCACATACTCTACCATGGATCTCATTCATGAGCCTCTAAACTTGATCTTTATCTAGACATCTGAGGAGACCAAGTACTGCATCTCTTTTGTAGAGTGCATCTCCGCTCAGGTAGAATTTCATAACAAGTCGATGGATCCGCCTCTTCTCAGTTAGGCTTACCTCAACGGGTGTAGATCCATCTCGCAGATACTCCTTGATATGCTGATACCAAGGGTGGTGGACGAGAGGTAGCTCATCCGATACTTCTTCAACATAGTTCCCATAAGCTGGGGCTTTTTGCATAGCAAATGTGATGCTTGGCATGTTTTCCTTGTCAGGTATGTGAACCAAGGAGGCCAACGTTGCTAATGCATCCACAAAATCATTCCTATTACGAGGAATGTGTAGAAAGGAGATTTCTTCGAACTCCAAAGCCATCTGTAGAACTTGTCGATGGTAAGGCAGCAAATGTAATTCTTTGGTTTGATAGATTCCCGTGGATTGTTTGATCACCAATTCGGAATCCCCAAAGACAGTTAACTTCCTGATGCCCATTGAACAAGCAAGTTTTAGCCCCAATGATACAACCTTCATACTCACCTGTGTTGTTGGTGCTGACAAACTGCAATTTGATGGCGACGGGATACTGCTCCCCAGTACTGGATATTAGAACTGCTCCAGCTCCAGAGCCTTCTGCATTAACAGCTCCATCAAAATACATTTTCCACGTATAGCATGTATCGTACTAATAGTGTTGCTGAATTGTCATTACCCCTTCATATGGGAAGTATGTTTCCAAGGGTTTGTAATCCCTTGCAGATGTGGCGGCCAGTTGATACGCAATTCCTTGACCTTTGACAGACTTTTGCGTCACGTAGATGATGTCGAATTATTGTAGGATCAACTACCATCTGGACAGTCGACAATTTAGTATGGGCTAGCTGAACACATACTTGAGAGGCTCCACACGGGATATGAGATGGGTTGTGTGACCATGGAGATAATGATGTAATCTCATTGAAGCCCATGCTAAAGCATAACAAGTCTTCTCAATCAGAGTGTACTTGTGTTCACTGGTGCTGAATCTTTTGCTGAGGTAATAGATATCTCGTTCTTGGCCTCTATCGTCTTTCTGTCCCAGCATGCAGCCCATGACATTGTCATTAATGGATAGGTACATGAATAGGGGAACATCATCCTTAGGTGGTACCAAAATAGGTGCGTTAATCAGCTGCTCTTTAATTGTAAGGAAGGCTTTCTGGCACTCATCATTCCATTTCATGGAGGAGTTCTTCCTTAATAGCTTGAAGATGGGCTCACAGGTTGTTATGAGTTGAGAAATGAATCTGCTAATGAAGTTTATTCTTCCAAAAAATCCCCGTATTTCCTTCTCTGTCAGAGGAATGGGCATTTCCTTGATGGCCTGGATTTTGGTAGGATCCAGTTCAATCCCTTTGTGGCTGACTAGGAAACCTAGCAACTTGCCTGATTTAAAACCAAAGGCGCACTTGGCTGGATTCAACTTCAAGTTGTACTTACGCAACCTGTTGAATAGCTTCTTGAGATGGTCTAGGTGGTCCTCCTCCCTTCGGGATTTGACAATGATGTCATCCACGTAGATCTCTATCTCTTTATGCATTAAATAAAGGAAAAGAGCCATCATAGCTCGTTGATTGGTTGCCCCGGCATTGATGAGGCCGAATGAAAACCGTCTGTAGCAAAAGGTTCCCCAAGGCGTGATGAAAGCAGTTTTCTCACGGTCTTCCTCAGCAACCATAATTTGATGGTACCCCGCAAAGTAATCAGCAAAGGAGTACATGCCGTATTGAGCAGTGTTGTCAATGAGAATGTGGATAAAAGGTACGGGAAAGCTATCATTAAGGCAAGCTTTATTTAAATCTCGGTAATCCACATAGACTAGCACCTTTCCTCTGGGTTTAGGCACGGGAACATTGTTCGATATCCACTCTGGATATGTAGACACCGTGATAATGCCAGCTTGAAATTGTTTCACAATTTTTTCTTTAACTTTCATACTCCACTCAGGTTTTAATCGCCTGAGCTTTTGCCTAACTGGCTTGAATCGTTCTGTAATGGGAAGACGATGAAGAATAATGTCACTGGAAAAACCCACCATGTCTTCATGAGACCATGCAAACACATCCTGGAATTGGGTTAATAGTGCAACCATGTCATTCTGGTGGTTTGGAGTGAGGTCTGAACCAATCTGGATTAGCTTAGGGTTCTCTAAGGATCCAAGATTGAAAGGAGTGGTTTGGTCAAGGTTGGGTTTAGGCTTATCTGAAACCCATTCCTTAATCTCCTGAGGTGTCACAATGTTCTCTTGAATGCCAGCAAGTCTGAGTCCAACTTTGCATCAAAGTTACAGCCCTTGTGGAGATAAGGCACCTCATCAACAAGTACAGGCACATCTAAATTCAGAGTCCTGAAACAAAGTATGCTTTCACTTAATATATGCAACTGTTCGATCATACAAAAGTGTTAGCATGTACTTGATAAAATAACTGCTAGTACTGTAAAGAAAAGTAAGCAATTAATGTTATCTACAGGGCAGAGGGATTTTTTGCCCGTTTTACCCTCGTCGACCAATGCATGGAATGTTGTTCCAATTGTCGAGGGCAAAGTCCTGATGGACTGCAGTAAAGGAAGGATCGTCGTTGTCTTCCTTCTCCCGAATGATAACCATGACATCTGGGCAATCATCGTCTGGGGTGTATCTGTTTGTATGTTCATCATGAACAATAACGTGTATGCCTGCCATCATCAAGGCAATGTCATCTTTACATTTCCGTAACTTATTTCCACTTCAGGATTAGGAATCAACACCTCTTTTGCTTTGAAGGGTACTGGTGTAATGCCTGAGAAAATCGGATTTTTATGATAATTAAATTTTTATTTGATTATGTGAATTAAATGAATTTAATTGATTATTTTGTGAGTAAGTTATGTGAAGGTCGTTCTATGACCTAGAATGTGCTAACGTGGTTAGTATTCTGGCTACGTGCTAGAATTATTTGTTTGGAATTTTAAAGATGAAAATAATTGTTATCCGAGAAATTTCCGTAAAAACACTATTCATCCGTTTCTGTTGGGGGAATTATTTTGAAATTCTGAGAAACGCGTAATGATAGAATATTGAGATTAGATGGAAGAATTGATAATATTTCATTTATGGCAAACGCAGTTTTTCGCCTGCGGACTTAAAACCTAAGGGTTGAGTATATTAATTTTCGAGAAGGAAATAATATGCGTAGGAGGAATTGCATTAGGGTTAATGCGAGTGTTATACATTTAGGGTGCTATTTAGTATCTATGTATAATACAATGAGTAAATACAACGTACAATACGATTATTGTACGAGTAGTATATAGAGAGAATACGTGAATTGTATGTATAAAATACAATTCATATTATAGAATTAAGTTAAGACTTATTGTTAATTGATTTGGGTTGGATTATGTTTAGTCCAATCAATTGAATGAGCAAGCCCAAGGGATTAGTTGGTTAATTCCAATTCAAGGCCCAATATTAGGTTGGTTAAGCCCAATGCATAAAAAATTGAACCGTGGATCCAACCGGTGGGTCACCGAAAGGGTAAAACCCATGGGGCAACCCATGGGGATGACCCACGGGGTAGTGGGCCGACCACCTTGGTGTGCAAGCCAAGAATAAGGCTTGGTCACCAAGCATTTTACTTGGTGACCAAGTGTGAATAGTAAGGAGGTGGGGAGTGTTATGTCCAAATTTCCCTCCATTCTATTTTTCCTATAAATAAGAAGGCAAGGTTGGCCATTTGTGGGTTTTTTAATTGCCTAACCTAGATTATTTGAGAGAGAAAGAGAGCTAAACTACACACAACATATATTTTGGAAGATTGGACTTAGAGTTTTCAAGAGATTCATAAGAGTTCTTAAGGCATATTCCTTATCTTTCATTTCCATCTCTTTGATTTTCTTTAATCTTGGAGAATCATAAAATGGGTGGTATATGTCTTGTATAGTGGATTAAAGATGACTTACCATAGATTCAATCTCTATAAGTCATGAGATCGTAGGAATCATAAGGGTCGATATAGTTTCAAACCATGAAAATATTATTTATTGAGATCAATTGTTTTTAAACGATTAAACTCCATCAATACGTTATATATGCATCTTGCTTAGTTAGGATGTAGATATGAAATCCATGGAGTATTCCATGAGATTTGGCTTAGAGAACGTTAGTAACGAAGTTATGGCGAATTTTGCGTAAATAGACGTTAAACGTCGAAAATGTTGAAATTCCGGATTGGTGGTCGAAAGTTGACGTGAGACTTGAAAATGTTGGTTTTCAATGTCAACATGTTAGATAGGGTGATTAAGAGTTGTGGGTTCGGGAATCATTGGATTCTGACTTAAAACGAAGAAAACGAGCATTGAATGCTCATTAACGTTTACGAACGTCTAGAAAATGAACTCAATAGTGAATTTTGAGTTAACGGATTCGAAAGTGTCGAATTCTTATATAAACGCGTATATTATGTTATTTATGACGTATAGGCTTTTGAACGGACCAAATCGGGCTTATAACGAAGAAGTTATGGCCCCAGGAATTTCACAAAGTTTTTCAAAACTTTTGAAAATCTGGTACTGAGGTCTGGCGCCGCGGCGCCAAACATAGTGTAAATTGTCGCGTCGTAGCGCCTGGAGATTGGAGTATTTGCTCTTCGCTAAATGGTGCATGACAAAGATAATCGTCTCTTCCATTGCCAGTTAATGAGACCGAGTCGCCATCGCTAATGTAGTGGCCGCAGCCGCCAGCCTAGTATTCATGGGCGCGGCATGACATAAGTTCAAGAATGTTGATAGTGACTTAGGTGTTGAACTTCATTTGTTCAGAGACCTAAAGGGGTAATGTTTGTGCACTTCATAAGTTTATTACAACTATTCCTATAATACCTATACTAAGGTATATGGTATGAAACTTAGGAATGGAATGCATGTTAATAGGTTAACAACAATGAACAAAGTCTGTACTTTATCAACAATGTTCGAGTCTGATTAATAACGTTAGTTGATTAATAAACCGGGACGAAGGGTAATAAGTCATGTTGACTTTAATAAAGTTATTAAGTTAACTAGGACTTAGAAGAGAAAGAAGTTAGTAAAATAATGTAAACATTTGTTTGTTAGCTAATTACAGTGTGTTATGTGAATATATCATGTAGATTCTGTAAAGGTTTTGGTCAATCGATTAAGTTATTTGAAGACGCTGAAAGGAAAGTTTTCTTAATGCTTGTCTAACTTCTATGTCAGCCAAGTTTTATGTGATTCGTTGAACTGAATTGCAAGACTTGTTTTAAAGAAAGGGTCGATGCCAGATTTTAACTCGGCTAGACTATTCGTAATATATAGATTGATTATTATTCATATCTTTCTATATAGAAATGTTAACGCTATCCTATGCCAAGTAATTGGTATGGACGTGAAGGTAAGCTTTGTCTATGAACAAACAAAAGTATTTTTCTTAGATTATTCGATGGGCACGCGAGTTTGCCAAAAATATTAAACGTAAACACGTTTAATGAATGAGTGTTGATCAACATAGAGTACTATAGGCTGATCACCTAGAAGTGCTCATAAGTTATGCGGATGAACGACCTTAGTCCTGTGGACTCCTTTTCAAGTATGAAAACTGAAAGTTACTGTTCATTGTCTATCGACCGGTTCAGAATTCCTAATCTATTCTATACTTTGGGAATTGATGTTATGAACTGTTAAAGTGTTATTGATTTATAATACTTCATAACTATTGTTCAGTTATGTCGAAATTGTTATATAATTCACGAATGTGGTATTACTGATATCCTTGATTTAACTTGCTGAGCTGCCATGCTCACTTCTTGCATGAATTATATAACTGCAGTTAAGGATGAACGTACTGTGAATGCCAAAAGAGATAAGGGCAAAGCTAAGATGGATGCTTAGCCGTTGTGTAATAGATTAGTAAGTTTGTATGTATTATACATTATGAACAATGAACGATATAACTGGTTTACGAACTTGGGAAGGATTATACTTTGATTGTAATAAGAAGATAGTAATTAAATTCATTTTGTTATATTTCAATGGAATGATTGTATGAATGTTAGTACAGTGGAGCACCATATGTCGGGTTGGAAGATACCCAAATTTGGGGGCGTCACAGGTTGGTATCAAAGCCTTAGGTTATAAAACTTAAGGGGGGGAAAACCTTAAGCTAATAACCTCGTAAGAAAGGTAAAGTCCGAGGAATGAAATTCAAGTCAATTGAATTAATAAGGTATTGAGATAACTCAGTATTAAAAGGATTAAAAGATGGAAATTAATCTTAAAGATATTAAATGTGATTTGTGCTTATATTATTGTGTATTATGTACTAATCAACGTGTTATGTGTTTGTAGATGTCAACCGATAGCTTGATGTTTAGAAACGTGGAAATGATAAGTGAGGATTCAGTGAATCAAGTTGAGATAGTACCAATGCCAGTGGTGGAGGTACCGATAGTTGTACTAGATGACTCAGACATTGAGGAGTACATCTCTAAGGAGGAATACTCTGAGGAGACTATGGGTTTAGCATCATACTTGAACGAGATGCTAGATGTGGAGGAGGAGATAGAGGCGACATCGGTTAATACGGTGGTGCCTACTCAGGAGCCGACACCTCCGGATGCAATGAGAGCATTGTATCTAGCTGTGTTGGATAGGAATATGCAACTGCACACAGTAGTAGAGACAGAGTGACGAGATAACTGCCTTATATTAGGCGAAAGAATCTGCAGAGGCAGACTTTGGGTCAGAGCACGACGAGAAAGTGTTTATGACTGATAAGGCTCATGACTATAAGGATGAGGTCCTTGAGCTACAAAAGAAACTGGTTGAGAAAGACCAGAAGATAGCTAGGATGTCATACATCCATGAATGTGCTCATGAGGATTTCAAGCTGAAATATGAGAATACCGTTCGACAGTGTTAATAGATCATTAGTTCTTTTTGTATGTAGTAGTGACGTAAAACCCTCTTCTGTATAATTTAAGGGTAGTCTTTTTGTAAATCCTAATTTTTGTAGAAGGAAATCGCAGGATAGTATGTAATAGCTTTTGGCTAAGGGAACATGATGTAAATAGTTTTGACTATGAAAGCATATTTATATAATGAAGTTTTTATTAAATGTGCTTGTTGTGGTATGAATGGTTGTTGATTGAGAATGATAACCGAGTAGTTAATTAGATAATAATGAAGCTTTATTTATTTAAGCAGAATTATGCCGCTAAGAAGGAGACAACGTAACCAAGAGGCCAAGTCTCATAATGAGAATCAAGGGGGGTCCTAATAACCCTATGCAAGAGTTCGTTAATTTATTAACGGCTGCATTTAACCAAGTTGGGGGTAGGATTCCTGTAGCTCCTGGGGTAGTAAGAACAACTACCTTTAAGGACTTTAAAAGTGTGGGTCCTCCCGAGTTCCGAGGAACGACGGACCCGTTAGAAGCCCAGACATGGGTAAGAGAGATTGAAAAGGCGTTTGTAATAACAAACGTAGGTGAGGAGCGAAAGACTTCTTTTGCGACTTACATGATGAAGGGGGAAGCCAACTACTGGTGGGAGGCTCACCAGGGTGGGGCTAGGACAGAGGCTGTTACGTGGGAACAGTTTAAGAAGGTTTTCTTCGATAACTATTTCCCTACTAGCATGCAGGGTAGGATGGAAATTA
Organism: Panax quinquefolius; assembly: GCA_020205615.1. NCBI lineage: Eukaryota > Viridiplantae > Streptophyta > Magnoliopsida > Apiales > Araliaceae > Panax > Panax quinquefolius. The sequence goes on from CM035154.1 coordinate 89,554,441, forward strand.
AGTTCCTAGAACTTAAGCAGGGGGACATGACAGTTCCCTAGTATGCCGCCAAGTTTAACGAATTGGCAAGATTTGCTCCACATCAGGTGGATACAGAGGAGAGAAAAGTGCGCAGATTTGAGCAGGGCTTAAAACCCTGGCTCTATAGTAGGATATCGGTTTTTCATAGTGCTTCTTACGGGACCATTCTGGAAAAGGCGATAATAGCTGAAGGTGGTGGTGAGGCATTGTCTTAGTACCACAAAAAGCGAAAGATCAAGAGCAAGTTAGAGGGAGGTAGTAAGGCTGAAGTTGCCAGCGGAAGCGGCAACTTGCCAAAGAGAAAGAGTTTTAACCCTGGGAATATCGGGGTAAATCAGGGAGATCCCAAACAGAGGACGGAAGCATGTAAGACATGCGGAAAGCCTCAAATGGGAGTCTGCTTAAAGGGGAAAGTAGTATGCTACAAAATCGTGGGGGGAGGCATTTGTCACCCTTGTTGTCCCTAACCCTCGAGAAGAACTAGGGATGTTTTTTGTCGTGGGTTGATGGACCACATGGCAAGAAATTTCCCGAAGAAGGGTTTAGAGGGGAATAAGAGTTCTGGTAGTGGTAAATTAGCCATTACTGGACCAACACCATCGGTGGGTAGACCCTCAGCTCGTACGTTTAATATGACTGTCCAAGATGCGGTTGCATCAACGGATGTGGTATCATGTATCATTTCGGTCAATAAGATAAATGCTTATGTGCTATTTGACTCAGGTGCTACTTGTTCTTTTATAGCATGTGAATTTGCTAAGCGATTAGGTTTAATCCCTGAGAAGTTACCTATACCTTTAGACGTTAAGGTATCAAACGAAGAGATAATCCCCATTGAACATATTCATAAGGATTGTTGCGTAGAAATTAGAGGGAATGAGTTATCGGTAGATTTGGTACCGATAAGGTTAAAAGAATTTGATGTAATTCTTGGTATGGATTGGTTGGTTAACCATAAGGTGATTATAGATTACTATAGGAAAAGTGTAAACCTTCGGCTTTCTAAGAAAACCAAGGTAGTGTTCTTCGGTAGTAAATCACCAAGACGCTCTTGTTGTCTGTCTATGACACAAGCTAGGAAGATGTTGAGAAAAGGGTGTGTAGGTTATCTGTGCCATGTTATGGATACCCAAAGAGTGGGAACATCCTTGGACCAGATACCTATAGTGCAAGAGTTCGCGGATGTATTTCCGGAGGAGTTATTAGGTATTCCACCGGACAAGGAAGTTGAGTTTGTAATTGATCTATTACCGGGAACGCCACCAGTTTCAAGGGCACCATATCGGATGGCGCCAGTTGAGATGAAGGAGTTAATGGTTCAATTACAATAACTATTAGATAGGAAGTACATTCAACCGAGTGTGTCTCCTTGGGGAGCACAAATGTTGTTTGTCAAGAAGAAGGATGGGTCATTAAGACTTTGTATCGACTATCGAGAGTTGAACAAGTTAATGATTAAGAATAAATATCCATTGCCCAGGATCGAGGATCTATTTGATCAGTTGAAAGGGGCAAAGTATTTTTCTAAGATAGATTTGCGCACGGGGTATCATCAGTTAAAGGTGAGGAAGGAGGATGTACCTAAGACGGCATTCGGAACTCGTTATGGTCATTACGAGTTTCTGGTGATGTCATTTGGGTTAACTAATGCGCCAGCCGCATTTATGGATATGATGAACAGAGTGTTCAAACAATATTTAGAAAAGTTTGTCTTAGTGTTCATTGATAATATTTTAGTCAATACAAAGACGCCAGAAGATCATGCAGAACATTTAAGAATAGTGTTGGAAACATTAAGGAAGGAGAAGTAGTATGCAAAATTCGCGAAGTGTGAATTTTGGCTTGAGCGAGTGCAGTTTCTAGGGCATGTTATCGATAAGGATGGCATTTCTATAGATGCAGCAAAAGTAAAAGCAGTTAATGAATGGGAGCAATCAAAAACGCCAACTGAGGTTCGGAGTTTTCTAGGGTTAGCAAGATACTATAGAAGTTTCATTCCTGACTTTTCTAAAATAGCTACTCCGTTGACAAATCTGACAAGAAAGTCGGTGAAGTATGTGTGGACTAAAAAATATGAAAACAGTTTTCAGGAGTTGAAGAAGAGATTAAGTGAGGCACCTGTATTTTCCTTACCCGACGATACAGGGAACTTTGTAGTGTATAGCGATGCTTCGCATAAAGGACTGGGTTGCATGCTCATGTAGCATGGCAAAGTCATTGCGTATGCATCACGTCAATTGAAGGATTATGAGAAGGTCTATCCTACTCATGATTTGGAATTGGCAGCTGTAGTTTTTTCCTTAAAGATATGGAGGCATTATCTTTATGGTGAGAAGTGTGAGATATACACGGACCACAAAAGTCTGAAATATATCTTCACACAGAAGGAGTTGAACATGAGGTAGAGAAGGTGGTTAGAATTAATCAAAGATTATGACTGTGATATTTTATATCATCTGGGGAAAGCAAATGTAGTAGCCGATGCGCTCAGTAGGAAGGGTAGAGAAAAACTTTCAATGTTAACAACTCAGAATGAGTTGATAACAACGATGGCAAGCATGGAATTAGAAGTTAAGTTACCGGAGGAGGCGGTGGAAATGTTATTTTCCATGAAAACCCAACCGACCATAGTGGAGTGGGTTAGAGGAGTACAATCGAGCAACGAGGAATGCAAGCAAATGAAGAAGAGGGTAGAAGATGAAGAGAAGACTAGGTATAACCTCGATAAGGAGGGATTACTTCGTTTTAAAGGAAGAATTTGGGTTCCGAATGATCCCGAATTAAAGGAGGAAATAATGATGGAGGCTCATAGTTCGAGGTACTTGATACATCCCGGTAGTATGAAGATGTATCAAGACCTTCGTCAGAACTTTTGGTGGCCGAACATGAAGAGGGAGATAGCAGAATACGTTTGTAGGTGTTTAACTTGTCAAAAAGTTAAGGCTGAACACTAACGACCTAGCTGGTTGTTGCAACCGTTAGAAATTCAAGAGTGGAAGTGGGAGCACATCACAATAGACTTTGTGGTGGGACTTTCGACAACCAGAAAAGGATACAATGCTATTTGGGTGGTAGTGGATCGATTGACAAAATTGGCTCATTTTCTACCAATAGGAGTTAAGTATAACTTGGATCAGTTAACTAAGCTGTATGTCAAGGAAATTATTTCCAGACATGGAGTACCTGTTTCAATCGTGTCAGATCATGATCCACGATTCACATCGAACTTTTAGAGGAGTTTGCAAGAGCAAATGTGAACGCAGTTAAGATTAAGTACGGCGTATCATTCTCAGACGGATGGTCAGAGTGAGAGGACAATTCAAATGCTAGAAGATATGTTAAGATCTTGCGTTATGGATTTCAAAGGGAGTTGAGACGAATATCTACCGTTGGTAGAATTTTTGTACAACAATAGTTTTCACGCTAGTATTGGCATGCCGCCTTACGAAGCGTTGTATGGAAGGAAGTGCCAAACTCCATTGTGTTGGGATGAGGTGGGTGAACGTCGGATTTTGGGACCTGAGATGGTACAGCAGACGACGGACATGGTAAAGTTAATACGTACTCGATTAGTTGTTGCTCAAGATAGGCAGAAGAAGTATGCAGATCCTCACAAAGAAAATAGAGAATTCGATGTAGGATCGTTTGTTTTTCTAAAAGTATAGCCTTGGAAGGGGAAGATACGTTTTGGGAAGAAAGGGAAGTTAAGTCCAAGGTTTGTAGGACCATTTGAGATTTTAAGAAGGGTAGGAGAGGTGGCTTATGAAGTAGCCTTACCTCCAGAGATGGAACGCATTCATAATGTGTTTCATGTGTCAGTGTTGCGTCCTTATAAACCGGACTATAAACACGTAATAGAGTATGAATCTATTCAAATAGAGAAAGACTTGTCATATGAGGAACTTCCAGTTCAAATTATTGATAGGAAGGAACAAGTTTTAAGAAATAAGGTCATACCTTCAGTGAAGGTGTTATGGAGAAACCACAATGCTGAAGAAGCAATGTGGGAACTCGAGAGTAAAATAAAGGAAGATTTTCCTCATTTGTTTATGTAATTATAAGCTAAGATTCTGGGGACAGAATCCTTATAAGGGGGAGAGAATGTAACGCCCGAGAAAATCAGATTTTTATGATAATTAAATTTTTATTTGATTATGTGAATTAAATGAATTTAATTGATTATTTTGTGAGTAAGTTATGTGAAGGTCGTTCTATGACCTAGAATGTGCTAACGTGGTTAATATTCTGGCTACGTGCTAGAATTATTTATTTGGAATTTCCAAGACGAAAATAATTATTTTTCGAGAAATTTCCGTAAAAACACTATTCATCCGTTTTTGTTGGGGGAATTATTTTGAAATTCCGAGAAACGCGTAATGATAGAATATTGAGATTTGATGGAATAACTGATAATATTTCATTTATGGCAAACACAATTTTTTGCCTGCGGACTTAAAACCTAAGGGTTGAGTATATTGATTTCCGAGAAGGAAATAATATGCGTAGGAGGAATTACGTTAGGGTTAATGCGAGTGTTATACATTTAAGGTGCTATTTAGTATCTATGTGTAATACGATGAGTAAATACGACGTACAATACGATTATTGTACGAGTAGTATACGTAGAGAATACGTGAATTGTATGTATAGAATACGATTCCTATTATAGAATTAAATTAAGTTAATGTTAATTCATTTGGGTTGGATTATGTTTAGTCCAATCAATTGAATGAGCAAGCCCAAGGGATTATTTGGTTAAGTCCAATTCAAGGCCCAATATTAGGTTGGTTAAGCCCAATGCATAAAAAACCGAACTGTGGATCGAACCGGTGTGTCACAGAATGTGTAAAACCCATGGGGATGACCCATGGGGTGGTGGGCTAGCCACCTTGGTGTGCAAGCCAAGAATAAGGCTTGGTCACCAAGCATTTTACTTGGTGACCAAGTGTGAATAGTAAGGAGGTGGAGAGTGTTATGTCCAAATTGCCCTCCATTCTATTTTCCCTATAAATAAGAAGGCAAGGTTGTCCATTTGTGGGTTTTTCAATTGCCTAACCTAGATTATTTGAGAGAGAAAGAGAGCTAAACTACACACAACATATATTTTGGAAGATTGGACTTAGAGTTTTCAAGAGATTCATAAAAGTTCTTAAGGTATATTCTTTATCTTTCATCTCCATCTCTTTGATTTTCTTTTATCTTGGAGAATCTTAAAATGGGTGGTATATGTCTTGTATAGTGGATTAAAGATGACTTACCAAATATTCAATCTCTATAAGTCATGAGATCGTAGGAATCATAAGCTTCGATATAGTTTCAAACCATGAAAATATTGTTTATTAAGATCAATTATTTTTAAACGATTGAACTCCATCAATACGTTATATATGCATCTTACTTAGTTAGGATGTAGATATGAAATCTATGGAGTATTCCATGAGATTTGGCTTAGAGAATGTTAGTAACGAAGTTATGGCGAATTTTGCGTAAATAGACGTTAAACGTCGAAAACATTGAAATTCCGGATTGGAGGTCGAAAGTTGACGTGAGACTTGAAAATGTTGGTTTTCAATCTCAACACGTGAGATAGGGTGATTAAGAGTTGTGGGTTCAGGAATCATTGGATTCCGACTTAAAACGAAGAAAATGAGCATTGAACGCTCATTAACATTTACGAACGTCTAGAAAATGAACTCAATAGTGAATTTTGAGTTAATGGATTCAAAAGTGTCGAATTCTTATATGAACGCATAGATTATGTTATTTATGACGTGTAGGGTTTTGAACGGACCAAATCGTGCTTATAACGAAGAAGTTATGGCCCCAAGAATTTCACAAAGTTTTTCAAAACTTTTGAAAATCAGATCGAGGTCTCAGCCCTTGCGCTTGTAGACATAGTGTAAATCGCCACACCGCAGTCAATGGCCTGAGTGGTATTTGCTACTTCTAAATAGCTCCGTAGTGCCACTGTGCTCTCATCTCGCAAATTGTCGAGATCGAGAAGTCCGATTACTAACTAATCAGCCGTATTGGCCAAGATCTAATCTGGATAGGCCAGCCATGAAGCCATGAAGTTCAAGAATGTTGATAGTGATTTAGGTGTTGAACTTCATTTGTTTAGAGACCTAAAGGGGTAATGTTTTGTGCACTTCATAAGTGTATTAAAGTTATTCTATACTACCTATACTAAGGTATATGGTATGAAGCTTAGGAATGGAATGCATGTTATTAGATTAACAACAATGAACAAAGTTGGTACTTTATTAATGATGTTCGAGTCAGATTAATAACATTAGTTGATTAATAATGGAAGGACGAAGGGTAATAAGTCATGTTGACTTTAATAAAGTTATTAAGTTAACTAGGACTTAGAAGAGAAAGAAGTTAGTAAAACAACGTGAACATTTGTTTGTTAGCTAATTATAGTGTGCTATGTGAATATATCATGTAGATTATGTAAATGTTGTGGTCGATTGATTAAGTTATTTGAAGATATTTGGAAGGAAAGTTTTCTTAACGCTTGTCAACTTCCATGTTAGCCAAGTTTTATGTGATTCATTGAACTGAATTGCAAGACTTGTTTTAAAGAAAGGGTCGATGCAGATTTTAACTAAATTTAGACTATTCGTAATATATAAATTGATTATTATTCATATCTTTCTATATAGAAATGTTAATATTTATCCTATGCCAAGTAATTGGTATGGACGTGAAGGTATGGTTTGTCATGAACAAACAAAAGTATTTTCATCAATTATTCGATGGGCACGCTTGAAGTTTGCCAAAAATATTAAACGTAAACACGTTTAATGAATGAGTGTTGATCAACATAGAGTACTATAAGTCGATCACCTAGAAGTGCTCGTAAGTTATGCGGATGAAACGACCTTAGATTGTGGACTCCTTTTCAAGTATGAAAACCGAAATTATCGTTCATGGTCTATCGATAGGTTCGTAATTCCTAATCTATTCTATACTTTTGGAATTGATGTTATGAATCATTAAAGTGTTATTGATTTATAATACTTCATAACTATTATTCCGTTATGTCAAAGATTGTTATATAATTCACGAATGTGGTATTACCGATATCCTTGATTAAACTTCTTTGAAGTTGTCATGCTCACTTCTTGCATGAATTATATAAGCTGCGATTAAGGATGAACGTCTTGTGAATGCGAAAAGAGATAATTGCAAAGCTAAGATGGATGCTTAGCCGTTGTGTAATAGATTAGTAAGTTTGTATGTATTATACAATATCTTTTAGCGCCCCAAAAATAGGTATACATCACCCATACAGAGTAGCCAAATACATTGTACAAAATTCAAATACAACTTAATTATACAACATTCGTGTAAAATACGACAAAACATTATCTAAGAGTTTAAATAAGAATATTGTCATCTAAAGGCAATATCCACACTCAATGGAGTCCTCATTACATTTATTATCACATTATTTTATAGAATAGTGAGGACTATTAAAACAACCATCTGGACCATCGATCCGTTCTGAGGCTCGTCGACTATATTCTCATTTCTGAAGAAACGATGAAAGAAAAGGGTGAGCTCAACTAGCCCAGTAAGAAATATTATGACTAAGATAATGCGAGAATAAATTATCCTTAGCCTTCAATGATATAACAAGCTGATAGAATATAATAAATGACAAATTTTAGATCAACAACTATAAGCGGAATAAATAATCCATTAGAAGAATCGAGTAGGCATAAAATCTACTATCTTACATGATTTAAAAAGTTTTCATCAACTTTATCATTTGAGACTCGACAATAAATAAAATCGAATCATCCTGCGCACACGGCCGAGGATATTCATGTAATCATCGATGGTCGTGATTATACAAGAATAATCACGGTCGTAATCATACCAACAAGCGTCCATCGATGAACTACGAACCGATGAGGACTTTCACCACATCATTACATCACATTACGATTCGTGATTATCTTAGAATAATCCTGGTCGTAATCATACCATGTCCATCCATCTATGCGCGTAAGCGAAGATGACTTTCATCTGATATAAGCATGAGGATGATGGCAATGACATAATAATTCAATAAAAACAAGTTCAAGGATAAATTTTAAAGATTTATAATTTAATTTATCCGAAATCAATAACGATCAAATTGTCGAATGATCTTTGCTTTGTAGAGTAAAATTCAAGAATAATATTCATGTACAAAAAATAATTTGGATAGAAAAGAAATATATTTTTGGGTGAATAGTACCCGTGAATAGTACTTAGGAATAGTACCCATGAATAGTACCCCAGAGCCACGAAAAGTGTCCGAATAATACTAGAGTGAATGATACTAGAGTGAATAGTAATCGGGTGAATAGTAACTTATGAATAGTAATCGTGAATAGTACTACTCAGCGCAAAAAAGTACCCACGAATACCTAGGTGAATAATACTAGAGTGAATAATAATTTGGGTGAATAGTAACTTGAAGTGAATAGTAACTCAAGTAAAAAAAATACCAAAGAAAATGATATTCCATGGCATGAGTACAAAGAAATGATATCTAAATACAAGTATAATAGAATATATGAAGCTATGAATGGATTTTCACCCATGCCGGTAATCCGGCGTGAGGCAGATCATTTCCACAATTTAATAAAGAATGAATCTGAAGGATCATTCACCGTGCATGCGGTAATCCACATAGGCAGGTTATTCAACGGAATAATAAAGAATGGAACCGAATTACCAGAGCGTAATCACCTGACGAGGATATTCAACGGAATAATAAAAAGCGGAACTAGGTAAATGCGTAATACGAATGCAGGATATTCAAGCGAATAATAAAGAATGGAATAACGAAATCACACGGGCATCGATAATGCCACAGACAGAGCGAGTTATTCGATAGAATAATAAAGAATGGAATAACAAAGAAATTCACTAGGCATCGATAAATATGCAGACGAGGTTATTCAATAGAATAATAAAGAATGGAATAATAGAAGAATTTCACCATGTATGTGGTACTTGGCATGAACAAGTTATTTGAATATAATAATAAAGAATGGAATAACAACTCTTATAGTATTGAAAGAAAATAACTCTCTTAATGAATCTGAAAGAATAATACCCCTTACCTTAGAAGAAAATTTGGATCTTTGGAATAGTGAAGTAGCGAGACTTCTCTTCTTCTTTTCTCTCTATAATTTCTCTCTTTAATAATTGCTCTATAGCTTTAGTGAATTGGTGAGAAATGAAGGAAGAATGAGCTTTTATTTATAGGAAAATATAGTTTGATAATTGCACGTTTTGGGGCTCGAAATATTACAAGTATAATACCTTCCTCTTTTCTTCATTTTTTAATTTAGTCCTACAAGTATTATCAAACTTGCACCATCTCCCCTAATAGTAAATCATGTGAATCAATAGTAAATCATGTGAATCGATAGTTCTAAACATGTGAAAAAACTGAATTACGGTATAATACCTTCATACATACCTCCATTTTTAACTTTGCGTCATACAAGTATTATCAATCTTGCTTGACTCCCTAATAGTAAAGAATGTGAATCGATAGTACACACATGTGAACACATAGTTATAAGCATGTGAATTAATAGCAATTAATTGCTCATTTATCAGGTTAATTACCGATTGGTCGATATAACCTCAGGACATCAATTATTATCGAAATAAATATCGATTTTCACTAACACTAATAATTTCGACCTGATGGAACTATCAATTTCATCTTTAATCAACACGAACTTATTCATCATTAATATTATAATTCTGATATTTAACAACGGTCGTTTCCAGGGAAGAGGGGCTTTTCGATAAAGATTTCTCCTTATTAGGCGCATGATTAGGTGACCAAACCTCTCCTTGATGAACTTTAGACATTGTCGATATTGCAAATAATAATATGAATAACTTTTGTCGTCTCAATTATTGATTTAATAATATATATTATGCGGATGATCTTTGTGACAATAATTGAATCAATAATATGAGAGATATGATCGACAATTCTTGTAGCAATAATTGAGTATAAATAAGTGACTTCTTACGTAAGCATCAATAATCAATAGTGTGTCTACTCTTATGCGACCCACAGCGTATTCTTTGTAATTTTACTAAGGGTAGATTCAGCAGTTTCTAGGTAACACTTTTCGTAGTTATTTTTGTAAAATGATAATTACATTGTTTTCTTACTACAACAATACTTACATTTGTGGGGTCCACGATGATTGTGTCATTATGCGGATATTCCCAAAAAAAAGAATATTCATAAGCCAATCGAATATTTTATAACAACTTGTTTACTTTGCAAAAATTTCAAATATCACCCGTAACTTTAACCTTTTATCAATTTAACCATTTACGAAATAAAATAATAATTATAAGAAAATTGAATACTTTCATTTCATAAAATTTGAGGTCTTACAATCTCCCCTTCTTATGAAATTTAAGCCCTCGAAATTCGTACGTACACAGTAGTTAGAAGAGGTGAGATACCTTGCTTTCTTTTGGATTGTACCTTCCGGTTATATACTACATATCATGATTTTCCCATTGCTCATCTCACTGTATTTGGATATCATTCTAGAATATAGTTTCAAAATAAGGGTTAATTGACATATTGCATATTATCCCTATACTTTAATGAAACAATTAAATACCAAATAAACTTAGGTAGAGGTCATACTTAGCGAAGAATTCCCGTCTCTCCCCTCCTAGTTCTTGTCTCACATCTCGGCCAGGGGATCATATCCCAAGCTTTGATACTTATTTGTGGCGCCCCAAAATAGGTATATATCACCCATCTTGAGTGCCAAATACATGGTACAAAATTGAATACAAACTTAATTATACAACGATTCGTGTAAAAATCGACAAAACATAATCTAAGAGTTTAATAAGAATATTGTCATCAGAAAATATCCACACTCAATGGAGTCTCATTACATTTATTATCACACTATTTTATAGAATAGTGAGGGACTACTAAAAAACAACCATCAATGGATAAATCATGGTTCCACAGGCTTGTCGACTATATTCTCATTTCACGAAGAAGAAACGGTGAAAGAAAGGGTGAGCTCAACTAGCCCGGTAAGAAATATTATGACTAAGATAATGCGAGAATAAATTATCCTTAGCCTTGATAGTATAACAAATGATAGAATATAATAGACAACAAGTTTTAGATCAACAAGCTACGGTGAATAAGCAATCCATTAGAAGAGTCGAGTAGGCGTAAAATCTACTATCTTACATGATTTAAAAAAGTTTTTCATCAACTTTATCATTTGAGACTCGACAATAAATAAAATTGAATCATCCGCATCACGGCCGAGGATATTCATGTAATCATCAATAGTCATGATTATCTTAGAATAATCCACGGTCATAATCATACCAACAAATGTCCATCGATGAACTACGTGCCGATAAGGACTTTCACCACATCATTCGTCACATTCGTTTAATGATTATCTTAGAATAATCACAGTCGTAATCATACCAAGTCCATCTATGCTGCGTAAGCCAAAGATGACTTTCATCACAATATAAGCATGAGGATGATGATGATGACATAATAATTGATAAAAGCAAGTTCGAGGATAAATTTTAAAGATTTATAATTTAATTTATCGAGAAATAAATAACGATCAAATTATCGACATGATCTTGCTTTGTGAGAGTAAAATTCGAGAATAATATTCATGTACTAAAAATAATTTGGATAGAAAAGAAATATATTTTGGTGAATAGTACCTTAGTGAATAGTACTTTAGGAATAGTACCCCACGGATAGTACCACAAATACGAAAAGTGTCCGAATCTTTGGAGTGAATGATATTAGAGTGAATAGTAATTTGGGTGAATAGTAACCCGTGAATAGTAACTCGTGAATAGTACTCACGGTATAAAATGTAAGTGAATAATACTAGAGTGAATAATACTAGAGTGAATAGTAACCCATGAATAGTAACTCTTAAAAAATATACAAAGAAAATGATATTCCGTAGCGAGTACAAAAGAAATGATATCTCTTACAGTATAATAGAATATCTGAAACTACAAATAGATTTTCACCGCCGTCATACGGTAATCACGTAGGCAGATCATTTCCACAATTTAATAAAGAATGAATCGAAGGATCATTCACCGTGCATGCTGGTAATCCACATGAAGCAGAGTTATTCAGCGAATAATAAAGAATGGAATTAGGTAAATATATAATCACGATAGAGCCGCAGACGAGGATATTCAAGAATATTAAAGAAGCGGAACCGGGTCATGCGTAATCACTTGCAGACGAGGATATCCCAACGAATAATAAAGAATGGAATAACAACATAATTCACGTAATCCGATGACAAGTAGAGCAGGTTATTCAATTGAATAATAAAGAATGGAATAACAACGAAATTCACGAAGTGCACGATGGATAGCACGAACGGAGTTATTCAGGAGAATAATAATGAATGGAATAACGAAGAATTTCACCATGTATGCGGTACTTAGCATGAACATGTTATTCGACATAATAATAAAGAATGGAATAACAACCGCTTATGAGTATTGAAAGAAAATAACTATCTTCATGAATCTGAAAGAATAATACCCCTTACCTTAGAAGAAAAGCTGGATCTTTGGAATAGTAAGGTAATGAGACTTCTCTTCTTCTCTTTCTCTTTATAATTTCTCTCTATAATAATTGCTCTATATCTTTAGTGAATTGGTGAGAAATGAAGGAAGAATGAGCTTTATTTATAGGAAAATATAGTTTGATAATTGCACATTTTGGGGCTCAAAATATTACGGTATAATACCTTCCTCTTTTCCTTCATTTTAATTTAGTCCTGCAAGTATTATCAAACTTGCACCAACTCCCCTAATAGTAAATCATGTGAATAATAGTAAATCATGTGAATCGATAGTTCTAGACATGTGAAAATATGAATTACGGTATAGTACCTCCATCTATACCTCTATTTTTAACTTAGTAATTACAAGTATTATCAATCTTGCATCAACTCCCTAATAGTAAATCATGTGAATCAATAGTACACACATGTGAACACATAGTTATAAGCATGTGAATTAATAACAATTAATTGCTCATTTATCCGATTAATTACTTGGATTGGTTGATATAACCTCAGGACATCAATTATTATCGAAATAAATGTCGATTTTCACTAACACTAATAATTACAACACAATGGAACTATCAATTTCATCTTTAATCAACACGAACTTATTCATCATTAATATTATAATTTATAATATTTAACAACGAGTCGTTCCCGAGAAGAAGAGGGGCTTTCAGATAAAGATTTCTCCTTATTGGTAGCATGATTAGGTGACGAACCTCTCCTTGTCGAACTTCTAGAAATTGTCAATATTGCGAATAATAATATGAATAAATTTCTCTTCTCAATTATTAATTTAATAATATCTATTATGCGGAGATGATCTATGACAATAATTGAATCAATAATATGAGAGATATGATCACGTGAATTCTGCGTGATAATTGAAAGTATAATTGGTGACTTATTACGTGGCATTAATAATGAATCTTAGTATTAACTCTACTATGCGACCACACGTATTACTATACTTTTACTCTTTGGGTTGTTCAAAAGTTTAACGGTAACACTTTCTTTGTTATTTTATAAAATGATAATTTTGTCATTTTCTTACTACGATAATACTTAGTTATAGGGTCCTGATGATTGTGAAATCATACGGATATTCCCAGATAAAAAAAATATTCACTGACCAATCGAATATTTTATAACAACTTACTTACTTTGCAAAAAAATTCACATATCACCCTTAACATTAACCTTTTATCAATTTAACCATTTACAAAATAAAATAATAATTATAAGAAAATTGAATACTTTCATTTCATAAAATTCAAGGGAGTCTTACAAGCTTGATATATTTTCTAATGAGTCAAGTAAAGGTGTGAAAACTCTTTGACATATGACCCTCTAACTTTTTGCGATGAAGGATTTGATGATTATCTGAGATATTTGAAAAGGAGAATAATTTTTCCTTTGAATGGGCAAGTTTTGATTGCCTCTCTTGGTTTGTCCTTGAAGCCTTAAGGTACATCCTCTTCTTTCTTTTTATAAACCCTCTAAGGTTATTCCCATAGTTTCCAAGTTGAATGTGATCGGCCGGGACTTTAAAGCGGTGAGGTCTTTAATCTTGCCGGACTTTAACCACTTTCTCGGCCATTTCTCCATGTTAAATCATTTACGAGAATGGTTTTTTGGTATACTACTAGGATCCTCTCATAAAATGGAACTTCTTGTATGTCAATGAAGGTCATTACCATATCGGTTTACGTAAATGGATGGGATTACTTGAGCAAACAGATGCCTCCATCTTTAGGTATACTCTCTAAATGACTCTGGGCATACCAAGCTCTGGCCTCTATAGTTAGACTCTTTTAAAATAACTGCATTCTTAGTTTTTCATCCTCGGCATAGGATCCGAGTTCTGCAATGAACACTTTTAAATGAGTGTAAGGATCTCCTAATCTGTCATATTTTTTAAAATCAGGAGTTTTGAACTTGTCTGGATAATGGACCCCAATAAAGATGCTAAGGTATGAGTAAGTCACGCTTCTATATGTTCCAGTCCTTTTGATTGACCGGATGGTTTCTTCCATTTGTTGGACTTTCTTTTGAATATCACCAGTTTTTGGATCTTATTTAAGATTGGTGATTTCATGGGTTTTGTTGAATTTTTTAGTTTAAGGCTTAGGTATATGTACTTCCTTTTTCCTTATTGCCCGGTACCTGGATTCCTCCTGTCTTGAGAGAGAATGCGAGTGGGTATTTTGGACCTTGAGTCTGTTTGTTTTGTGTTTTCAAAAAAGGCAGTTAATTACGCTATCTAATTTCTTAGTCCCTTGAACTCGCTCGAGAAGCAGAGTAGATTCGGGGTTGGGCACTTATGACCGTATGCGAAGGTGGGCTTAGTGCCTTTTAGACTTTGAGCAGACTTGAGACCAATTGTTTCCCTATAAAAAGACTATGTAGTTTAGTGCAGGTAAACATTAAGAGGTTGCATGATATCTGATGTATACATTTTAGGAGTTTTTTAATGTTTTCTGCAAAATAGATGTCGAGTTGTTTTGATGATGAAGATAACATAGTGATTTTTGATAGGAAAGAATACATATTTACATCTTCTTTTATATTTACATTTATAGCATCATAATTTACATTAAATCGAGGATTTACATGGAATTAAAAGGAAAAGCATGAAGAGACTTCCCTTCGCATTTGGTTTATCGAGAGGATGACTATTTATAGGCTACTCTTGCGGCTTTTTGGCATAAAGGTTCCCGAGATCATCGCAATTTACTATATGGGAAGTTAATCAGATCTTTCGATTGGAGCGGATCTGAGTGGTGCCTTTTTTGAGCCTCACGGGATTAGTCTCCCTTGAGTCCAGTAATCAAACATCGACAAGTTTGCCTCTTGGTGGTGGAATCACACAACATACATTCACATAAATCGTGTCTCCTTATATGAAATGATGACATTGTCTTGACACTAATCTGACTTATATAAAAATATGTGTGAGGCACTAAAGTCGATAAATAAAACATGCATTTACATCCATTCAATCTAAATACAACATTCACACAAAGCCCAGTTAAAAAGGGTTTTGAAAAGTTTGAAATGTGACTTAAGCACTCTCTTGTCCCCAGTGAGTACGCCCTTTGTCGATGTCGGGAAAAAATTTACTCTTTTTCTTTTCACCTTTATATTCTCTATGATGAGTTTTTGTTTGAAAAGCGAGTTTGAAAATAGTCAGAGCACAAAATGTAAAACAATTAGAAAATTCAGTCACCAATTGGTAGTTTTGAAATGGTTGTACTGACTCAATGCGAATTTCAAAAGGTTTACCTGAGCCCGATGGTTGGACTATTTTAATAAACCTTAGGCGAGATTCATAAAGTTGGGGGCTTGATTAAGTGGGGAAGGTGTTAGGCACCCCATGACTTTCGTGGCTCTGATTCTGAAGTGACTTTTAATTTCTTAATTTATGCAGAAATGTGTGTGTGTGTGTGTGTGTTTATTGGGCCTATGTGAGTTATTTAGAAGTAGTGATATGCCTTGTTTACACCTATATACAAGAATTGATTTGTATAAAAGTTTAATTTTAGCAAGATATAGCAATGATGTTTTGAAAAGCAGGTTTTCAAGCCCTTATGCTCAATAGTAATTGAGGCCTTTGATACTTCTATTTTATTCCTTATTTGGCTTGATTTGATTTTATTCTCGAGATCAAAGCACCTTGATAAAATAATATACATGCGATGTCGGGCTCCTTATGGGTATGGAAGCCATCGAAGGATGTCAAACACCATAAATAATTTACAAAATTTGGTACATGCAATTTGAAAAAGGTCCATCGTGAGATCCGGATCTAGATCAGATTAGTTGGATCTTAAACCTCGTAGCTCTGAGGCTCACGTGATAAAAACTAGAAAAAAAAACTAGATTTAAATAAATCTTAGTCATTCTAGCTCAGCGGTTCGAGTTTGAAACTTTTGAGCGGTTAAAGTTAGATATGGCTAGATTTAGATAAATCTAGTCCAATTGATATTATGGATTTACATTGAATGAGAAATTAAAAGCGGATATTTAAATCACGATGGCAGTTAATATATATATATATATATATATATATATGTGTGTGTGTGTGTGTGTGTGTGTGTGTGTGTGTAAAAGCGGTAAAAAGGCCACAATTAGAATCCAGGGAAAGCGGAGAATGTAAATATATATATATATATATATATATATATATTAAAAGCGTAGATAACCCTTGAATATGAAAAAAATCTTCTGATGGGTTGCGAAGACTTTAGACCACTTTTGGAGCTTGAAATCTTGGTTTCATTGGTTAAAATGTGATATGTTGTACAATATGTGTTTACAAGTGTTTAGAAAGAAGAATAACAAAGTTTGGAACACTCTAGAAGAGGTTAAGGGCTGAAATTGTGAGTTTTCTCTCTTTTCCACCTTTTTCTTTTTTTTGGTGGTGGGGGTCTATTTATAGACCAAAAAGGTGGTGTGAGTCAACATCACATTGGTAATGGGTTAGCACTTTTGGGTGCATGGGTGGGCCGGGCCATGTGGGTCTCGTTGTCTCAAAATGCGTGCAATTGGGCCAGCGTGTTGTCGCTCGAACCTTCGTAACTTTCAATCAAGGGAATTTGATGGAGGTGTACTATACCTTTCGAGAAAGCCCTTAATGAAAGCTTCACAATGACATGAGATTTGACATTTTAGAATCCAGGAAGATGGGTCCATGACCGGATCTTGATTCTTATGATCCATCAGATTGAGTTGTCTTGTGTTGTTTTTCCTCGGAATTGATGTTATGGTTGACATGACTTTTGCAGTGATTTGGGTTGATTTGATGTTGAGTTGGAAAAATTACTTTTTTTCCCTCGAGTTAGTTCGGGCTTGATGCGGTTATAGCTATGCATTCTCATGATTATCTACGAGATTGAATTTATTGTTGACTTGATGATCCTCGAGTTGTCTTTGAGGTTGGTTTGATATTTTACAGGGGTTATCCTTTGGGGCTTGGATTTGATCTCAAGAGGTTGTCACCGGGGTTTGGAGTTGATATCTGGGGGTTGTCGTCGGGGCTTGACTTGATGATTTTGACTTCTAAGGTTGTCTATGGAAGATAAAAGAGGATTTTGCCATCTTGCATGGTTAGTAACAGGAATGCAAAATTTTGAGTGTCTACACTCATGATATAAAATAAATATTTTTTATTTGTGTTTGATTTAAAGGAGTTTAATTAATTATAAATAATATTAAATGGTTCTAATTTATTTATTCTACTATTGGCTTAATATTGAAACTAGAAGATCATGACATAAAAGAAAATTATAATTTTAGAATTGATTGGCTTAATAATAATAAATTAAGTATATTTAATTTATTAGTGGAATAAATTAAATAACTTAATATTTATAATTATGTATATGGAGGAATACTAATTCTAAATTAATAAGGAGTCTTATTATTATTATTATTATTATTATTATTATTATTATTATTATTATGTATTATTATTATTATTTAGTTCTTTGAAATTAAACTAAAACTGACTCTAAAAGGTTTAAGAGAGAGAGTTAATCTATAAATAAGAAATGTCTTATTTGTGGATAAACTAATGCAACTATTGTTATGCAAGTATTCTTAAAACCCTAAATATTTAGGAGAAGGAGAATTATGGCTATGCACCCAAGATCTTGTAGAATTTAAATTCATCTTCTTGATGATATTCTCTTGGTGGATCACCTCTTGGGCGTGGCACACTTTAGTACCGAGCGTTTGATTCGAGGATTTGGAGAAGCCTTGAAGGAACAAAAGTTGGAGCTTGAAGATTACACTAAAGATTTGATCATCTTTGAAGATATATCTTTTATCCTTCCTCGATTAATAATATTGCATATGGTGATTCCTGAGACTGTAGAAAATTTTTAAATATGATTTATGTTATACTTTCGGTATTTTACAATGTTGATTGTATGTACCTATTGTTTCTGCATATCAATAATGGCATTAGTGTTATCCTTGTACGAATTATTAATTGTTTTGATTCGATATTTGCATTGATATATGTTTAAAACAATTTAATTCGGCATACTTGTTAGTATAGATTCATGATTTTTGGAATAAAATATCAAAAATCTGATTTGGGACACAAAAATCGCAATTTGTAAAAAACCAAAAATCGGACAGATAGAAGCCTCGAATGTGACTCTCTCCTTGTGACGATGACGCTCCCTTCTTGAGTCGTGGTGCTTAAAAATTACATTGGTTCATTTTTGTGTAATTTTGAAAAAATTCTAAATTAAAATAAAGAGTTTAATTTTATTTGGAATTGGATTAAAATAAAAGTTTATTTTGATTGAGAAGTTAGATTTCATGTTGCCTAAAATAAAGGGTTTATTTTGATATGGAATAGGATTCGTGTTGCCTTAAATAAAGGAGTTTATTTTGATTTTGAATAAGTTCAAGTTATCTAAAATAAAGGAGTTTATTTTGATAAGGAATATGATTCCACGTATTTTGTTTCTAGACAATTTTAAAAGCTAAAATAAAGGGTTTATTTTGAACTTGGGATTGTATTTTATCTTAACTAAAATTGCCCATTAAATGATATCAATATATATATCGAATATTTATTTTCATGAGATGAATAGTTTATTGATACATATGATGATATGTATGATAATAAAGATGATGATTATGGACCGTTGACGATGCGAATGGATTTAATTTTAATGGATGCTTGAATGAATGTGGTTTTTCATAAATGGGGTCTCCCTCTAATTTTATGATATAAATTCTATCTCCTCTTATGTACCTCCATTATTTGTTGATCGAGGTTTTGTTTATAAAAATATTATAATGAGATTTTATAGAATTATTCGAGAAATTGGAGCTAATGGCGAGGAGTATTGAAGACTTAGTTTGTAATGAAATGCGTATTGAATGTAATAGTTATATTCAAATTTATTCTTGCACCCTAGTTTTGACCTTTTGGTTCATAGTGGCTCCTTGAACCAAATCCCAATCAAATCCGTAATCATCTAAGTAGAATATAGTATTCTATATGAGCATACTAATTATATTATTATACATGTTGATGTATGTTTAATATGATTAGTATTTTAATATATATATATATATATATATATATATATATATATGCATATGTGTTTAACAAGATGAGACAATTAATAAAAAACTCTCGAAAAGATGATATATTAAGTTGGCATTCAAAGATATTGGAGAATGTAGAATGTAGTCTTCTAGCATGGTAAGCGATAGAGTATTAAGTATTTAATATGAGTTTGTTATTGCACACACAAGGATTGTATTAAATATTAAGATGTTGCTTTATTACATTGGATGTTTATAAGAATTCAACAATCTTAGTTTTGTTGTGCTTTTAGAAGCTGTATTTTCTCTTTCTTATATAGAAATGTTGGGTGTGACTTAACTTGGAATTATTTTAGTTAGGATGTACACATACTTGACAATTATAATCTAAGAGGAAAAATTACAAAGGAGTTGCATAAAGATGTAATCGACAAATAGTTGTCTACCTTTTGAATAAATATATAGTTTGTTGTGCACACCTGAGGCTATATATTTATTGCAATTTTATCCTTTCTCATTAAGAAAATTTTACAAAGAGTAACAAATAAAAATGCAGCCGAATTATATGTAAAGAGGGTTTTATTGTTTGAAGAAATAGTGGGAGACACCATTTTAATAAAACCAAAATTAATTTGGTGATTAAAAATGAATGTATGCTAATGTTGTCAAATTAAATTTCATTTGCAGAATTTTACAAATGTCTAATTCACTATCAACTGCGAAGCATACTTCATGCTACTAAACTAACTTGAGACCAAATTACGGAGTTGGTTAAGAAATCGAGAATAGTTCTCAAAATTTGAAAAAGCTAGCATATATCCTTAACATAGCGTATTCCTACAGCGGTTGAGAAAATACCTCTAAGGAAGAGCTTGCTACTTTTAAAAAGTGGTAGGATGATGCACATGTGGCTTCGATGCATCATGTTAGCATCCATGAGTAACGAGTTACAGCGTCCGTATGAGAAAATGGATCGCCTACTATTTTGTTGCACCTTGAGTTGTATGGTTAGCAAAGTAGGTTAACTAGATATGAAATATCTAAATAGCTCTTCGGATCAAGAATAATGGAGATGACAATTTATAGTGGAGACACATTTCCTAAAGATGATTAATCTAATTGAGCAGTTAGGACAACTAGGTTTTATCATGGATGGTGAATTATTGCATAATCTGATCTTCCATCACTCTTGGACTTTTTTAGCAATTTGTTATGAATTTTCACATGAAACAAGCTTGATCTCGAATTTGCCTAAATTGCTTAACATGTTGAAAGCTAGCGAGTCACTTTACAATAAAGAAAGACCAAGTCTTGCTCGTAGATGATTCTTCTAAGAAGCGGAAGAGAGCGAAGGATCTACGAAAAGAAAAAAAAATTCCAAGAAGGCGAAAGGAAAGGCGGAAAGTAAGGATAAGAAAAAGGTGATGCAAATGGCAAAGAGGTTGTTTTCACTACAACGAAGTCTGAACATTGGAAGAAAAATGGCAATGAGTATCTTGCGAGAAGCGAAGCGAAAAGAAGCTTGGAAGATTCAACTTTAGCTACATATCTGATTTTGTTGAAGATTGAAATAAATCTTTTTGTAAATCAAAGTTCTTTTTGGGTATTGGATCTGAGGTTGTGATTCTCGTATATACAATTCTTTGCTGATGACTAAGCGGTAGAAAAGCTAAACAAAAAAGTAACCTTGCTTGCGTGGGGAATGAAACAAATAAAGGTTCTTTACATTAGTAGTAAGGACTTATAGTTTATACGCATGCTTGAAAATTAATTTATTTAATAAGTTGTTATCTTGTTCTAGTTCTTATTACAAATATTTTTTCAATTCTATTGTTGGACAAGGAAAGTTTTAGTATTATAATAAAGATTAATAGTTGTTCTATTTATAATGAGAATATTTTGTTTGGGAGCTGGTAGATTAATTGATGGACTTTATCTCGTGAATTACATGAACATATTTTGCAAATTAAACAAACTAATAAAAGGAAAAGAGATGATGTTAATCATACATTCATATAACATTGAGACTTCGGTCATATTAATGAAATAAGACTAAATAAGTTGCATGAAGATTGATTTTTTAGAGCCATTTGATTTTGAATCATATCGACTTGTGAATTTTGTCTCATGGGAAAGATGACTAAATCTCCATTTTAGTGGACATGGAGAGAAAGTCTGAGGATTCTTAGAGTTAGTACGGATGTATGTGGACCTATTGCGATAGATGCTCGAGGATGGTATTCTATTTCATTACTTTCTTGATGATCATTGAAGACATGGTTATATGTATTTGATGAAATCTGATCTGAATCATTTGAAAGGTTTAAAGAATTTAGAAGTAAATTAAAGAAACAAATTGGCAAAAGTATTAAGATTCTTGATCGGATCGATGAGGGAATACTTAGCAATGAATTTTCTTAATCATCTCAAAGATAATGGTATTCTTTCACTGATGGACTTTCTTTGGTACACCACGGTTGAGGCGGTGTATTTGAAAAGAAATCATACCTTGTTGGACATGGTGTAGTGATGATGAGCTTTATCGATCTTCGATATCATACAGGGTTATGCCTAGAGGCAGATGTGTATCTACTAAATAAGGTCCCCTTAAAATTCATCCAAGAAGACTCCATATGAGTTATGGAAGGGAGGAAACCTAGTCTGAAGAATATTATGATTTGGGGATGCCGAACATGTGAAAAAGTTTGAATTATAAGCTTTAGGCGAGGATCTGAAAAGTACATATTTGTGGGATATCTAATGAAAGTTTAGGATACTATTTCTATAATTCTACTTTGCAAAAAGTGTTTGTTCGAAACACGCTACCTTCTTAGAAAAGGAGTTTATCCTCGAAGGGGCTAGTGAGGAGGAAAATAGATCTTGAAGAAGTTCAAGAACCACGAAACCCTTCTGGTCAGTATGGATGAACACATCCAAGTAAAGATAACTTTTATACCATAATCGAGTCGTAAATTTGGAAGAGTGCAGAAGATACACGAAAGGTATGGACTTATAATAAATGATGATGATGAAGATGCATCATAGAGGATGATGATCGATTACATCGATGAGGTAATGAGTAGTAAAGACTTCGGAGAAGTGGCAAATGGCCATGAAATCTAAAATAGACTCCATGTATGAGAACAGTATGGACTTTGGTCACTCACTTAGGAAGGCGTAGTCCGTATAAGGTGTAAATGGGTGTTTAAAAGAAAATTTGAAGCGGATGGAAAATTTGGAGACCTATAAGAATGGCCCGGTGGCAAAGGTTTCAAACAAAGGCAAGGAGTTGACTATGATGAAACCTTCTGAATGCAATACTCGAAGTCCATTTGGATTTTCTTGCGATTACGACTTACATTAACTATGAGATATGGCAAATGGGCGTGAAAATGACCTTCCTCGATAGGAAACTAGAGAGGATGTATATATGGAAATCGACCGGAGGATTTATTTCAAAAGATGGAAAAATCAAGTTTGTAAGCTCTGACCAGTCCATTTATGGATTAAAATGAGCTTCGCATATGGAACATCTGTTTTGATGAGATAATCGAAAGTTTAATTTTATCAAAATGAGGATGAACCTTGTGTGTACAAAAAGGTTAGTGGGGGGCTATGAAATTCCTAGTACTATATGTTGATGATATACTACTTATAAGGAATAACATACAATCTCTGACCAGTAAAGATATGGTTGTCTAAACATTTCTCCATGAAGGACTTGGGGAAGCATCTTATGTATTGTGGATAAAAATCTATAGAGATAGATCTAAAGGATGTTTGTCTTAACCTAAAAGAGCATACATTGAATTAATGCTAAAAAGTTTAGCATTTAGCATGTGACTCGAAGAGGTCTCGTATTAAAGAGCCATGGAGTTAAATCTCTCTAAAAAATGTCCCCAAAGACACTAGAATAGAGATTGCATGAGTAAGATACCTTATACTTGACAGATTATGATCTATAATGTATGGGATGATATATCGAGACTGATATTTCTTATACACTTGGGTGACAACAATATATCGTCGAATCACGGAGAAGAACAACGGAAAGTGGTTAAAAACATCGTAATGTATTTAAAAATGACTAAGGATGTGTTTTTTAGTATACGATGGGTGCGATTTGAAACTAGAGGGCTATATAGACTCAAGATTTTAGATTGGACAAGATGACGATAAATTCACCTCAATTTATATCTTTACCCTTAATGGTAGTGCGGTGAGTTGGAAGAGTTCAAGCGACAAGCGAGTTGTTGATTCGATAACAAAAGTAGAAATACATAGGCAAAGTGCAAGTGAAGCTCTACAAAGGAAGATGTTTGGATGAAGTAGTTCATAACTAAACATGGAGTGGTTCTAGTATCGAGGACCGGTGCATGTATATTATGATTTAACAACGGGGCTTTGCACAAACCAGGAACTAGTCTCATAAAAAATCCGAACATATGTTCTTGATGCTTTCATTTGATTAGAGAAATCATTGAAGAAGATGTCACCTTAGGGAAGTGAACTCTCGAAAACATCACTTATCCATTTACTAAAGCATTAACTTCGGTAATAGTTTGATCGTCGTTAGAGAAAATGGGTATGAGATACCGAAAAGGCGATTGGCTTTAGTGCAGTAGGAATTGAAAATAGTATGCCCTCGAAGACGATTATATTGGATGTGATAAAATTTACTTTGTAATCTTATTCAACTTATTAATAAAAAATTTATTTAATTACAAAAAGGCATTATTTAACCATGTTAATTAGTTGAATTAATAAATGTGATAAACTCATAGTTTTGGAGAAATGCTTTTAGAATCGTGATTTTATCATACTAATGAGATCTAAATTCATGATATCTCAAAACTAAAATGTTCCGACTTCGTATGGATCACTAATGTGGGGTTATTGATTACGAATATATTAAGTACATAATATGCTTTATTACATTAAAGAAGATGATTGATCTCATAATCATTTGGGTGGAGAACATTAAAGTAAGTGTGAAGTCCCCAAATCCGGTACTTGAAACCCGTATTTGGTCTTTGAAGCGATTCCATTCATTCAAACTACTAATATTGATATTTCAACTAAAATATATCATTACATTAAGTTCAACTTATTTACAGGTTTTTGGAGACCTTTAAGTACTTCATTTTATGATAGATAAAGTATTATCACATTATAAATTCTAATTATTACAACGATGACTTATTTATTCATTAAACTTTCTTTTGCCTTTGTCCTTTCTAGACCCTTTTTATCTTATCACCTGGTGAAAACATCTAATTTCATAGTTAGAATGAATATTCAATTGCTTTCGAGTAAGTAATAATAGACAATAAACAATATATATATGAAAAGATTAAATATTTTCTTTGAGATATATTTCTACAATGAATCGATAGTTGTGAAGTAACTAAAATAATATTAACATATCAAATCATTTATATTTTTAAGCAGCGTATTGACTATAGATGTTGAAGCGATTGAAAAGACCATAAACTTTTATTTTAAGTTTCTAATAAGGTTTGGCGAAATTAAATATGCAAACCCGGCATGCTTATAGAGCACGATGGGTGATCGATCATTATATGCTCTGCATTGATCAACCACTAGCGTACAAAAATGACATTCGTTCATCATCATGCCTTTGGCGCATAAATTTTTTCCAAATAAAGGATGTTCATCCTTAGACTTGAATTCAAACCAAATAATTTGGATGGAAAGCTCTATCTAATCTCGATAATATTTCAAGACTTACTGAATGAAATAAAGAAATATTAGTCTAGCCGTATCAAATAAAGCAGACTTCTTTGTTTAGACATTTGGATATTTTGAATCTTTGAAATATCGTTATAATAATGAACCATATTTATACAAGCAGATAAAGAGTTACACAAATTTTGGAAATCAATACATACGGATATCCATAAGAAGCGTTGTCAAGCGAATGCATTAGTTGTACATCAAGAAGCTGATGTCACAAGGATGAAAAATACTTACAATAATAATTAAATTGCATATATTGACCCCAAAATCTATCTTTCTTTCTTTTGTTTCCCCCCAAATTGCGACCTTTACAATTACATATATTAGAATCGTATTTATTTTACGATTCACTATACGAGTAATTAGGATTCACATAGATAATCACCACCACACATTCTTATTTTAGAATAAATATTTCTTATTTATTGAACATCTTGAAGACTTACAACCCTTACAAACTATTGTTACAACATAATACAATTTCTAATTAAAGAAAATAATCTTTCCTACTCACATGCTTCTAATCTTTATAAATGCGAGCATTTAGAATTTCATTGCGAGTTGTAACTTTACAAATTATTGCAAGAATAGGCACAAATGACGGCCCCGTAGTCTAACAATCTATCGTGCATCACGTATCACATGGTTTCATATTTGAATCATACTTCTAATATTATCAACCTATTATCTTTCACATATATACTTTGAAATAATTTGAGTTTCATTTCAATTCACATTAGTCATATATTGACTTTAATGCGTTCAATGTAACATAAAACAAATCATATATATTTATATACTTGGAAACATAATACATATTAACACGAAATAGGTGAGAAACTTGCCTTGTTTGATGACTATCGATATAGTTTTAATTTACTTCTCTTGAGATCTACACAATTGTGTTCACATATGTAAGTAGTATGCACACAAGCGATCATGTTTGATGATAAAGTATATACTTTATGTAACAATCTTCGTCATTTATTAATTAAAAAATATTAATTTATTAAAGGCTTTAATTATCTACGTGATCTTACTTTATAATATGTGATAAACCCATAGTTTTAAGCGATGATTTGAATAATGATGATTATCATTCTAATGAGATCTAAATTCTTAGAAAGCTTAAAACTAAAAAAAGTTCCTAATCGTTGGATTACTAAATTGGGAATTAGTGAATCCAGGATAGATTAAGTACTATCGTTCATTGCTCGTTGGGCGAGGATGATTGATCTCATAATCATTTATTGTGGAGAACTAAAGCAAGTATGTAATTACTTATTGGATGTGATAACTTAGTAAAATCGGATTGTCTAGAAATTAAGTTTAAAGAATTAGTTATTAATAAAATGAATTTTATTAATAATATTATGTGTTATATGTTTATTAATCGTTCTAGACCTAGGATGATTATAAAACATGAGGATTGACTATGAGCTGGGTGAGAGCAGTAAAATTTCATAAGGCGAAAATAAAATTTTTAGAACAAAAATATTTACGAGGAAAAGGCGAAATAGGCATTTATTCTTTGAACAAAACCACAAGGTTGGGGTTTAAATAACCTAAGCCTTTACGAGAGTTCGATATATAGAAATGACAATCTGTCGAAAGATTTAGTGATAATATATCGTGAAAAGTTAAAGTAAGTAGATAAAAGTTTTTCGAAAAAAGCGTCTTAATCGAACAACATAAAAATGGCCAAAATGTATTATTACATACTTTTCATACGTTTAACTTCGTTAGGGAAAATGTGAAGAAAATGCTTAATGTCAAAAAAAGTGTTTTTATTTTTGAATCAAGAAGAATATGTAAAGTTAATCCAGTAAAGGAAGGCGAAATATCAAAATATTTGAATTTTGGAGAATAAATGATTTTTGAATTATCGGATGAATTTTGCAAGAGCGGAAGCTTCCGAAGCTTCGGAAAAAAGCCGTGAATAGTAAGGAAGGTGTGAATAGTAACTTTGGGGCAAAATAACTATTTTACCTACTAGATTTGTTTTTCTATAAAATGAGAAGCTTAAAAGTCTTTTGTTGGTGATTTTGAAAATCAATAACAACTTATGAGAGAAGAGTGTTTGGATGGGAAGGAAAGGAGGAGAATTAAAAGCTTGCATGTATGCGAACTTTGTCAATGGAAGAAGATTAAAGGAGAAAGGTAATTCAAAACCTTGTCTCATATAAATTTTCTTTAAGATTTCTATGTTATAAACATAACTTAATGAGAATAGAAGTAAAAGATGTTAAGAATAATTTTCATATGGTTGAAATCATGAGAAAAAGAAAAATAAAATTAGAAGTTTAGTTTATAAATTTTAAGGATGTATGAGTTTAGTAATGAATTTGAAGCAATAAGATAAATATATGAACAATTGATTGAAATTAGTAAGGAATGATGATTTATAACATAGAATTCCAAGAAAAGTGAAATCGTAATCAAAATATAGATTAAAAGCGAAGAGCGAATGAAGAAGCGCGAAGAACACGAAGAGCGTTGTTGATGGACAAATTAAAAAAGCATCGTAGTATAATTTGTTGTTGATGGACAAGTTTAAAAAAATTGCGTATAAGTTAGTTGCGTATTTCTTGGTTAGAAAGCGGTAGAAAGCGTTAAGAAAAACGGATTAAACTTAGCTATACTTGAAGTTATATGAAAATTTTGTAAAAAGGTGAACTGAAGTAGAAAGTATGTAAATGAACTTAGAAGGTGTAAGGGTTTCATAAGAAAGTAAGAAAACAAAAGTGGTCGTGGACTAAAGAGCGAATAAGTTCAGAGTTGAATGGCCAAGAATTAATGACAAACGAACAAAGAAGCGTTAATAAGCGTAAAACAAGCGAATGATGAAGATTAAGCGATTGAATGGCGTGTTAATAGATTTAAAATGAATTTCTATTTAAGGGAAGTTGAAGTGCATTAAGATAAGAAGAGAATAACTTTGGAATGACCGTTCCAAGTTATAACGAATAAGTTATGAGATTATGAGTAAGCGTCTCAAACCGTCTACAAGACTTAGAAAAAATTTCAAGTTCTAGGCACTTTGCGCTTGATGCCAGTTAAACTTATGGGAGGCGGTGCCCGCAGTGCTTGACTTCAGGCGATTAGCTACTCTTGAGTGGCCAGCGTAAAGAGAGAGATTCGCAGAGAAGAGGGAAGGTGGCGTCGCGATCTTGGAAGTCGAGGCGAAGGCCGAGGAGAAGAGCTTTAACTTCTCGACACGGGGAAGTGTAAGGAAGATAAAGAACATATAGTTACTTTAATGTAACACTTAAACAAGTGATTTAAACCTTTAGTAAAGGTTGAATAGAAAGATTTAACGAGGTTAAAAGATAAAGAATATAAATGCAAATTCTGAGCCGATATCCGAGGAATAGTAGTCGCGATAAAATGAGCGTGGGGGATTCTTTATAAGTGTGATTCCTTAGGCGTTGAGTGACAAGGGTAATGAATAACATTTCGATGTTATGTCATTGGTAATGAGAGATAAGTGTAAAGCGTATAGGCGCTATGAGCATAGCGTTATTGCGATGAGCGATCGATCTTAGCATCTGCTGAAGGCCGTATGGCTTGATATTAAGGAAGAATAATGAGCGGTATCAAAGAAAGCCGTAACAAAAGCGGTAATAAGATTAATGAAAGTCGAATGTAAATTAGGATAGAGAATGTTAGAATGAAATGTATAGCGTTAAACACTTTGGTCGATGTAAAGGTTGAGTATGCGCCAAATATTAAGCAGGTAGAATCTACACCAGGTGTATGGTTTGTGGTAATGGTAATTTAGACCGATGATTAAATCATGTGAAGGTGAAATTCTTGAATTAAAAGACAATGGCCGCATAAGGTAAGAAGTTGAGTTAATGTTTAAAACTTGGATGACGTTACGAGTTAAATGAGGCAGGACTTTGTAAGATAAGAATATGGTAATGTAAAATGTATGCGCTTTAAATCGTAAATTAATATTGAATGATTGTTATGAACGACTATACAAAGGTAGTATGACTTAGGCGATAAAGAAATAAATCACGAGGTATGGCATTTAGTTGCGGGAAAAAGTAAAGAAAAAAACTTGACTTAATGAACATTATAGTTTAATGGTTGGGATAAGTTAAGATGAGATTTTAAATTGTAGTACAATCTTAACCTTTGATGGTTGACATAGGTGAGAGAACTTATTAGTTGCTTGTTTTGTGGAAATCCACTGGGAGTACTGTATGGTGGTGCTACAGCGAGAGACACGATGTGTCTTTGGAGTCTAGGAGAGTTATAAGAAGAAGATAAGATTATAAATCATCGAAGATGATGATCGTATGAGTAAAACATCTCAAGTATGTCTTGAAATAAATAAGCCGAGTAAAAGAATGTTGGTCGCATAAACTTAGATTACAAAACGCGAACCAAAAGTAAAAGTTAAGTAAACGATATGTAAAGTCAGTATATGACTAATTGGTGTATGTCTTTATTTCTTATGTGCTTTATGGGATTAGGAATAAGCGATTCGATTAATAAACTATAAGTTGTAGTTGTGTGTAAGAGCAAGTTTCTAACTTCATTCGTATTCTAAATGAAGGTTAGTTTCTTAAACATTCTGGATGTTGAACTTGAAGTTTTGTCTATGTAATAAATGTGTGATATTTATGCAATGTGGGAGAATGTATGAAGCCTTGTGCCATGTAATTTGAACACCGGTGTTTTATGAGATGAAGCGTTACGTGATTGAGCTATTCGATATGAGAATATTCTATTTATCATGAACCATTATTATTAAGTTTATCTTTGAATATTCTGGCAGACGAAGATATGTATGGAAAAAGGTGAAGAAGAATGAAAAGGATTTGAAAGTGAATGTAACTAATGTTTTAAAATGATAGGAAACAAAGATTATTCCTATTATTAAAGTTACTTCATAACCTTTGTTCGGTTATTGAAGTCTTAAAGAATATTTAAATTCTTGAAGTTGTTTGTTCAAGCTGCTATGACTTTTAGCTGACAATTGAATGCTCACTTGCTTTAAATAAAAACATTTTCGAGGAACAATGTTATAAAGAACTTAAGGATCCATAAAGATCAAGTTGATCGGTATCCGGAAGAAGTGCCATTCGTTATATGAATGAGCGTGAAGATCAGCGAAGACTTGTAATGTAGAATAGTTTAATTAAACTAAAGACTAGTTTAATGAGCTATTATGTATCCTTAGTGGCGGATAAAAGTCACTCTTGTAAGATGTAAAGAATAATGTAATTATCATTATTTGTAATGAAACAAGGTTATAAGGTATTAGAACCTGAAGGGATTGGAGAATGTATGTTGTTATATTTATATATAATGATGTATGTTTGGAAAGAAGTGGGGCCGTGGCGTCTGGAATTGGGTGTGAAAATAAATTTGGATTTTGAGGCGTTACATTATGGTATCGGAAGGCGATGGGTTATAAATCTTAGGTATGAGTACCTAAGACTATAATAAATAGAGAATGATAAGAAGATCATTGAGTTAAGCGATTAAGGAAGAAGATCTTACGTAATCATAGTGAATCATAATAACGAGATGATTTGTTAAGCGATGGATGATTTATTGCTAATGCTATGAATGAATGGTCTTCTGACAGTAGTATAGGATGAAGAACTTCAGATTAATTTATAAAGGATATCATACGAATTAAAGAAAATTCTTATTAAGTAAAGAAAGTTAGAAGTTATAAGATTTGATTGAGGACTCTTGTGATGGTGAGTTGTATGAACTTTTGTTATGGGTAGAGGTTTGTGCTTTGGTGTAACAATTGCTTAGCTTATTACGATGATAAGCATTGGAATAATTGTAAGCCCTATCAATATGTATATGCCGAGAAGGTGAATCTTTTCTCATGTATATGTGTGATAGGTAGAGAATGATAAGATAGGTGTGAGTTCTTGAAACTCATACTTATGAAAAGTTGTGACTCATAGTTATATGTTATGCTTCTAAGCCTAGCGTATGGATAGTCCTTAATTTGTTCTTGGATTACATATTGCGAAGATAAGTTCTTAAACATATATGGTTACGGGAAGTTCATAAACACGTAAAGTGTGGTAAATTGATGGACTATACTAAGGTATAGGGATGTTTTAGGCGAAAGCAAGAATTTCGGTAATGTGCTTTGAAGGTACTAGAAGATTAAGTATTTGTAAGTAAAGTAAAGATGATGAAGGAAGATGGAGAAATAAGATATTCAAGTCATTGTGATCTTTAGATTTCAAAGTTTATTGAGATCGTTGCTTATATGTGCGCATTTGAAAATGAAGAATTGGTTCGACTTTTAGAACCAATGGATTTTAAAAAGAACTAATCTTTATAGGTAAATGCTAATTATTTGAGCTGAAGCGAAATTGATTTGAAATATCAAAATGAATTTTATATCATCTGATGAATTTGATCTGAAAGAAAGGTAAAAGGATGGAGTTATTAATGTAATTGAACCTTGTGTTGGATGTGATCTTATGATCAACAACCCGCTATGGTATGATGTATAATGATGAACTCATAAGCGGCCTTGAAGTCCTCAGCGCCTAACGAAAATGCGGTATCGTGGCGTCGTAAAACATTTTGATGTATTACGAGCGAATTTAAAGAAGTAGTGCGATGTCGATTGATTTTCACTGAGCGAATGTTTTGAAGTTGATGTCAATTTATTGGTATGGTCTAACTATTTGATTTGGCTAGACACATGGTATGTATTTATAAGAAAATTGAGCTTTCTTTGAAGAGTTATACCCGAACTAAATTGTTTTGGTGATGCGAGAATCTAATGATTAAGTCCCAGAGGTGAACATACCACGAAATGGGGTTATCGATGGGTTGATAAGCTTTCACATTATGGAAGAGGTAGTTTTCTTTCTTGGTGATTGTAATCGGTAGTGATAGAAGGGTTTCGGTGAAATATTTGTTAAACTAGTAAGAGTTAAGTTGGTCGATTTGACCCATCGACAAAAGTATAAAAATGTTTAAAGGAATCTTTATATT